>JAHRHZ010000022.1:8534501-8561574 GCA_024137785.1 Ginglymostoma cirratum
GTGCTCCTCTATCTCACCCCCGTCTCATTAAGAGAATTGCTGCTGTCTGTCACTACATTATGATCAGCAGAGCAATCAAGGATTTTAACTAGCATCATAAACAGTGGCTCCAAGTCTCAATGATCCCTGACATTGATTTGATGAGAGTAAAATTCAGCTTGGGTGAGAACAGTAGAAGATTGGTCAACTGAATTGTACCCTACATCTTTAACATTAAGTCCATTCCATTAGCAATGACACATGCAAACCGGAAAGGTTCCAGGGTAGGGTCACAAAGTCTGTCCTGAGATCTAAATCACGGCTACGCTGACCTTTCCTGACAGCAAACTGAAAGTGTCAGGAAGAGAAATCCATGAGGGATCCCTCACCCTGATAGAAAATCCTGGGATTCTCCAGCTAAAGACCCAGCTGCCCAAGGCTGGGCATTACTGGAGTGCCCCGTGACTCAGTACCCAGACCTCATTCTCAAAGCTAGCGATGAACAGCTCCTTGGGTAACACCCCGAGGAGATGTCTGTGCAAATATTCCACAACATAAATCATGGAAGAAAAGAAAATCCGGGACTTCACTCTTTTTGTGTGTGCATATTGATTATTCAGAAAAGCATGTGATTATTCCACCCTACTACCCCTCCGAGGGAACAAGCAAACAATTGAATATATTATTGCTATCGACAGTGAATGGGTGTTTAATGGTGTATCCAGTCCCTCCAGGATTCCAATCAACCCCCTGTTTTCTTGGCTATTGGGAAGCAACCAGATTCCAGATATAGTGGAATAAAACAAAGAACTACAGATGCTAAAGATCCAAATTAAAAACAGAAATTGCTGGAGGAACTCAGCAGGCCTGAAGATCCAAAATAAAAACAGAAATTCCTGGAGGAACGCAACAGGTCTGGAATCATCCGTGGAAAGTAGAGTTAACACTTTGAGTCCAGTGACCCTTCTTCAGAGCTGGCAGTAGCTCAGAGAAAAGTGGTATTTATACTGATAACCGGGGGTTTACTATCAACTATTGCCTTTTCCATCTGACTTTACTTTTCTCTGGACTCTGTCTCCACTTGTCTGCTCACTCCTTCCCACCACCCCACCACCCTCCCATCATCGGTCTAAATACCACCCCTCCTACCTACTTACAGTTCTGAAGATGGGCCACTGGACTTGAAATGTTGACTCTGTTCCACTCTCCACAGATGCTGCCAGACCTGCTGAGTTTCTCCAGCATTCTTTGTACTTGCCCCACATATGGTGGTCTTCATTGGAAGCTGATCACCCGCCAGGGGGTGATACAGCCAGTTGATGTTGTTCTTTTAACCTATTTCAGTCGGATCAGCTTTTCCAATAGTAGCAATTCTTCACTACCATTTTTTTTGGAACCACAACCACCTCTTTGTCTGAAATCTAAGTGCGTACGATCTACACAAGTCAGTGTATGAGTATTCACTGTTGGCTACACATACCTGTGCTTCTGCACTGGCCTGTGTATCTGCCCATGCATATGCTTTCGCAATCATTTTTAGCTAAAATGGTTAAATATAACGTTTGGTATGTTTAAATCAGCTCCTTCCACTCCACTGCCCGTGCTCCCTGGAACCTTACATGCTCCACCCTAGGTACTCATTAACAGACTTAATTCTCCATCCCTGAGAAATCTGCCTCAGTTCATCCATCCATGAGTGCCATGTGGTTTTTGTACCATCTGGACAGCATTGCCCAGATGGCTGCACGTTTGTGAACTATTCAGAGAGGATGGTGAAATGCTCCTTTGAGTTTTACTGTGAGCAGGTCTGGGCACCACTCCTGAGGAAGGATATATCAACCTTGGAGAGAGTACAATGTAGATTTACAAGACTGAGACCTGGACTTCTGGGGTTAAGTTATGAGGCGAGATTATACAAATTAGGCCATTTTCTCTAGATGTTAGAAGGTTAGGGGGTGATCTGATCAACGCAGTAGGTAAAGATAAACCATTTCCTCTGGTTGGGGATTCTAGAATTAGGGACACAGTCTGAGAATTAGGGCCAGACCGTTCAGGGGAGATGTTAGGAAGCAATTCTACACACAAAGGATGGGAGAGGTTTGGAACCCCCTTCCACAAACAGCAGTGGATGATGGATCAATTGTTAGTTTCAAATTTGAGACAGCTAAAACTTTGTTAAGCAAAGATATTAAGGGATATGGGCCAAAGGGAAGTATATGGAGTTAGGCCACAGGTCAGCCATGATCTCATTGAATGGTGGAACAGGCTCAAGGGGCTGAATGAATGACATCTGTTCCTATGTTTCATCAAGAGAACCAAGGTTACATTTAACATTGTCACACAGTATGTTTTCTTCGTAGATATACTCAATTTTCATGGAAGAGCTTATGTATTTTAAGGATTTAGTCAAAGTGCAAAATTGCTGTAATCTATTATGTGTGAGGTCTAGTAGATCAATTGAAGTATTATCCGATCCTGCCCTTCAATTTTACTCTTTATGGTTCCTTAATATTGAGGAAACCTTTTCCATTTGGCTGTAAATGAACAGTCACTAATTTTAGTGAAGGCATTGTAATGGCTACCTCCTCACCTTAATCACTTTTTTATCCATTACAGATAATGAACTTCATTGAGGAACACAAAAACATAATTCACTGGTTGTTACTTTAAAAGATAAAGGAGAATGCTTGCTAAAATGATGAGTGAATTAGTAGATTCCCTGCAGTAAATCTTCTGATTTAGTGCTTTCAGTACCTTGTTTCATGTCATGGGAGCTCACAGCAGTAAAAACTTTACAGCCAGAGATTTGTGATGAACTTAATAATAACAGATCTAAAATGAATTCCAAATGGAGGATACGAAGAAAATGTTGAAAATTCTGAATGAATGATTACTTCCTCGAAATATTCTCTCGGAAGATATGGCCTACATGCCTTGCCCAACCAAACAAAATTACTGGCCTTGGGAGTGTCAATGAGATTAAAGTTAAACACAGATTAAAATGGCATAAAACAAAGAATTCCCAGTGATCGATGCTATTTATCCATGAGTGTTATTGGAGACAAAGACGGAAATTTAAATAAGGTAAAGTTGCCAAGTCTTACCAGGTCACAGAGCTGCTTTCTCATTAGAGACACAGCCAGTGATGGTTTAACCTGAGGGTCACCACACCCTAGGTGAGGCGAGAGGTTGAGAAGGAGCGTCCTTCACTGATAACCTCAACCAGTGCAGGAACTGAACCTGCGTCACTCTGTGTTACGGTCCAGCCAACCAAGCTAAATAACCCCTATGAAATTTTACATGGTGTGGACAATCATTATAGACAAGCCTATGGAGACCAGGGAGCTTCCAGGAGGTTGACTAAAGTGGCAGCCATATGTAAAAATGGCGATGAAACAGATACAGAAAATCAACATCTCTAAAAAAGATTAACTGGTCATTTTCTGTTTGTGATATCTTGCTCTGTGTAAGTGGTGCTTTGGGCATTACGCCACACTTCAAAGCTACTTAGTTGGATGCAAACTACTTGTCTTAATGTTGTGAAAGGTATAACTGAAATGTCAGCTTATATCAAATCTTTTATTTCTAACAGACTCTTACTTTAATACAATGCAAAACAATGGAATTTGCCATCCACAGAAACTTTGAGGATCATCTGTGCAATAATAATCTGACAAACAATAGTTCAAATGTATTCAGGAGGGACAATTCATTCTCCTCTAATGCTTTGAAAATGTGACAACTCCATGTTGGCCCTTGAAACACTTGACTGAGATTTTTTAAAAAAGGCATTTGACAACATTCCACACAATAGGGCTATTCGTTGAACTCAAACCTTAGACATGTCTTGTGGGTAAATTACAAATTAGACCGAATGACAGGAAATTGTGGAGAGATTTATAACCTTTCTCTTGTAATGAACAAGACCGATGCACAATTAAAATGACTTGAGTAGATCTCGGGAGCTCCCGAAGAAAAAAAATCCTGCATCATTAAAATAGTTGAGGGCAAAACGTTGTATGATTTCAAGAAGGAGTTGGACATGGGGGAAAGCAGGAACAGGCCATTGAGTTAGATGATCGTATGAATGGTAGAGCAAGCTCGAAGGGCCAAATGACGTACTCCTCATCCTATTTTCTATGTTTCCATTACAGTTGCTCATTAAGTGTATATAATGCTGGGAGAGAAGCAGAGAGAGACATGTACCATGCCTTGGAGTAAGTTATCTCTTTAACTGGGTAGGTAGAGCAGGAGGTGAAGAAAGCAAATGGTATGTTGGCCTTCATGGCAAGAGGATTGAAGTGCAAGAGCAGGATATGTTGTTACATTTTCACAGGACCTGAGTAACGTCACACCTGCGGTGTTGTGTGCAGTTTTGATCTCTTTACCTGAGGAAGGATTTTCTGGCAATGGAGGGAGTGCAAGAAAGATTGACCAGACTGATTCCTGGGATGGCAGGGCTGACTTATGAAGAGAGACTGGTTCAGTTAGGACTACATTCACTGAGGTTTTGAAGAATGAGAGGGAATCTCATAAAAATCTATATCATACTAACAGGACGAGACAGGGTAAGCACAGGAAGGGTGTTCCCAATGACTGGAGAGTCCAGAACCTGGAGTCACAGCTTAAAGATATGGGATTGGCCATTTAGGTCGGAGGTGAGAAGAAATTCCTTCACCCAGAGAGTGGTGGTCCTGGACATAGAGTCATACAGCACAGAAACAGACCCTTTAGTCCAACCAGTCCATGCCAAGCATAATCATAAACTAAACTATTCTCACCTGCCTGCTCATGGCTCATATCCCTCCAACCTTTCCGAATCATATATCCATTCAAATGTCTATTAAACGTTGTAATTGTACCTGCATCCACCACTTCCTCAGTAAATTCATTTCACACATGATTCACCCTTTGTGCAAAATATTTGCTTCTTACATTTTTTTTAAATCTCTCTCCTCTCACCTTAAAAATGTGCCCCCTAGTCTTGAAATTCCCCATCCTAGGGAAAAGACACAGCTATCGTCAATTCTATCTACACCTGTCATTATTTTTACAAACTTCTATCAGGTCACCTCTCAACCTCCTATGCTCCAGTGAAAAATGTCCCAGCCTATCCAATCTTTCCTTTTAACTCAAACCTTCCATACCCGGCAACATCCTGGTAAATCTCTTGTGAACCCTCTCCAGCTTAATAATATCCTTCCTGTAACTGGGCGACCAGAACTGGACACAGTATTCCAAAAGAGGCCTCACCAATGTCCAATGGGATTCTCTGCCACAGAAAGCACTTGAAGCCAAAACATTGAATGATTTAGATACAGTTCTCCCCAGGGCCTGGGGAGGAAACGCAAACAGGATGTTGAGTTAGCTGATCAGTCACGATCTTATTGAAAGGTACCGCAGGGCTGAATGGCCTCCTCCTGCTCCTTTTTTCTATGTATCTATAACACTTTGAGGCACAGACACCAGGGAACAGATGATAACAGAGCACTTCTGATGACCTTCTTATTCTCCTCTGTTGTAAAGCTACATAGAGCTCCTCTGCATTGACAACGCTTATGTTGTTGCCTTCATCCTCCCTTAAATCTGCATTACAAACCATCAAAAAACATAGCCAACCTTGCTTCGTAATAATTCTTGGCAAAGTAGACTAGCAAGATGCAATACGAAGATTATAATGCCACATTTGATAAAGATGATTAATTACTCGTGCCACATGCAAGATTGCCTTGAATTCATTTCTCACTCAGGTAATGCCTTTCTCTGGGATGATTTACCAGCTCAGCCACTCTGATAACTCCTGAGGCTTCAGCATCATTCGTGCAGAGGTGCTGGTGCTCTTATTGTAACCCAAAGAATCATCACAGCCCAGGAAGAGGCTATTCAACCCACCAAACCTAACCATTTCTAATGCATCTCCAGCATCTGATCCATCATTTGCCAGGTTATAGCTCTACAGATGCAGATCTGAGGTACTTTTTAAATGACTTGAGCATTTCTGACTCCATCAAAACCAAGCCCTCAAGATGCTTATGATCAATGACCATTGGCTCAACACTATTCGCATTAAAAACACATTTTCTTGTGAATCCGTCATTTGATGCAAAGTGCCTGACACATGATACGTTGTAAGGTAATATTCAGTAACAGAATAGAATCTAGACCTGGATTCTCTTTCCTTCCTATAACATTTAAAAGAAATCTAAACTATAATTAACACTTATTATCAAGGTGGTGTTTTGAATATTCATTGTTTTGTGGGTGTAAATAACCATAGATGAAGTTTACTCTTCTTCACTGCAATACTGTTGTGAGTTTCTCTCTTACTTTGGACACAAAGGCTGAAGATTAAGCAGCCTAGAAATGGTTTTAAATACTAATTAGTTTTGTAGGCATCCAACCATGGCAGTTTTTTTCCGGGTAACTACATCCTACAACCTGATTCTGGGGAAGGTAGCTCAAAACCAAGGGTGATTAGGCTTGGTCTCCTTTTCCAGGAGCATTAAAGGGATTCTGTTTCTTCTTGAACATGTTTCTGTGTTGCTATTTGTGGCTCACTTCCTGATCATGGCAAGTCTCAATGGCTCTGTGCTTTTCCTGCCCAAGTCAATTGCTGGGCAGAATACAGAACAAACTTTTAAACTGTTTGAGCCAAGAACGAATAGTTTTTTTCTTTTCATCAGGATTATTTACCAGTGAATAATTTACACGGCATAGTACCTGTGCCTGAGAAAGGGATAGTCCAGAATTGTTCAAAAAAACAGATTATCACAGAGTAAGATTGTCTAGTAATGGCTGCAGTCCAGAAATGTTTGGTTAAAACCCTAAAGGACCGTGTGAAGCTGATAATGTTTATTTTTATGTAAAAATTGGGTATCTACTTCTCAGCTTCATTTCTATCTCATATCAATGTCTTATCAATTTTTTAAAATTCACTCATTACTGGAAGTTTTAATTTGTTTGTGGGACATGGGCATCACTGGCTGGCTGGCCAGTATTTATTGGCCATTTTTAGTTCCCTTTCAGAAGGTGGTGGCGAGCTGCCTTCTTGAACCACTGTAGGTAGCCCCACAATGCCCTGAGGGAGGGAATTCCAGGATTTTAACCCAGTGACAGTGAATGAACTGCAATATATTTCAAAGTCAGGAACTTGCAGGTGGTCGTGTTCCCACGTGTCTGCTGCCCTTGTCCTCCAAAGTGGAAGCGGTCATGAGTTTGGAAGGTGCCATCTAAGAAGCTTTGGTGAACTTCTGTATTACATCCTGTAGGTAGTACACACTGCTGGTACGTGGATGCTTGTGGGTACGGTGCCAGTCAGGTGGGCTGCTTTATCCTGAATGGTGTCAAGCTTCTTGAGTGTTGTAGGAGCTGCACCCAAGTGGGGAGTATTCCATCACATTCCTGATTTGTGCCTTGTTGATGGTGGACAAGCTTTGGGGAGTCAGGAGGTGAGCTACTTGCTACAGTGTTCCTAGCCCCTGACCTGCTTTTGTCATCAATGTATTTATGTGGTGAGTACAGTTGAGTTTCTGGTCAATGATAACCACCCAAGATGTTGATAGGGTGGGATTCAGCACTGGTAACACAATTGAATGTCATGGGGAGGTGGTTAGATTATCTCTTATTGGAGATAATCATTGACTAGCATTTGTGGGTACAAATGCTACTCACCACTTGACAGCCAAGGCCTGGATATTCTCCAAATCCTGTCACACTTGAACAAAGACTGCTTCAGTATCTGAGCAGTCGCAAATGGTGCTGGACATTGTGCAATCATTGGTAAACATTCCCACTTCTGTCCTTAACTTCTGTGCAATATGATGTAAGGTGTGATATTTTAGTATCACTTTGGAGTTTTGAAGTTGAACTGTTAGCATATGGTTTTATGCATACATGAAGGGTTTTAATAATTAACTTGCAAGCACTTCTGTAGCCATGGTGATTTCTTTTAAACAGTTTGAGCCAAGAATAAATAGGTTTTTCTCTTCACTGGGACTCCTTACAAGTGAATAACTTACACGGTATAGTACTTGTGTCTGAGAAAGGGGTTGTCCAGAGTTCTTATAAAAATACGGATCACCACACAATAAGATGTCTAGTAATAGCTGCAGTCCAGAACTGTAAAACTCTGAAGGACCATGCGAACTGAGAATGTTTGATCTTGAGTGCATAAAGGCTCCAGGAAGAGGTCAACAGATTCTCTAAACTGGGAGTTGAAATCACTGTTACATTAAACCTATGGGATGATAGAAAATGAAAGTCTCTATGGTGTAAGCATTGAAAAGGGCTGCTTTTGGGATTATATTTTTACCATGTCCTCCAAAATCTTAAAAGGTATGTTATACGTGAATATGTTTATTCTATTCTATCTGTTTTCCTTTTGCATAATTAACTTTTTTTAATTATTAAAACCAGATCTGTACAATATGGCGTGCTTATGTTTACGTTAAAAGCAAAAGAAAAATCTACCAGGCCAGATTTCCATCTGGGATCAGACTTGGCCATTAATAACATCAGCTGGGATTATAACAGCAGATGCACCAACAAACATTGTTAAGTTGGCCTCAGTGAACTTACTATATATTCTCATTTAAGGCATCTTTAGCAGGACGCAAGTCTTTTTCAATTTAGATAGGGTGGAAATTATGGCCACAGGCCTACACTTAATTGTTGTTCCTTCAGACTAATCCATTGCTAGGTAGACCTCGATCCTACAGTGCCACACACCTTGGGCTTTGTTCCAATGATGCTGATTTATCACAAAATATTCTTTCTTTGCTGTTCACAATTTAACCTATTTGCCTCTTTTATGAAGTATCCACCCTGTTAATGCAGGCTTCCAATGCCAGTCCATTATCCAAGCAAGCACTGCCCTGACACTTCCTGCAACAGGGGGCCTAAGTGAGACCTCTTGGTCTGGGCCTCAGTTGGAGTATCCTCTCCAGTTCTGGGCACCAGATTTTGGGAAGGATATGCCAACATTATAGGAGGTGCAGAGAAGAATCATAAAAATGGTTCCAGGGATGAGAAACTTCAGTTATCTGGATAGATTGGAGAATCAGGTCCTGTAGTAGAGTCATAGAGATGTACAGAATGGAAATAGGCCCTTCGGTCCAACTCGTCCATGCCCACCAGATATTCTACATTAATCTAGTTCCATTTACCAGCATTTGGCCCATATCCCTCTAAATCTTTACTATTCATATACCCATTCAGATGCTTTTTAAATGTTGTAATTGTACCAGCCTCCACAGCTTCCTCTGGCAGCTCATTCCATACACACACCACCCTCCACCTGAAAAAATTGCTCCTTAGGTCCCTTTTAAATCTTTCCCCTCTCACCTTAAACCTATGCCCTCTAGTTTTGGACACCCCTACCCTGGGAAAAAGACCTTGGCTATTCACCCTATCCATACCCCTAATGATTTTATAAACATCTATAAGGAGAGAAGGAGAAGGAGAGATTAAGAGAAGGTTTGATGGAGACGTTCAGGATCATTAGAGATCGAGACAGAGACGGGGGGAGAAATCATTTTCAACAGCGGAAGGATCAAGAGCTAAAAGACGTCTCTTAAAGGTCACGGGCAAGAAAAAGTGATGGCAACATGAGGAAAATGTTTCTCGCAGTGAATAGTTAGGATCTGAAATGCACTGCTTGAGATCGTGGTGGAGGCAGATTCAATTGAAAGTTTTCAAAAGGGAATTGAATAATAACAGGAAAAGGAATAAAATTGTGTAAAGTGATGGGGAAGATATAAGGGGTGGGGGAACAAAGTGAGTCGCTCTTACAGAGAACTAGCACAAGCATGATGGGTCGAATGGCCTCCTTTTGTCTGGCTACCATTCTATAATTGTGGTGTCATCCTCTCTGAAGCAAAGTGCGTTCTTCACCTCTCCCTTCATGCCTCAAATTAAACTGTTTCTGCAGAGATTTCCAGCAAAAGAACACATCATGAGCTCAAAGATAAATCCTCGCAAAGTGTCGGAGCATATCCACTGAACAAAAACAAGGTTGGAGCGTACGATGCCATATGTCTAGGACACTGAAGAAGAAGGATAATGGAGATGGCTGCCGCACATACTGATAAAGTCAGTAGGACGTAATCCTGATGGAATTCTATCAGACATTTCGTTGGGCAATCCACTTCCATTTACCAACAGCCCCTCTTAAAATGTCTCCAGATAATTTAGAGACAATAAGTCTAAATAGCTAGACAGCTTGCTAGGTAATGAGTGTATCTTCAAGCATAGGATTGCTAATGCATGCGTTTGGACACTTTGTCATAATTCCTGAGAGCTGCAAGTCATTTACCCATCTATAACGAGAAGGGAGATTTTTTCTGTGACTCTCTTTAGTAATATATGTTCATGGGATGTGGGCATCATTGGCATTTATTGCTGATCACTAATTGCCCTTGAGAAGGTGGTAGTGAGCTGCTTTCTTGAATCTCTGCTGTCCTTGGGGTGTAAGGACACTCACAATGCTGTAGGATGGGACTTAGAAGATTTTGACACTGTAATCTTTGTACTCAGAGGTAATGGGATCTTTTGAAGGAATCAGTTCTGGGAAAATCAACATCAAAGAAATCACCTCCCTATAATTGTTCATTGAGGTGGAGGGGGGGTGGGAGGGGAACAGCTTTATTTTAAATCAGGATAGCCAAATGTATAACTAATTTTAATCCAGCAAAAAATAATGATGGAGCAAGATGAACTGAATTGTTTATGTGCCATTGCGTTCTTCAAATATACTGGATCTGCTGTATCTAAATTTACAATGTTGTGAGAAAATTCCACTTTTAATAGCTTATTTTAATATTCCCCACATGGCCCTTGAAGCCATATTGTACAAAGAAAGTTTTTTTATTGACCATTTTTATTAAATGATTATGGCCTCCCAGATGTCAAAAATTGCCTCTAAGACTTAAAATTTAAAACAGCCACAAAAAAATCTGAGGCCTCTCAGGCTGTAAAATTAGTGACAGCAAAAATCTATGGGATCCCATTAAGACGTACAATCTCTCGCTAAAATATTTTACAGCAAGTTCATATAATAAAAAAGAGCTGATTTTAACGTGTCTAGTTTTGTTGGCCACATGATTCATTGCCAGTTCAGGTAAAGGGTAATTTATGGAATACCAAACAGTCAGCAGACTCATAGAGTCATAGAGATGTACAGCACATAAACAGACTCCTTGGTCCAACTCATCCATATCCTAAATTAATCTAGTCCCATTGGCCAACTTTGGACCATATCCCTCTTAAATCCTTCCCATTCATACACCCATCCAGATGCCTTTTAAATGTTGTTTTTGTACCAGCCTCATTCCTCCAACTTATATTCCTTGTTCAGATGATCACTTGGTTGTATATTCCTTTCTGTGAGAACATCACAATCCATTCCAATCTATGTTGAGCAAAAATTCAGTTGGCCATACTCTCACCTCTGGCTCAAAAGGCTGTAAAGTTCAAAGGTCCACTCCAGAGACTTGAGCACCAGGCTGGCAAAGGTGTGCAGCAATACAGTGCTCCCATTGGAGGTACTGCCTCTTGGGTGAGACACTGGAATAAGATGCAACTGCACTGTCTGGTTAGAATGTAATCCAGCAGACAGGAGCGGGTAGTAGTGCAGAAAGGGCTTGTGGAACCAATAGGTGAAGGAAGGGTGTGGAATGGTCATTGCATTTTCTTATACTAAAGCCTGGCATTGATATCATTGATTCCCTACAGTGTGGAAACAGGCTATTCGGCCTATCAATTCTGCAATGACCCTCCAAAGAGCATTCCACCCAGACCTCAACCCCAGCCCCGTAGCTCCACATTTCCAATGGCTAATCCATCTAGCCTGCACATCCCTGGACACTATGGGACAATTTAGCAGGGCTAATCCACCTAGCCTTCACATCTTTGGACTGGGAGAGGAAACCGGAGCACCAGGAGGAAATTCACATTGACGCAGGGAAAATGTGCAAACTCCACACAGACAGTGTGGACAACCCGAGACTGGACTTGAACCTAGGCTCCCCGGCGCTGTGAGGCAGCAGTGCTAACCACTGAGGCACCGTGTTGCCCAGATCACCTTCACAACTCTGTTGAATTCACTCAGGGGATGGTGAACAATGGCCAATTATGGGCTTCTTTTGCTGCCACTGAATTCTGTCTGTGCAGGGAGCACCTTCTGCTGTGTGAGGGGAACCATTAAAGTCTAGTGGCTTCCCCTATAGGCTTAGATTGGGGACAACTCTTACCCCTATCATGGGACCCATGGAAGGACCCCATCACCCATTGCTGGTGGCAGGGCTGCATTCATGAAACAGACCAACCCCACCACCAACCTGGCCCCTGTCCTTACCAAAAAGCATCCTTCCCTTTGCCAAGGTTTACCTGCATGACACCAACAAGCCTGACCACCACCGCGCCCCCCCCCCAACCCCCGCCTCAGCTAGGTGCAGTTCCAGCCATTCTCAGTAAGTCCAAATTGTCAATTTTCTAGACACATGAATGCTGACTTCTTCATTTGTTGGCCGGTAATTAGTTTTGCTTATCCAGTTTGAAGGGCATAGGCCTTGCTTCGGTGACCTTACCTGCCTGTTTGATAATATGTCTTTGTTCTCTCCTGATAACACTGGCTGGTCCCAATATGAGAAAACCATTTCATATCTCACGCCTTGGCAAGAATGAGAATAACAAATTGTTTCCCATCAGCCTGGCTCCTACTTTCTCAAAGGATGCTGGTACTTTAGTCAGGCCTAAGTAACCTAAACACAAGCTTGGTTGGACAGTCTGTGCGAATCTCAATCATAAACTGCACTTCCAAATCCTACATAATATCTGGCCAGGAGTCAGAAAAAAGCAGGAAATGGATTTGCAGAGGCACAGCATGGGAGAGAAAAACATAACACAATACCAATAGTCATTGAACACTGTTGTCTCATAGTGCCAGGGACCCAGGTTCAATTCCAGCCTTGGGTGACTGTCTGTGTGGAGTTTGTATGTTCTCCCCGAATCTGCGCAGGTTTCCTCCGGTCTCCTCCCACAATCCAGGGATGTGCAAGTCAGGTGGACTGGCCACGCTAAATGCAAGTTTATCAGCACAAGTTCAAAGATCACAGCAAATTTTGCTGACAATGAACAATTAATTGTGAAGAAGAAGATAAAGTTTAAATTGAACAGCAAAAAAGTTCCAGAATCAGATGCAAGTCTGAATGTTTGAAAGAAGGATGAAATGGATCTTGAGATATAGAAAAAGGACTGATGGCTTTCCACCGTGTGCTATTGTTATCCATTTGTTAAGGGATTGTTGTTGTGAGGAAGAGAAAATTGGAAAGTGTAACAAAACACCTTATCAAATCACAAATAATGAGAAATGCGCTGAGTTGAGCAGTTTTTAATGCAGCATTCTGATGCAAAGGTGAATTCAATCTACTGAGCCTCGTTGGACGTATTACTGAGGTGTTAACTGACTCATAGAATTGTAAAATGTCAGCTTTGGGGGAAGATTGAGCAAATGAGAATAGTAGAGAATATGTACAAATATTGAAAGAACAGTATAGAGAATTCAAAAGCAATCCAACATTAGCCCAAGAGTTTATGGTAATTGTTTCCAAGAGAAGACCTTTGTTGACGAACTGGGATTGAAGAGCAATTTTACATGGCGTAGACCTCAAAGACATCCAACAGAATAGAAGACTGAATGCCTTGCTGCTATCCCCTCATGTGACAAATCAAACTAGACCTGGACAAGAATTCTTACCCAACTCAAAGCAAGCTTCCACAATATGCACTTGAGTATCTCAATACGGAACATACAAGCAAATGAATAACAAGCAGAAGTAGGCCATTCAGCCCCTTGAGACTGTTCTGCCATTCAATAACATCATGGCTGGTCTGTTATCATTTTGAACTCCACATTCCCTACTACCTCTGATAACATTTGATTCCCTGCCTAACAGGAATCCATCTATCACCAACTTAAAAATATTCAGTGACCCCACCACTGAGAAGGAGAGTTCCAAATTTGCACACCTTCTGAGAGAAAAAAAACCCTTCATTTTGTTTCTAAAACCAGAAACCCCTAATATTAAAACAGTGCCCCTGGTTCTGGACTTACCCACACAGAGTGAAACATCCCATCTACATCCGAGATCCCCTGGTCCTTGGCTGTTGGACACGGCCTAGTCTTCAGCAGTGGCTGGTTCATGAGACCAAGAGGCCATGGAATGAACTGAAAATGATATTTCTCTTAACTCTGTTTCGTTGTTTTTAATATATAATTTGTGTAATTAAACAGCACTGTTTTGTGACGACCTATATATATTTTACTGTACCTTCACAAATACAAGTAACAATAAATTTATAACAATTTATCTATCTATCTATCTGTCTGTCTATCTGTCTATTTATCTGTCTGTCTTTACTTCTTTCAAAGACCATTCAGGATCTAAAACATTTCAATCAAGTCACCCCTCACTCTTCTAAGCTCCACTGGAAACAAGCCTGTTCTGTCCAATCTATCCTCATAAGACAATCTGCTCATTCCAGGTCTCAGTCCGGTAAACGTTCTCAGAACCATTCCCAATGCATCTACATCCTTCCTTCAAAAGGGAGACCAAAACTGTACACAGTGCTTCATCATAATAATTTGCTATCCTGAACTATACACAGCCAACTCTGTTCTAATATTGAGCTACGTTATTGTTTGGAAGTGATTACATGACCAATGATATTACCTGGTGCTTAACTCTTAAATGAAGTAAATTGCTGTGGTGTAAGTACTGGGTAGCTCAATGGCAGGTGAGTAGTGTCAAGCACCTCAGGCATTAATGCACTTTATTCTATTGGTATCTGGATGAGATTTCATCTTTTAACAGTAGTCTGTCTTGACTTTATGTTAGAGATTTTGAAATTAGCAAAATTTATCAAATTACATTAAACACTTGACAATTGTTAATCTGGAGTCAAGCCACTGACAATGTGTACTCCTTAGGCTCCAAACCAGTCTTAAATCTCCTCTGGAAGCTGGATTAACGTGAAAAAAATAACAAGTAGAGAGAAAAAAACATTTAATGAAAATGCTCTCTGTGAATTTTCCTTCCATCAAGTTAAATAAGAAGTTGTTCAAAGTCAGTGAATAGTGCAAATTATCACAAAGGGTTAGATCAGCGAATCCAGTGAAGTGAGATATGGGAGCTGAAATGTATCCATCACCAAGAGAGGCAGCATTAGAGTGTAACAGTAGAGTGCTCTCTCGAGTGTAGTTCCATGGGTTATGGAGCACAATGGAAACACTGAGTTAGCTGCAGGTGCTTGTTGATTCGTGGCTGTGTGAAAAGCTGAAACAAAAGACATAAAGTGCATTTCCATGACCTCAGGACATTGCAAAGTGCTTGACATCCAATGAACTACTTTTCAAAAGCGGTCACCTATTATAATGTAGAGAATTCTGGAGTCAATTTTCACATAGTAAGCTCTCAGAAACAGCCATGTGATGATGGGCACATAATTTGTTTTACCTAAGTGGGTTGCACGCTAATATTCAGCCATAACAACAGGGAAAACTGTCCGACGGTTTCTTTGGGAACGTGCCATCTCTGTAACCTCTTCTAGCCCTACAAAACACACATATAAACTGATTCCTCTTCTTCTGGTACTTTTAGTAATCCCTTCCTCTTCCATTGGTGACACTAGCAGCAGATCAGCCGTGAGGTATTGTGGTGAAAATTGAAGGTATGTTACTGCTATTACTTGGAGACCTTGGACTTAAAGTGGTGAGATGACAGAGAATTTTAATTTGATTTGTATTTCTACATTGTTTCTACAATAAGAAGGGAAGGACATTGTTTTAGTTTCATTTTTGAGCTCTGGAAGTGATGGGTTGTCTGGAAGCAGCTTTAGAATAGGGTTTGAGGTAAACAGTTCAACTCATCAAAGGTGGAAGAAGAAACGGCTACTGCCTACTGATAGGCTTCACAGAAAGACAAAACCAGCTAAAACATCAGCCAATGCGTGTAGGTTCAGTCAGAGCACAAAGGTGCTGCTAACACGAAAGTCAGGGCTGGGGAAAAATCCTAAGTTTCTTAGAAAACAACTCAAGAACTAGAAAACTGAATCTGTAGGAAACCCATTGCTTTGCTCTGAAGGCATTTAGATATTAGCGAGAAAAAAGTTCCTTAAAACATTCATTGCTGTGCCAACTAAACAGGGAATTTGTAAACAGAGACAGGGCGAGCCTCCACTGTGGTTTGAGAGTCTGAAAGATTATTGTCGATGGTTTTAAAGGATTCAACCTTTATTTTTGATATCGGTAATAAGACCGTTTCGAATAATGCTTGTTTTGTGTAACATAGTTTGTGTGTAATAAACTTTTATATCCTTTTGTTAAAAGTACATTGGCAGCATCTTGTGAAAGTGTTGAGTGATAGATCCCAATGTTATGTTACCAGTAAAAATAAACTTATGATCGATCAAAGATAATAGGTACTGCAGATGCTGGAGAATCCGAGATAACAAAATGTACAGCCGGATGAACACAGCAGACCAAGCAGCATCATAGGAGCAGGAAAGCTTGACGTTTCGGGCCTAGACCCTTCATCAGAAATGGGGGAGGGGAAGAGGGTTCTGAAATAAATAGGGAGAGAGATGGAGGCCGATAGAAGATGGATAGAGGAGAGGATAGGTGGAGAGGAGGCAGACCAGGTCAAAGAGGCAGGGATGGAGCTAGTAAAGATGAGTGTAGGTGGGGGGGTAAGGAGGAGATAGGTCAGTCCAGGCAGGATGGACAAGTCAAGGGGGCGGGATGAGGTTAGTCGGTAGGAAATGAGGGTGCGGCTTGAGGTGGGAGGAGGGATAGGTGAGAGGAAGAACAGGTTAGGGAGGCAGGGATGAGCTGGGCTGGTTTTGGGATGTGGTTAGGGGAGGGGAGATTTTGAAGCTTGTGAAATCCACATTGATACCATTGGGCTGCAGGGTTCCCAGGCTGAATATGAGTTGCTGTTCCTGCAGCCTTCGGGTGGCATCGTTGTGGCACTGCAGGAGGCCCAGGATGGACATGTCGTCTGAGGAATGGGAGGGGGAGTTGAAATGGTTCGTGACTGGGAGGTGCAGTTGTTTATTGCGAACCGAGCGCAGGTGTTCTGCAAAGCGGTCCCCAAGCCTCCGCTTGGTTTCCCCGATGTAGAGGAGGCCACAACGGATGCAGTATACCACATTAGCAGATGTGCAGGTGAACATCTGCTTGATGTGGAAAGTCTTCTTGGGGCCTGGGATTGGGGTGAGGGAGGAGGTGTAGGGGCAGGTGTATCACTTCCTGCAGTTGCAGGGAAAAGTGTCGGGTGTGGTGGGGCTGGAGGGGAGTGTGGAGAGGACGAGGGAATCACGGAGAGAGTGGTCCCTCCGGAAAGCAGACAAGGGTGAGGAGGGAAAGATGTCTTTGGTGGTGGGGTCGGATTGCAGATGGCGGAAGTGTCAGAGGATGATGCTTTGGATCCGGAGGTTGGTGGGGTGATACGTGAGGACAAGGGGGATTCTTTTTTGGTTGTTATTGAGGGATGAGTTACGGGAAATGCCGGAGACACGGTCGAGGGCGTTCTCGACCACTGCGAAGTTCATCTCCAACTGCCGTTGAGACATCAATCGCCTCAACCTCTCCACGCCTCTCACCCACTCCAACCTCTCCCCCGCAGAACGTGCAGCCCTCCGCTCCAATCCCAACCTCACCATAAAACCCGCGGACAAGGGAGGTGCAGTTGTAGCATGGCGCACTGACCTCTACATCGCTGAGGCCAGGTGCCAACTCTCCGACACCTATCCTCTCCTCTATCCATCTTCTATCCACCTCCCCCTCTCTCCCTATTTATTTCAGAATCCCCTTCCCCTCCCCCATTTCTGATGAAGGGTCTAGGCCCAAAACGTCAAGATTTCCTGCCCTATGATGCTGCTCAGCCTGCTGTGTTCATCCAGCTCTACACCTTGTTATCTCTTATGATTGATCAAGCCAGGACTCATTCTGGATCAGATTTGTGCAGAATCATCATTAGCTAGGATCGAGGTTAGAGAGTTTATTCTTAAAGGAAGAGGCTGAATAAGCTGGGGCTCTTTTCCCTGGAGCATCGCAGGCAGAGGGGTGACCTTATAGAGGTTTATAAAATCATGACGGGCCATGGATAGGGTAAATGGACAAGGTCTTTTCCCCAGGGTGGGGGAGCCCTAAACTAGAGGGCATAGGTTTAAGGTGAGAGGGGAAAGATTTAACAGAGACCTTAGGGGCAAATTTCTCACACAGAGGGTAGTGCGGGTATGGAACGAGCTACCAGAGGAATGGTGGTGGCAAGTACAATTATAACATTTAAAAGCCATTTGGAGGGATATATGCATTGGAAGGGTTTAGAGGGATATGCGCCAAATGCTGGCAAATGGGTCTAGATCAGTCTAGGATATGTGGTTGGTGTGGAAGAGTTAGACCAAAGGGTCTGCTTCTATGCTGTATAACTCTCACTATGATTTTACATGGAGATCTCTCTGCTCCTAAATTTCCTCTCCAAATTTTTGTACTTTACCACGTCCTTTTCTTTCTTAGGACCTTATTCAAAATCTGTCTCCTTGCAAAACTTTTGGTGAGCATCCCAACTCAGGGTAGGACTCAGTGCACACTGTATTTGGGTCAGATGTCTAAATTTTTATTTTTGTACAAATCTAATTTAGTTTGCAGTTAGTATTAAACTGAAATGTACAATTTAAATTCTGATGTTGTCGGCTTCAATTGGGATTTTTTTCAAGGTGCAAAAGAGCAACTTAATTAATAACCAGCTGAAATGAGATCTTGATTAAGTCAGTCTGATAGACCTTTTTTCGTGGAGCGTACAAAACTAGCTAACTTAGTGTGACTTACCACTTGAGTGCAACTTAGAATAGAGTCCTGGTGCTAAGTGCTTCAGGGAATTAAGCAGAGGAGGCGAAAGATGTGGTTTTGCTTTAACCTAAACTTTTTTCGTTTCTAGGAATTGATTCTTATTCTGTGACAGGAGGAGAAGCTTTTTAATTGGTGAGTGTCTGGAAATTATTAAGATCTATTCTTAAGGTCCAAAATCAGGCAGCGCAGTGGCTCAGTGGTTAGCACACTGTTGCCTCACAGCGCCAGGGGCCCAGGTTCAATCCCACTCTTGGGCGACTGTCTGTGTGGAGTTTGCACATTCTCCCCATGTCTGTGTGGGTTTCCTCCCACAGTCTAAAGCTGTGCAGATCATGTGGACATGCTAAACTGACCATACTGTCCAGGGATATGTAGGTTAGGTGTGTTAGCTGTGGAAAAAATAGGGTAGGGGGATGGGTCTGGGTGCGATGCTCTTTGGTGGGTCAGAATGGACTTGTTGGGCCGAATGGCCTGTTTCCACAATGGAGGGACTCTATGAGAATACCATAGTAGTTAGTGGTAGGGTTAATAAAATGCATAACAATACAACTAACATGAAATTAAATACAATAATTAATTAGTTCCTTCAAACACATCAGAGATGGCAGAACAGGTGATGTGTCACAGTTGCAGTATGTGGGAGTTCCTGCATATCACTTTGATTCAGAGCAAACACATCTGCAGCAAGTGCTTGAAGTTCAAGAAGTTTCAACTCGGACAGTTTGAGCTAGAGACGGAATCAGGGAGGGGAGAATTGGATTCTTTGTTCTAGGCAGCAGCTACACTTCTGTGGTTTGATCCGCTAATTTATTCACAGATGAGGGACAGGAGAGTATGACTATGAATGAAGTTGGTAAAGGAACCCAGATGATGGAAACACTGGAGCCACTGTCTTTGCAATTGTCCAACACTTTGAGATTCTTCCAACTTGTCTGGATAAAAATGAGGACAGTAGTGCGGGCAAGTTAACTGACCATGGTACTGTGGTATAGGAAGTCGCTCAGATGCAGAAATAAGAAGGAATGTAATGGGGACAGCATATTGAGGGAGATTGGCACTGTTCTTTGCAGCAAAGAGTATGAGTCCAGACAGCTCTACCAGGTCTGCACCATGCCACCTATTTGAGTGGAAACTGGTGTTGGATAGGCACAATCCAGTCATCGTGGTCCATGCAGATACCAACAACATAAACAGAACAAAGGAGGTTCTGCCTAATCATTATGAGGAGCTGGGCGCCAAATTAAGAAACAAAACATCAAAGATAACAATCTCTGCATTACTTCCTTGAACCATAAATCAGATTAAAGAGACGAATGGGTTGCTCAAAGACTGGCATGGGAGAAATGGGTTCTAGTACCTGGGACACTAGCACCAGTCCTGGGGAAAGCAGACTCTGTACCAATTGGACAGCTTGTACTTGAACTCTGCTGGGGCCAGTGTTCTTGCCAACAACATGATTAGGCAACAGTGTGCTAACCATGAAGCCACTGCGCTGCCTGATTTTGGATCTTAAGAATAGAATAGACCTTAATAATCTTAATTTAAGATTGAACAGTGGGGTCAAGGGATCAAATTTAGAATGATGGGGTAAATCAAAAAGCAGAGGCAAGGGAAAGAATGGAAGAGAAGCATATCATCTTAATGGTGAGAGATTTCAAGGCTCTGAGATGCAAAGGGATCTGAGTGTGTGAACCAATAAGGTTTTGTATGCAGAATCAGCAAGTAGTTAGGAATACTAAAATATTGTCATTTATTGTAAGGGAATTGAATGGAAAAATAGAGAGGTTATGATTCATTATACAGGGCACTGATGTGACTGCATGTGGAGTTCTGCATACAGCATTGGTCACCTTATTTAAGTAAAGATATAAATCCGTCTGACACAATTTAGAGAAGATTCACTAGACTAACGTGGAATGGCTGATCATCTTATCATGAAAGGTTGAACAGGCTAGGCGTGTATCCATTGGAATTGAGAAGAGCAAAAGGCGACTTGATTGAACCAGACAGAAGATTGAAGGATCTTGACAGGGTAACTGTGAAAAGGATGCTACCAGCTATGACAGAATCAAAAAATGGGCACAAAGCCTTGGGAAGAGGGGTTAACGAAAGTATGAATGCAGAATTAGGCCATTCAGTCCCTCCAGCCCACTCTGCTAGACAATAAGTTCATATGGAACTTTATTGTTCCCTCAAATCTAAAATCTCAACTGCCTCTGACAACCTTTCATGCCCTTGCTTAACAAGAACCTATCCACGCCTACCTTAAAGATCCTCAAACACTTAGCTTTTTATTTAAAAATCTTGGGTTGCCCACTTAAAATGGAGATCAGGTGAATTTCTCTTCGCTCAGAGGGTCATGAGTCTTTGGAACAATCATCCTGAAAAGATAGAGGAAGCTAAGTGTTTGAGGATCTTTAAGGTAGACGTGGATAGGTTCTTGTTAAGCAAGGGCATGAAAGGTTGTCAGAGGCAGTTGAGATTTTAGATTTGAGGGAACAATAAAGTTCCATATGAACTTATTGTCTAGCAGAGTGGGCTGGAGGGACTGAATGGCCTAATTCTGCATTCATACTTTTGTTAATCCCTCTTCCCAAGGCTTTGTGCCCATTTTTATTTAAGCATTATGCCACCAGGGGAACATTTCCTTTGTTAGAAGTGCTGAGTAACACAAATAATTCATTGTGTTGACACTTAGAAATCGATAAGATAAATTCGCATTCTGGAAGATTAATGTAAACTGTTTTGAAGCTAATAATAGTCTATTACAAATAAATTATTGCATCTGTTTCCTGTAACTACTACAAACTTAAGGAGCAGTAATATGTAGTTAAGTGCTAGAAACATAGCAATCACTCAAAATCAGGATTTGGTCTTTACTGATTAACTGAATCTGGCAGAGCTGAGATCTTCACAAAATCATTATTAAGGTATGAAACCATAATCATTCTGCTTTATCCTGCAGCCAGAATAGTTCAGCAGAGAGAGCATTAGACTGAAGATTTAAATGTTCCCTAGTTCAATCCCAGATTGTGGCAAGATAAGCAGTTCCTTTCTGTGTCAGCATTCATTTCCAGGCAGCATGGTGGCTCTGTGGTTAGCACTGCTGCCTCACAGCGCTAGGATCCCAGGCTTGATTCCACCCTCGGGCAACTGCCTGTGTGGAGTTTGCACATTCTCCCCGTGTCTGCGTGGGTTTCCTCCGGGTGCTCCGGTTTCCTCGCACAGTCCATAGGTGTGCAGGTTCAATGGGTTGGTCATGGGAAATTGTCCCTGATGTGCAAGACAGGTGGATTAGCCAGGGTAGATGTGAGGCTATGGGATATGGTGGGGTCTGGGTGGGATGCTCTTTGAAGAGTCAGTGTGGACTTGATGGGCTGAATGGCCACCTTTGGCAATGTAGGGTTTTGATGGATTTCTATGTACTGCCTACACTCCGAATCTTTGCATGAGGAGGGAGGGAGGTGGCCAGTTTGGAGGAACACCCTGTGAGTCCACTCCTGGGCTTGATTAACATGACGAAAACTGTTCCAGGCAGTGGATGGCTCTGCCCGAAAGACACATTTTCATTTTAATTTGTAACTTTCGCTTGTGATATCCCTTGAGTTTCTGTGCCTTATTGGTTTGGTTCCATTCAGTTTACGTTTGGCTCATTTATTCCTACTGTTTTGATGAGTAGCTAATGGTGAAATGTATGAGACACTGATGAGGCCACGCCTGGAGTACCATGTACAGTTCTTGTCACCACATTACAGTAAGGACATAACTGCTCTGGAAAGAGTACGTAGAAGATTTACTAGAATGTTGCCAGGCCTGGGAAATTGTAGCTACGAGGCAAGATGGGAGGATGACTCCAGACACAGCAAGCAATCAGGGAGTTCTCATCCCTGGTGGGACCTTCTGGGGTCACAGATCCTGGCACCATATCGAAGGGGAAGCTCAACACTCTACAAAGCAGGAACTGCCCCTCAGCCTGTGGTCATCTCCTCCAATCCCATGCAAAAAGCCGCCCAGTGACCAGAAGCTCACTCTGCACTCCACTGTATCTCTCCTCATTCACTGCTAAACACTGAGCCACTGTGCGCCCTCAATATCTACAGAAGGGGTTCTGCCCTTAGATAACACGAAGGTTTACCACAAGAGACCTGCAAGTATATTGTAGTTGATCAGACAGAATTACCAGGATATTAGGGAGCTGATACACATCCATCTGCCTCCTCCAAAAGCTAGCATAGAGCTGCCTGTCTTCATCGCATGTGAGCAACATCATTAGCATGGGTGGTGCTCAATGTAACACGAGCATTAACCCCATCAGAACCATTATCTCACACAACAATGAATCTGCTGTTTTTCCGCCTAATCAGAACTAGATGAGCTTCTGAGAATTTTCAGATTGCCTTTAAATGGCTTGACGTTCCTCATATTTCCTCAGTGAGAATTGATCATCAGTTTTAGAGATATTTTCCAACCCATCTGTTGAGAGAAGTTATTACACACCTCTAAAGCAGGTGAGACTTGAACTTAGGACTCCTGGCTCAGAGGTAGGGACATTGCTACAGCACAACTTGAGCCCCCTCATCGGTTTTATAGATATTCTCTAATCAGCCTCATCAGAGACGTTAGTACTAACCTCTGGAGCAGGGAGGGCTTGAACCTAGGTCTCCTAGCTTAGAGATAGGGATGTTACCACCGCACCATTCGAGCCCCTTCATTAGTTTGGATTGCAGCCCATGAAATGAGTTCAGCCTAGTCACTGGGCACTGTGAATATTAACTTAAATCAGTGTTGGTTTGAGTGACACAAAGCAGCCTGTGGTCAGCTACTTTAAAGTATTTATTTCCAAATTGGTGTGTTAACACTTATCTTAAAACCACACGCAAAGGAATGGTATGAATGCAGAAATTTCCATAATGATAATACTGCAAACAGCAAAATTGAAGTTTAGGCTTTTAATCAATATCTATATTTACACTGCTCCTGATTTCACTCTGCTCAGCGTGGGTTTTAAACAATTACTTATTGATTGGTCTGCTCTGTCAGCGCACTTAACACCAGTTGTACCCCTTCCCTCTTCACCAAATCTGCAATGGCTATAATTTATCAGCAATGACTAGAAATTATCTCTTTATATGGTTCCTTCATACCGAGGGCTCCTTTGCAATGTGTATGAATGGTATCACAACAGCATTGTGGAGATCATGAATTGAATATATAATAATGGGAGATATCATGGTCTCTGATACCTTTAGGACCGCACTCTCCTTTATGGGAAGTCACCACACTATATTTATAAGGGGAAAGAGCGCCCAGTAAAATTAAGAAGACTTCATGAAATGCAATGATTAAAAAGAAAATTGACCTGCTTGTGTGAGAATTAAAGGTGATGATGCCACCTTAAACATATAACTATACCAACACTGCCACCAAATGGTCGAACTTACCCATACTTTTGCTAATATTCAAGGCAGCATAACATCACATATACTAGAAATTCGAACTAAAACCTGCTAATGAGGGGTGGTGCAGTGGTAGTGTCCCTACTTCTGAGCTAGGAGACCTTGGTTCAAGTCTCACCTGCTCTAAAGGTGCGTAATAAATTTCTGAACATGTTGATTGGAAAATATCTCTAAAACTGATGAAAATACTCAGCAGATCAAGCAGCTTCCCAAGAGAGGAGACTAGTTTCATTAGAAATTTAGCCTGCCTGTGATTGAAAAGAGGATGTGTCCTCTTGTGAAGAGATTTTTAACTGCCTAATATCCAGATTCTACTTCCAGTTTGGTTCATGTCCTGCCACCATTCTTTAGGGAATCGAGGACATGAGCAGTTCCCAAGCTAATTTTAATGTCAATCTTGTGCAGCTGCATGGGGACAGACAAAGTGGCCTTGGATGCAGTGGGAGGTGTAACTCAATAACTCGGCACTCTCCACAGAAGTCAGAAACGTAGTGAATAAGAGCAGGTGTAGGCCATTTAGACCCTTAAGCCTTTCCCTACCACTGAAAAGATCTTGGCTGATCAATGAGCTCAGTACCCTCATCCCTCTCCCCATATCCTTTGATCATTTTAGCCACAAGAGCTTTCTTGAAAATACAATGTTTTGGCCTCAGACACTTCCTGTGGTAATGAATTTTACAGGCTCACCACTCTTTGTGTGAAGAAATTTCTCCTCATCTCAGTCATGAACAGATTTACCCCCTTGTCCTTAAACTGTTCTAGATTCCCCAACCATCAGGAACATCTTTCCTGCATCTCATAGAATCTCTACAATGTGGAAGCAGGCCATTCAGTCCATACCTCTCCACCAAAGAGTGTCCCACCCAGCCATAACCCGCTTCCCCACCTCTGTAACCCTGCATTTCCTATGGCTAAACCACCTAGCCTGTACATCCCTGGACAATATGGACAATTTAGCATGGCCAATCCACTCTAACCCACACATCTTTGGACTGTGGGAGGAAACCGGAGCACCTGGAGGAAACCCACGCAGATGCAGGGAGAATGTACAAACTCCATTCAGTCCCCTGAGGCTCAAATCAAACATGGGCCCCTGGTGGTATGAGGCAGCGGTGCTAACTACTGAGCCACTGTGTCACATCTATCCTGTTAGTATTTTCTAGGTTCATGCTTTGCACTTAGTGATGTCATATGAACATACTTACATGCAAACGCACAAATTAGAAACAAGAGCAGACCATTCAGCTTCCTCAAGCAGAGGCCTGTCTTTGAAAAGATCATGTCTAATCTGACTGTAGTCTCGAACCTCAAATGTTGACCTTCCCACAGCACACTGGTTGATCAAGAATCTAACCATCTCAACCTTTAAAATACTGATTGATCCTGTCTTGGCTGCACTCTAGGGAAGAGATTTCCACAGACTCAGGATCCCCTGAGAGAAAAGTGGGAATGGATGGTTTGAGTTATAAGGAGAGGCTGCATAGTGGCTGGAAGTTTTTTCGCTGGAACATAGGAGGTTGAAGGGTGACCCCATAGAGGTTTACAAAATCATGAGGGGTATAGATAAGGTGAATGGCAGACGACTTTTCCCTAGGGTGGGGAATTTCAAGACCAAGGGATATTTTTTATGGAGAGAGGGGAAAGATCTAAAAAAGACATGAGAGGCAATGTTTTTTACACATATAGTGGCTCACGTGTGGTATGAACTTCCAGAGAAAGCAGTGGATGTGGGTACAGTTACAACGTTTAAAAGACCTTTGGATAAATGCATGAATAAACATGTCCGGAAGGGTATGGGCCAAACGCAGGCAGGTGGGACTAGTTTAGTTTAGAATCATGGTCGGCATGGACTGGTTGGGCCAAAGGGTGTGTTTCCGTTCTGCATGACTCTGTGACTCAAAATAAAGTTCTGTACACCTCTGTCTTCAATGGGAGGCCCCTCATTTTTAAACTATGTCACCACATCCTTTCAGCATCCATCACCTCAGAATGCTATACATTTCAGCGTGAGCGCCTCTCCTTCTCAATGATGTCATTGACTGCCTCAAAATGGGGTGGTTCAGCTTTCAATCCTGTTAACATCAGCCAACACCATTTTGAAATGAGTCTCCAGATGTTTTACCAAAGCTCAGGCGCTCAATGTTTTCTGAAATGGAAATTAGACTCCCAGAAGACAAAGTGGTCCCTGTTTTCCATTTCCGGTCAAAGCCAGTGCAGCAGATAGTCTGTTGAGCCCAGCAAGCAGGGGAGAGAAGGGGCCCAGACGAGGTCAGTGAATTATCTTTGTGGGTCCTAGACAGACTTTAATGCTCATCTGAAGTGAGTTCCTGAGAATCCACAATCAAACCCAACGGATCAGCACGTCATCAGATGCTGCGGTTTGTTTAGCCTGAATTCCAACCAATAGGAAGAGGGATACCCCCAAAGACACAGAAATGAAGAATATCTGTGGGGGTTACTGATTCTCTCACTATAACATCAGTCAGTCAGTCAAAAAATAACTCTGTGGCTCTTTTGGCCATGTCACTGGAATACCAGCACCAAAGTTGTGGAAGTCACCAGCTCATACTAATGTTGTTTCAGAGATAGTAGGAACTGCAGATGCTGGAGAATCTGAGATAACAAAGTGTAGAGCTGGATGAACACAGCGGGCCAAGCATTTTCTGAAGAAGGGTCTAGGCCCGAAACGTCAGCCTTCCTGCTCCTCTGATGCTGCTCGGCCTGCTGTGTT
>JAHRHZ010000022.1:8561974-8731663 GCA_024137785.1 Ginglymostoma cirratum
CCTGCAGGCCAAGCAGCATCAGAGGAGCAGGAAGGCTGACGTTTCGGGCCTAGACCCTTCTTCAGAAAATGCTTGGCCCGCTGTGTTCATCCAGCTCTACACCTTGTTAGCTCATACTAATGTTAGTTTTTACTCACTTCCTCATTTTTGAATAGCAGGGCCAGATTTACTACTTTCTGATGCATGGTGTCTGTTCAGAAACCTTGAAAACCCTGGGTTCAAACTGAGGCGCAGATAATCTAAGAGCAAATCAATGGAAAATTTAATAAAAAAACAAAGTAAAGTGAATTGATGGAGTTTGTCATTTTCTTTTAGCATGATAATTTGTAAAATATTAGTAAATAACATCTTTAATAAAAAACGGAGTGAAATTAATGGATGCAGTCACTCATTTGCTTGCCTTCTCAGTGATTAGGAGTAATTACAGTTACGTTGATAAATGACAACAGTTTTAACCTATGCACAATAAAATGGTCACATTAGTGCAATGCAAAAGCTGTGGTAAGAGATTAGCAACTCAAAGGTCATGAATTCAGAACCCACCTTAGTAAATTGTACATTACATTGAATCATAGAGCACAGAAATAGGCCATTTAACCAATCATATTTGAAAATCAGGGCAGGACTTATAGACTTGATGGTAATATCTTGGGGAGAGCTGCTGAACAAAGAAACCTTGCGGTGCAGGTTCACAGTTCCTCGAAAGTGAAGTCACAGGTAGACAGGGTGGTAACGATGGCATTTGGCCTGCTTGCCTTTATTGGTAGATGGATGGAGTATACGGGCTGGGACACCATGTTGCAGCTGTACAGAACATTGGTGAGGCTACTTTTGGAATACCACGTTCAGTTCTGGTCTCCCTTTTACAGGTAAGGTGTCGTGAAACTTGAAAGGGTTCAGAAAAGATTTACAAGGATTGTTGCCAGGGTTGGAAGGGTTGAGCTATAGGGAGAGGCTGAATAGGCTGGGGCTTTCCTCCTTAAAGTGTCGGAGGGTGAGGAGCGACTTTATAACGGTTTATAAAATCATGAGGGGCATGGATAGGGTGAATA
Organism: Ginglymostoma cirratum; assembly: GCA_024137785.1. Classification (NCBI taxonomy): domain Eukaryota; kingdom Metazoa; phylum Chordata; class Chondrichthyes; order Orectolobiformes; family Ginglymostomatidae; genus Ginglymostoma; species Ginglymostoma cirratum. The sequence continues at coordinate 8,563,027 of JAHRHZ010000022.1, forward strand.
GACAAGGTATTTTCCCCAGGGTAGGAGAGGCTAAAACTAGAGGGCAGGGGTTTAAGGTGAGAGGGGAAAGAATTAAAAAGGACCTAAGGGGCAACTTTTTCGCGCAGAGGATGGTGGGTGTATGTAATGAGCTGCCAGAGGAAGTGGTGGAGGCTGGTACAATAACAACATTTAAAAGGCATCTGGATGGGTACATGAATAGGAAGGGTTTAGAGGGATATTGGCCAAATGTGGGAAAATGAGACTGGATTTATTTAGGATATCTGGTCAGCGTGGATGAGTCAGGCCGAAGGGTCTGTTTCTGTGCTGTACATCTCTACGACTCTATGAAAGAACCCTTCACCCATTGCCTTGGAATACTTTCCTTTTTAGGGATTTATCTAGTGTCCTTTGAAACTTGTTGTTGAATCTGTTTCCTGCACCTTTTTAGTTCTAAATTGCCAAGATAAAAATTCAACCCTTTTAGCTCTAAATTGCCAGTTCAGCACTTTTTAAAAGTAATCAACACGCAAAGGATTGTGTGAAGTTTCAAAGCAGAGAGATGGTATAAATGTAACCAATGTATCATATTATTTTCTGAATTGCAAATATATAAATTCTTGCAAGAATCCATCCACTGGAAGGCAAGGTCTAGGTAATATCGTCGAAAGGCATTACAGGAACATAGGAGTGGGCCATTCAGCCCACCGAGTCTGCTCCAGTATTCAATATGATCATGGAGAATAGAGTTGCTCATTCAAAATCTTACTGAAAAATTCAAGGCCAATTTTCTTTCAGTGGGTATTGGACCATAAAATGTTTCACTTGTAGGATATTTCCATCCCACAATGTTTAATCTTGTAGAGTGGGTCACCTCACCATTGTGAAAACCTGCAAGTAATCATTCATTGATTATAAATTGAGTGGACTGGCTCTAGCATGGTTTTCCCACTTTATGAAGTGGATGGTTCAAAAGGGGTAACATTATTTCCCCATCAGTTCTGCCAGGCTCTCATTGAAGTCCAGCCGAGCCTCAGAGAAACTTTTAAATAATTGGAGGCGTTGACCATTTTTGAGAAAGAATATTTTGAACATTAAGTTTCAACTGTCTTTAGGGTTAAGAACCTGGTTGCTCAGAGTTGTTGAACTCAAAACCTGCTCCTGTAATCCCTCTCTAGTTGCCTACACAACACCGTCAAATGTGATTGAGCTACTTCCCAGAACGGTTTATCACTCCAGGGTGTCTATTCTTGCTCTTCAAGCATTTTAATTTAAAACATTATGTCCTCAGAGAATAAGAAATTTTGTTTATGTTCAAACTGCATTCAGGCCACCATCAATTAAGGAACAGTCACTTGGGAAATCGTGATTCAAAGTGTCAAAGTGTCAAAGCCATTCTCAAAAGATATAATTTTATGAACTCGGTCATTTGCAGACTTTCTTGCTTTTAATCACAGCCACACTAAACCAAAAAACAGTCCTTTATTCTCCTTCGCTGCTCAATATTCATTTTCACAAAGTTTGTCTCCTCATGAGAAGTAGTAATTCTTTTTTTCACATATATAGGCTTTTCCTTCACAATATTTAACTACTCTCCAATGTAATTTTCCACTCTCTTGACAACCATTGTTTCAATCACCATTTGTGGCTACAAAAGTTAATAAATAATTGAATTTTAATTACTGCACTATCCCATAATTCATGGTGCACCTGCATCTGGTTCCTATACAGTTGAACACTGTTGATGTCATGTACTGTCACTAATATACAGCTTTTTATAGCTCCAACCCTTTCCTGCTTCATAGCATAGCATCATTTGACAGTCCCTTTGATAGTGTTCTATGTGGCCATTTGCTAGTACAGAACTAGAGTATTGCTGAGAAAAGACATACTGTAAAAGTTTTTTGTCTTATGCTCGTCGGGCCATTTTTCAGGAGCACCATTATAAAAGAAGGAAAACAGTATGTACTGTATGAGCAGAGAGCTCTAGCTAGTTGGCAAGTGGACTCTGTGGAGAAGGCACCAGTTAGATGATGACAGACAGTAAACCGCCAAGTTTTATTTAAACTTAACACCAGTCAGTTAACTCTGATTGGTCAAGGGATTGCCCTGAAGAATGAATCAGGGAATGAGTTGAGTTGTTAAGATAAAATGAGCGTAATTTGTGCACATTTTTGATGCCGTCGAAGAACAGACCCCTCTGTGTTGGTACAGATATCGATCGGTACGTAGAAGGGTGCCAGATTGCCTGACTGACAATCCAAAATGGGCTGTCAGCATGATTTAAAAAACAATCAGAATTATTTAGTGATTGTTGTCCATTCATAGAATCACATGTAATATTGGATACTAGTGTTTTGAGTTTTGAAAGCACTGGTTGGTTGGGTACGGCCTGTCGGGAGAAAAGGAACATGTTGATTAATATATAAAGATGTCTGCCTATGACATAAATGAGTAATGTGGTATATGCCAAACTAATAAGGTGAGTGACTTCCCTCACTCACTCCCCCAATCCTACAGTCCCACTCATACCCTGTGTTCAGGAAAATCAGCTGAGTCAGGAACAGAGGTGACAGATTGACATGAGGGCCATATTATGGTCTAATACCCTCAGAGAAAATTCGCCTTGAATTTCTCTGTAAGATTTGGAATGAAAATCTCTGTAACTCATGATCATATTGAATACTGGAGCAGGGCTGATGGGCTAAAAGGCCTACTCCCGTGTTCCTGTCATGCCTTTCAATGATTTGATCCAGATCTTGCCTTCTAGTGAATGGATTCTTGCAAGAATTTATTTATTTGCAATTCAGAAAATAATATACTACAACGTTTACATTTAGACCATTTCTCCTCTTTGAAACATCATATGCCCCTTTGCATCTTGATTACTTTTAAAAAGTGCTGAACTGGCAATTTAGAAATTAAAAAGGTCAAATTTTTATCTTGGCAATTTAGAACCAACAAGGCGCAGAAGCAACAACTTTCAAAGGACACTAGATAAATACCTAAAAAGGAAAGTATTCCAAGGCAATGGGTGAAGAGTTCTTCCACAGAGTGATGGAGTTGTAGAGCATGGAAGCAGACCCTTCGTTCTGACTCATCCATGCTGACCAGATATCTTAAACTCAACATTACTGCTGCCCCACCTCTGCTCTGTCTCATTCCAGGATGTGAAAATCTAGCCCTGTGTGCTTACCCATGTGGCATAGTCTGTTCACAGAATCCCTACTGTGAGGAAACAGGCCCTTCGGCCCAACAAGTCCACACCAACCCTCCAAACAGCATCCCACCCAGACCCATCCCCATCCTCATCCACCTGCTCTTTCCCCGTAACCTGCATTTCCCATGGCTAATGCGTCTAATCTGCAGATCCCCGAACACTTTGGGCGATTTAGCATGGCCAATACACCTAACCCACACATCTTTGGACTGTGGGAGGAAACAGCAGCACCCAGAGAAAGCATGCTTTCTGCACAGAAACCCCATGCAATGTGTGAAAGGAAGGAGCCCATGAGAAGGACATGAGGTGTAGCAGCGAGAACGATTGCGTTTGGAGAGCCAGCCATTCTGAATGCAGGAAGAGCTTTCTTGCTGCCACCTTGAGATAAATTGGTCAACTCCCTTGGTCTGACCTGGGAAGTCACATTGGCCTCAGTGCACTGGCTAGACTGAGAGATGCCTTTCATCACAGCCTGGAGTGTTGAGAGGAATTGAGTGTTGAGGTCATCATTTCCCTCTAAGTAACCAGAGGGGACTAGCTAGCGAAATGGCAGGCATATGGTTTGGAAGAACTTCAACAGAGAGGGGTCCAAACCCATTCAGGCTGAGGCAGATTTGGAATCTGCCTCCTCAGCCTGTCCCACAGCAAAGCCACAGTGTAAGACATAGTTTGGCAACACTTGGATAATCTTGAAGCTACCTGGATGCTAAATAATCGGGCAATGTTGGAAAACTAGGTACCAGTTACAAAAGATATACACACCACATGTCAAACAGTACATCATAAACTCTCAGTCATGTCAATGCAGAAACAAATTGGTCTTCTCGAGGTCACCAAATCCATTCATAAATGTCACAGTTATTCCAAGTACGATCCTCTGACTTGCCTCAGTGCAAACGGTTGGCAGAAATTGACTTGTAAACTGTCACACCACATTGATTTCCATTCAATTCCCAATCTATTTAACTAACGCTTGATGTTTTCAAAGCCAGACACCCCTGTCAGTTACCTGCAGAAAGGTAGCTCAAGGTTCCGAAAGGCAAAGGACTTCAGAGGCTATTTCTTAGCAACGTGACAATGATTCCTTTCTTTCAGCACCTGAACATTTTTTCATTCAAATGTTTCATCCTTTTATAATTATCCAGTTCACTCAGCCCTTGCCAATTGGCTTGAACATGTTGAGTGTGAACCCACTGAGATCAGAATACAACGTAGTGATGGATCTGAATCATCAATGGAGGTTTCCTGCTCCACTCCAGTGATGAGTCCCGTTCATCAAATCAAATCCTTCGATAATCAAATCGACAGCCCCTTCTGATGAATAGATTATTTCTAACTCAGTACTAAGTGTTTGTTATGTCTTTGTATCTCGTGTGATCAGTGACAGTTTAGTTTCAGAACTGGCAGAAACACCCTTACTGAGCTGCCCAGGTGAAGAGCAGAGACAGAAGAGGTAATTTTTTTCTTACACAGAGGGTGGTTCACATGTGGAATGAACTTCAGGAGGAAGTGGCAGATGAGGGTACAATTACAACATTTAAAAAACATTTGGATGGATACACGAATAGGAAAGATTTGGAGGGATATGGGCCAGGAGCAGGCAGGTGGAACTAGTTTTGTTTGGGATTATGTTCGGCATGGACTGGTTGGACCGAAGGGTCTGTTTCCATGCAATCATGTGAGGGATTAGGCATGAAGCCAGCAACAATCCCTTTTGAGCTACGGTACCATCAGCCAGAAGTGAAATAAGGAAGATCTGGCTTTAACAGATTAAGTCCCAGAATAGGGCAAGTAACATTGGTAAACCAAGCCTTCGTGAGGCTGACTACACAAGGGACATGATTCTACACTTAGAGCTCTAACTGTCTTTCTAGCTAAAAGTGCTAGGTATTGAATCATTTTGACAGCTACATGAAGCCATTACGTCACTGCTAATAAATAGTAATCGCCATATTTTATAACACAGGTCAATCACCAGTTTCTAAAATAGAAAACTATACAATTCTGGAAATATCAACACCAGAGTGAAATACTATACCATCCGAGAAAAGCATTGAAATAGAAATTAAGATTGAACAGTAATGCAATAAACAGTGAGTCAGAAATTTATACAGCACCCTTCCCAAGTTCAGGACATCCCCTCAGACATTCGAGCAGACTAAATATTTTTGTCAGGCAGTCACTGTCGAAGCATAGGAAATACAGGTTCATGCACAGCGAAGAACCCAGATAGAAGTAATAGTAAATTTAAGACAATAAGGAATATGGAATGAACTAATGGCCTTTAAAACATGACCTTAAAACGCCACATACAGATCATAAGACAAATAGGTGTTTGGAACTGCAGGAGTAAAATTAACTCAAAAAAGTGACACCCAGAAAAGGAAAGGTCACTGTTTTAGCCTTGTGATCAGATCTGAAAAGCTGCAGTGATCTCTTCAGGGCAGCAAAGTGGAGGTAAGCAAAAAGAGGCATGGTTAGATGGAAGACATCACAGAAAGGGATACAGTGGTCTTTGACAATGGCACAAAACAGACAGGTGTGTTGTACTCTGACAGTTTGATCCACGTAGCTACAAGCAGCTGCAGCAAGCTCCTCAAAACAGTCATTAAATAATTCACTAAAATAATCCATTTCAGTGACATTCGTTGAAGCAAAAGGGAGAGTATCCCAGATGTCTTCTTCAAAATGTGCCATGGAATCTCTTGCATCCACCTTTTGAGGGCAATTGGGAGCTTGGTTCAATATCTGAAAGATATGTCTCCTTTGGTGTGGCGCTCTCTCCGTATTACTGTACTTCCTACATTGTGCATTATCAATAATGAGTTACTAGGTAATGCTAAGTTTGTGAATAAAAAGTGTGGTCCATGAACAGATTAATGGTCAAATAAGAATTGAGTACATTTAAGACTGAGGTAAATAGGTTCTTGATTGTCAAGGGGATCAAGGGTTACGGGGAGAAAGCGAGAGAATGGGGTTGAGGAACTTATCAGCCATGATTGAATGGCGGAGCGGACTCAATGGGCCGAATGGCCTAATTTCTGCTCCTATGTCTTATGGCCTTATGGTCTTATTAACACGTTCCCAACCAGAGCTTCTCTGCTCGCCAGTCCCTTTTTCCTTTTCCTTTCATATTTTTTCCTCTTTGCTGCTGTGTTTCTTCCATTCCCACACCCCAACCCCCACCCCCACCCACTCAACCTTTAACTTCTTAAACTACCTTACCTGGAGGGAATAGAGAACGGACTGCGAGACCAGACGGTGGGGAAGACGATTTGGAGACCAGGCCAGCGTGGGAAGCGAGTCCCGGCCGGAGCAGGGAGCAGAGTGAGAGTGGGCCCAGTCCTGGAAGTGAGTTGTGGCTGGGAGCAGGGAGCACAGCCAGCGTGGGCTGAGTCCCGAAGCGAGCTGCAGCTGGAGCCTAGAGCTGGGAGCAGAGCGAGGCCGGGCTGGCCGGGGGTGAGTGACAAGTCCTGGACAGTGATCAGCATGTGGAGGCAGCAGTGCTCTTCAGCCCAGCAGGCACAAGAGTCAGTGGGAAAGGCCTATAACTTGGGTACTTTAAAGATACTTTTTATTATCATTCCGGACTTTTTAAAATCTGCATTCTCACGCTGGTCTCTTTTTTTACTGATTCAATACTGTTACAACACTTAAAGTGTCTGTACCTAGGCATCCCGTACCTAAGATGCTGCTGAGATTCATTTGACAATAAAGGCTTTTCTATCCTATTCCAGAAAAACTGAAAGTAGCCACCACCAAGATAGACAGAGGACAGTGCAAACGGGAGGTCATGGCCTAGTGGCATTATCGCTGGGTTATTAATCCAGAAACCTAGGTTGTAAAAATCTGCAATTAAATTTAGTACCGGTGATATAGATCACACAGTTTAATAAAGACCATGAAACGATTGTTGGATTCATAAATGTCCTTAAAGTCGGGCCTGGTCTACAGTGACTCTCGAGCCACAGTAATATCCATTACTGGGCAGTGAATGCTGCCCAGCCAGTGACACCCACACCTTGTGAACAAATAAAGTGAAGCCTCTTGTGGTGCAGCGGGGAGAGCAGGCAGCCTGGTATCTCAGTGGTTAGCACTACTACCTAGAAACACCAGGGATCTGGGTTCAGTTCCACCATCAGGTGATTGTCTGTGCAGAGTTTACACATTCTTCCCCTGTGTTTGCATCAGTTTCCTCTGTGACAATTGGGTGGATTGGCCATGGGAAATGCTGGGTTACTGGGATGGGGGAGGGAAGCTGAGCTTGGGTGGGAGGGTCAGTGTGGACTTGATGGGTCAATGGCCTTTTTTTAATTCATTAATGGGATGAGGGCATTGCTGACTAGGCAGCATTTATTGCCCATCCCTAATTACCCAGAGGGCAGTTCAGAGTCAACCACATTGGTGTGGGTCTGGAGTCACATGTAGGCCAGACCAGGTAAGGATGGCAGTTTCCTTCCCTAGAGGGTATTAGTGAACCAGATGGGTTTTTCCCGACCATCGACAATGGATTCACGGTTATCGTTAGACTCTTAATTCCAGATATTTTGTTGGAGTCAAATTCCACTATCCAGGATTCGAACCCGGGTCCCCAGAATGTTGTCTGGTCTCTGGATTAACAGTTCAGCCATAATACCACTAGTCGATCACCTCCCCAAAAAACTGGCCTTTTCCACACTGTAAGGATTCTATGATTCGACCTCTGAACCAAGCTGGCTTCAAGTCCCAGCTGATCTCGGGATATATATATAAATTTATAAAGCATGAACCAAATAAACAGATCTGAATTCAAATCCTGAAGATTAGTTCCAGCGACACACACAACATAGTTTAATTATAGCAGGAACAGTTTAACGAAACAGGCTTGAAGGGTTTAAATAACGGAAATCAGGAGGATCAGTTCCCACTGGTTCCCCAGTGTCAATAAATAAAGGACACAGATTTAAGTGGTAAAAGAACTAGAGGCGATGTGAGACATTTATTTTCGTAACAAGTTGCTAGAATTAGATGTCACAGCACATTGGCGGATTAAAAGGCAACTTGCTCAAAAAATGGCTTAATACTTGGAAAGGAAAATAAAGCAGAGGAAATGTTGACAAGGACAAACTTAATTGTGGGCGAGGGAATTGGAAAAGTGAAGTTGAGGCTAAGAACAGATCAGCCATGAGCTTTTGAAAGCAGAACAGACTTGATAGGGTGAAGGACCTACTCCTTTCTCTGATTTGTTTGTTCCTATGTATGTTCACAAAATTTCACAGGATATGGGGACAGAAGAGGAGAGTGGGACGACTGAGATAGCTCTTTCAAAGGACTGGAACAGGCACACTGAGCAAACTGATCCTTTCAATGTTACCAAATCCTACAGTTCCACAAAATACCAGAGAGGAGATGATAAACTAAATATGATCATCTATTTGTATTTAAAGGGAAACATCTCCTAGATTCTTGTCTTAAGATTCAACTTTCTTTGCAGCATTCTCAAAATCTTGAATCAAAAATGAAATAATTGATGATGACCCGTTCATTTATTTTATTCAATCATGGGATAAGGGTGTCGCTGGCTAGGCAGCATTTATTGCCCATCCCTAATTGCCCAGAGGGCAGATAAGAGTCAAGCACATTGCTGTGGGTCTGGAGTCACATGTAGGCCAGACCAGGGAAGGATGGCAGTTTACTTCCCCAAAGGACATGAGTGAACCAGATGGGTTTTTTCTGACAAAAGACAATGGATTCATGGTCATTGTTAGACTCTTAATTCCAGATTATTGTTGAATTCAGATCTCACCATGTATTGTGGCAGGATTCAAACCTGGGTTCCCAAAACAAATGAAACTCAATCTTTGCTCTGCAGCAGATGCTGGAATTTTACATTGCGGTATATTTTATATCACATTCCCCCCACAGACATCACTGCAAGTGGAAACTTGTCCTGAGTTAAATTCCTGTCACATCACATCTATTAATAACCGAGCTGCACCTTATAAAGTTGAAAGCCTCTGTACAGTTACAGGTCATCAGCTTATTTCATCTGAACTTAGCTGCCTAACCAGAATTTTCCCTAAGACCCCAATGTGAGCAAAATTCCTATTTATGTGAAATTCCTGACTGGATAATGCTACAGCACGTTTATTAGTGGTTTTCACAGTCACATCAAATAAATCACATTTCCTCTTGTCGGATTTAAGGATTCTTGACGAGGACCCACCAACCATACGAAGGACTCGGATTCATTCAGACAATAGGAACCAGGGGAACCGGTCACAAAGAATGTTGGGATAGTGAGGGGAAGCATCAGTCCAGGTCCCAAAGGCACCCGATGGCCACCCATCTTGGGACATCAGAAAGCAAGTACCAGATGCTGCTGGAAAAAAAGCTGAAATTCTCCTATCATTGCAACGGCACTCAGTCAACATATGAACAAGGAACAAGAGTAGGCCACTCATTCTTCGAGCCTGCTCTGCCATTCAATAAGACATGGCCATTCTAATTCGGACCTCAACTGTACATTCCTACAAATCCCTGGATATCTTCCATCCCTTTGGTAATCGAGAAACTTCTACCTCGGCCTCAGAAGTATTTAAAGATACTGCATCCACTGCCTTTCAAGGAAGGGAATTCCAAAGACTCACAAATCTCTGAGACTAAAGAAACGTCTCCCTATTTTTCTTCTTTTTTCTGAAGAAGGGTCCAGACCCGAAACATCAGCCTTCCTGCTCCTCCGATGCTGCTTGGCCTGCTGTGTTCATCCAGCTCTACACCTTGTTATCTCAGATTCTCCAGCATCGGCAGTTCCTACTGTCTCTCCTCATCTCTGTTTGAAATCGGCAATCCTCTAGTTTTATACTGAGAGCCCGAGTTTTCTTTTTATCAGATAATCCCACAACCGGAAACAACTTCCCACATCCACCTGGTCAACTCCCTTCACGATCACTTTTGTTTCGATTAAGTCACCTCTAACTCCAGAGCGTACAGGCCTAGTCTGTTTTGCCTCTTTTCATCAGGTTTTCCTGTCTCACGGTTTAAGACTGCCAAGAACACTTTAACCTCCTAGGAGAACGAATGAGCTCTTACATCACAAGCTCTCAAATCTAACACATTGATGGCAGTAACTTCTCCTGATAAATGAACAGCCCTCCTTCAATTTAAGGAAAACACTTGATCCAGGTGGTACAGTGGCTCAGTGGTTAGCACTGCTACCTCACAGCTCCAGGAACCCAGTTTAATTCCAGACTCGGGCAACTCTCCGTGTGGAGTTTGCATGCTTCTCTCCACATCTGCTTGGATTTCCACTGGGTCACTCCGGTTTCCTCCCTCAGTCCAAAGATGTGCTGGTTAGGTGGGTTGGCCATACTAAATTGTCCCACAGTGTCCAGGGATGTGCAGGCTAGGTGGGTTAGCCACAGGAAAAGCAAGGGATAGGGTAAAGGGGTGGCTCTGGATGGGAAGCTCTTTGGAGGGTCTGTGTGGACTCGACAGGCTGAATGGCCTGCTTCGACACTGTAGGGAGTCTATTCCAATCGTGAATCTGTGAGTGACAGCAGGTAGACCTACCTTCACTTCTAATGATGCAGCAACTAGGCAGCTCAGTCTTTGTTTTCTGCAAAACCCCACAGTTAGTTCACAAGCTGAATGATGGTATCAGGCAATGAACCAAATATGATTGAGCAGCTGATGCCAGGCTCTGTGAAGAAGTAGCCCAGCATCAAATGGCACCTGAGTGCCAAGTGAGATGGAGGAAGCGAAGAAACATCAGATCCCACTTCAAAATCTGTGGACCACCATGGTTGTAATCTTCTCCTTAGGGCAGAGAAATTGGTAGGAGGATCAGCAACCAGAGAAAGGTAAAGGGAATGGGAGAAGAGGTGGAGAAAAGATAAGGAGATGTTTTTTGACAAGTTGCTAAGATTTGGAATGCGCAACCTGAGAGGGGAATTTGAAGCAGATTACTTTTCAAAAGGTAATGTGACAAATTCTTGACTAGAATTGCATGGGTAGAATGAGGAAGGGGCAGAGGAGTGGAACTTATTGAAGAGCTGGCACTGACAGCCAACACCATCCACTCTCTATACAGCTGCAATTTTAAAATCATAGCTAACGTGTTAAATTCTTAGAAGGAAGTGTCCAAAGAAATCTATGTTTCTAGCAGATACCTTGTTCTGACATTGATGAAACTAACAGCATTTAGGAGCAGTAGTAAGAGACCAAGAAGAAGAAATATCAGAATAATTTCACTACTATAATAAAAATGGAAACTTCTCTCTAAAAGATCAATTTTGCACACACTTTCAAGCCTGGTATTGACTGACCTTAAAGCTGCCAACACTTAGCAACTGAACGGAGCAAGTGATGCGAATAGAAATATAGGAAAGTATAGCAATTAGGAGCAGCAGTAGGCCATTCAGCCCATTCTGCCATTCACCATAATCGTGTAGGATCATCTATCTCAATGCCATACCTCTTCCCATTCTCTCCCTTACCCCACAGCACCTTTAGCGTCTAGATATCTATTTCTTTGTCGCTTCAATACTACAGTCTTCAATAGTAAAGAATTCTACAGGTTCACCACCCTCTGATTACAGAAACATCGCTTCATCTCAGTCCCAAGTGGCTTACCGCGTGTCCTCTGGTAATGCGGCCTGGGTCTGGATCTCCCAAAAATCTCCACACACACACACACACACACACACACACACACCTCCCCAGCCAGGGGGAACATCATCTCTGTATCCATTCTGTCCATCCCCCTGCAACAATTCCACATGTTGATGAGCAGCAAGAGTTTCTGCTTCAGTGACAGACTCTCCGAAACAAATTACCTTCCATTTAGACTGAGCTTGCTGAGATAACTGCAGTGTGCCAGGGTTAGTTAGGCAGACTGCTGCTCAATTCCTGTAAGGTTCATTGCTCAATATACCCTTCTTCAATTTAATATCCTGCTGTTACTCTGTCAAACTCAAGTTGGCTGTCTTAAATGTTGCACCTTCATTACCTCAATTTTAAGGTTAATTCAGATATGATTCACCAGCCTGTGGCCCCAGTCTTCCCGTGTTCCACTCTTTCTTTCCGTCTGTATTTTGTGGTCTGCTTTTCCTCATTTCATTGTCTCCATTGTTCCCTTTGCTATTCTCACCTTCTGTCCTCAGGAAACTGAAGAGCTCCAGCCTTGGCCAGATGCGCAGCTGTTCAAAGCACTTCTCCTCTCAGATGGTGAGTGCCTCACCTTCATGGAAGGCACCTCACCTTCCTGACATTTCACTGCCCCTTCTGCTGCATTTCCTCGCTGTCAGTCTACACAATGCCATGAAGCTCCAACGGCCAACCACCGATTTAGGGAACGTGGCCAATCAGCAGCTGCAATAGGGTTAGGGTTAGGGTCAGGGTCAGGGTCATCAATACCATCAACTAAGCTGGCTGCTTTCTCCTTCAGACACATGCCCATCCATGGAACAGGGGGGAGGAACACTGATGATCCAGACTGAAGGGTGTGAGAGAGCCCTCACCACAAGTTCCAGAGGTAGAGGATCAGCTTTCTCAACATGATGGGAGCACCAGGCCCTCTGGAGGCTTAGAGTTCACTGCAGGCCATTGAATTGTAGTCTACCTTGAATAAGGCTTCTTTTCCCAATATAGTGATGGGTATGCTTTGTGACTAGTATGCGGGACCATCATGCTCACCCCTACACCCTTCTGATTCTTTACATGGCACCTTGGAATCTATATAGTGTCCACTTGAGGTGTCAGTCTGATTGTACACTTAAAAACCTCAGACAGGGCGGTACGGTGGCTCAGTGGTCAGCACTGCTGCCTCACAGAGCCAGGGGCCCAGATTCGATTCCACCCTTGGATGACTGACTGTCTGTGTGGAGTTTGCATATTCTCCTTGTGTCTGCGTGGGTTTCCTCCAGGTGCTCCAGTTTCCTCCCACAGTCCAAAGATGTGCAGGATAGATGGATTGGCTAAGCTAAATTTCCCCGTACTGTTCAGGGATATGTAGATTAGGTGGGTTGTAAGGGGACGGGTCTGGGTGGGATGCTCCGAGGGTCGGCGTGGACTTGTTGGGCCGAAGGGCCTGATTCCACACTGTAGGTATTCTATGATCAGTACAGAAGCCCCCTCAGCTATTTTTGGTGGAATATCTGGAGCAGAAGGAATATCAAATATACAGCGATGGGATTTGCATTCGCTTGAGCTGAAGCCTCCAAATCACTGGAGTACTTGCCTCAAGAATAAAAACAAATGAACATGAGAACATGAGAACATGGAGCAGGAATAGGCCACTCAGCCCCTCAAGCCTGGTATGCCATTTGACACAATCAGGGCTGAGCTCATCCCAGCTTCAACTCCACTTTCCTGCGCGCTCTCCATAATTCTTGAATCCATTAGAAATCCATCTCACTCCTCTTTAAATGTATTCAACGTCCCAGCATCCATCGCAATCTAGGGTTCTGAACTGTATGGATTCACAACCCTTTGACAGCAGTAATTTCTCCTCATTTCCATTATCATTTTTATCCTAAAACTATGACCTCTTGTTCTTGATGGTCCTGCATGAGGAAACACCCTCTTTTATGTTGAGTTTGTCAATGGCCTCTAGCATCTCGCATACCTCAATTAGATCTCCTCTCATGGTTCGAAACTCCAGAGAGTGTTGGCCTAAACTGTTCAATCTTGCTTCATAAGGCAGACCCTTCATCTCTGCAATCAATCTGGTGAATCTCTTCCAAACTGCATCCAATATAATTACATCCCTCCCCAAGTCAGGGGATCAAAATTGTACGCAGTACTCCGGGAATGGTCTCACTAACGCCTTGTGCAGATGCAGCAACCTCCCTACTTTTATACTCTCTTCTTTTCGCAATAAATGCCAAAAACCCATTTGCCTCCCTTATTACTTTCTGTACCAGAAAACAGTTTTCTGTGACTCGTGCACAACGACACCCAGAACCCTTTGGTGTTGAAAATCCTCAGCATGGCAGGCGAAGTGGAACAGTTACAGGGTGGAATTTAATGAAAATGACGGGGGTGCCATTTGTCACCTGGAGGACCCCACATCCTTTCAGGACAGCCTGTAGATTGGAAACCTACGTCGGTCGGACACTTAACCAGCCTTCCTCCGGGCTGAAGGACCCAAAGGGTGGAAATCAAGCCTCCCATTAAACGCTGCTAAGCGATTAGCTCCGGCAACTGTCCCACTCAAAATGACCACTGGGGGCACCCATTGATCATGTACCAATCAAAATCACCCATGCCCCAGTTCTAGAGAGAGGGGAGGGGAAGATGTTTCACACTAGGCCCCCACCTGCCCCAAACAGTGGGTCGCAGAATCAGACAATGAACAGCAGAGAATAAAAGGCATACCTTCTCCACCCTCGGCGACAAGGAACGCCAGCAAACAACCCTGCCAGGTCTCCTCTTGGAGAGTTACCCTGGGGTAATGTCAGTCTCCTTGGAATAATGCCCTTCACTGGACACCAACTGCCCACTTAAGGGCTGGTAGGGCAGGAAAATTATCCGCAGAATTCCCATTTACCCTGGACGTGATGGGACCTATGGCAGAGTCTACATTCCACATGGTCCCACCCGATTAAATACCCCCAGCCCTCCACAGCCACCACCAAACCCATCTTGGGTTGAGCATTGAATCCCGTCCAATATATCTGGTCAATGTCCTTCCATCAGAATTCACCCCTAGAGCTGCTCTTGTCCGTCCTCCATTGGAGCATGGCAAAAAAATCAAGCCTTAAATAACTCATGGCACGCATCAGGCCTCATAACCTCCTTTTTCTCTATCGTTACGGACGGCTCACTGACCTGTATCGTCCTTCCATCATTTTCCTTTTGTCTTCCAAATAAAACTGCCGACTCCATCAAGACACAACGCTATTTAACATCCTTATTTAAGCCATTCCTTAACCCTGCCATCGAGCCCTTCCGCTCAGATACATAAATCCTACACATTTGCCTCATCAATTTAAACAGCAGTATGTTCTGCCATAAATCTTTGAGGCAGCAGTAATACGAGGGATGACAGTAGCTGGCCAGGATTGTGTTGTAATCATGCGATGGATATTGCTGACAGGTGTTTCTAGACTCTTGCAGAATTCTAATCCAAACACCCCATCGATAATAATTCGTCAATGTAAAGCCATCTCAACAAATGCTGGCTTAGTATTCATAAGTGTAAACAATTGCTCAGCATCAGATCAGAACAATCCTCATGGCAGAAAGCGATCTGAGTAGACATGTGAAGCACTCAGACTGGGTGATGATAACATATTGGAAATGATACTGTGGTGGTAGAGTCCCTGCCTCTGAGCTGGGAACCCTGGGTTCAAACCCCACCTGCTCCAGAGGTGTGTCACAGCATCTCTGAACAGGTTGATTAAAAATAGCTTGGAAAAGAGAGGGCTCATGTGATGCAGTGGTAGTCATCCTACCTCAGGGCTAGGAGGCCCATATTGAAGTTCCACCTGCTCTAGAGGTGTCGCATAACATATCCAGACAGGTTCATGAAAACTATTCACAATATCCTCAGCTTCACTAATCGAGAATAGAGTGCTCAGCATAGAGTCCAAGAGCAGAGAGGCGACGTCTAACATACATTAGGGGAGGTAATGGCCGCTTGGTATTATCACAGGACTATTAATGCAGAGGCCCAGGCAATGTTCTGGGGACCTGGGTTCAAATCCTCCCATGGCACATGGTGGAATTTGAACTCAATAAAAGTCTGGAAATATGAATCTAATGATGACCATGAATCCATTGTTGGGGGAAAAACCCATCTGATTCACTAATACCCTTTATGGAAAGAAACTGCCATCCTTACCTGGTCTGGCCTACGTGTGACTCCAGACCCCAGCAATGTGATTGACTCTTAACTGCCCTCTGGGCAATTAGGGATGGGCACTAAATGCTGGCTGGGCCAGCAATGCCCTCATCTCATGAATAAAAAACCATAAGACGCTGGATAGCCCTCAGCTGGAGTATTGTGAACAATTCCAGACGCCGCTCACTGAGAAGGTTGTGTGTGAAGAAGAGGTGAATGAGATTGGCTCCAGGGATGCGACAGTTCAGTGATGAGGAAAGACTGGAGACATTAAAACTGTTTACTTGGAGAGGAGAACTAATTGAAGTTTTTAAAATCCTGCCTGGACAGAGTGTACGGGAAGAAACTCATAAAAAAGCCTGAGAACCAGACAGCACAGTTTTATAGTGTTTCACAAAAGAAGCAAATGCAAGGAAGAGGGTGGTTTCTCCCACCCAGTGAGCGATTAGGGTCTGGAATGCACTGCCTGGAAATATAGTGGAGACATGTGCAACTGAGGTAGTGAAGACACACTGAAAAATTATTTAAACCGAAACAACACGCAGGGCTGCGGGAAAAGGCAGGAGGCTAGCACCAAGTTAAAACATTCAGAGTCAGTGCAGCCACAAGGGGCCGCATGGCCTCCTTCTGTACTGTAAGAATTCTATTCTCACCTTTGGGTGGGGTGCCCACAGGGGGACACCCACAAAAGATATGCCCCACCTTCCTCCCATTCTTTCCTGCAATGTTATTTAAAAATCAGCCTTTCACATCCAGCTCACGTCAACCGTCCTGGATATGTTTTTCCATAATCGATTTGTTGAGATATGTTAGCACATAACCTCTGGATCACGTAGGACTCAAATCTGGATCTATCTGGCTCAGAGGCAGGAAAACTGCCCTACACAGGCCCCAGCAACTGAAAGTTCAGGCAGCGTAATAGTGGAATCAATTGGCTTGTTACCTAATTTAGTTATTTTGTCAAATGGCAGGCAGGCTATTGATTTCAGAGGCTGTCTCCTCCTGTTTGATGGTGACTGGGATGGGGGTGATTGGAAGGGCAGTCAGCCAACCACCCAATACATTATATGAATCACACCCCCACCCCTCACTCCCTGCTAAAAACACATCCAGCAAGGATCTGGAAAACTCAGTTTGTTAATACTTCCACACATCTGATCGGGTACCATGTTCTCAGCTGCTTTGTTGACTTGAGGCTGAAATTTAGGATACAGCACAGGAATGGGTCCGTTTGAGCCACCACGTTCTGCCATGATGCCAAACTAAGCGACTCCCTTCTGCCTGCCCCTGGGCCATATCCCTCCGTTCCTAGCCTGTTCGTGTACTCACCTAAAAGTCCGTTAAAAGTCCCTGCCTCCACCACCATCCCTGGCAGCACATTCCACACTCCTACCACTCTCTGTCTAAAAAACTTGCTCCTCACATCTCCTTTGAACGTTTCCACTCTCACCTTAAGGGTATGCCTTCTAATATTAAACATTTCAACTCTTGTGAAAAAGATTCTGACTGTCAACTCTATCGACGCATCTTATAATTTTATAGACTTCTATCAAGTCTTCCCTCAGCCTGTGCCACTCAAGAGAAAACAACCCGAGCTTTTCAAGCCTCTCCTTATAGGTCATACCCTCTAATCCAGGCAGCATTCTGGTAAACCCCTTCTGCACCCTCTCCAAGTTCTTCCTGTATTGTGGCGACCAGAATTGAATGCAATACTGTAAAAGTGGCCTAACCAAAGTCTTATAAAGCTGCAACGTCCTGGCTCTTGTACTCAATTTCTCAAGCATGCCACCCTATCTAATTGTGTGGCGACTTTCGGGGAGCTATGGACTTGAACCCCAAAGTAAATCAGTGCTGTTCAGGGTCCTGCCATCACCTGCATACTTGTCCTTAACATTTGATCTCCTAAAGTGCAGCACCTCACACTTACCCGCTTTAAACTCCATCTGCCATTTCTCCGCCCCTACCTGCAACTGATCTATATCCCACTGTATCATTTGACAACCTGCTACATTATCAACAACTCCACTGATCTGTGTATTGTCTGCAAACTTACTAACCCACCCATCTACATTTTCATCCAAGTCATTTACATATATCACAAACAGCAGAGGTCTGGTCTCCCTGCTATAGGAAGGATGTTGTGAAACTTTGAAAGGGTTCAGAAAAGATTTACAAGGATGTTGCCAGGGTTGGAGGGTTTGAGCTATAGGAAGAGGCTGAATAGGCTGGGGCTATTTTCCCTGGAGTATCAGAGGCTGAGAAGTGAGCTTATAGAAGTTTATAATATCATGAGGGGCATGGATAGGGTGAATAGCCAAGGTCTTTTCCCCAGGGTTATGGAGTCCAAAACTAGAGGGCATCGGTTTAAGGTGAGTGGGGAAATATTTAAAAGGGGCCTAAGGGGGAACTTTTTCACACAGAGGGTGGTGCGTGTATGGAATGAGCTGCCAGAGGAAGTGGAGGAGGCTGGTAGAACTACAACATTTAAAAGGCACCTGGATGGGTATATGAATAGGAAAGGATTAGAGGGATATGGGCCAAATGTTGGCAAATGGGACTAGATTAATTTAGGATATGTGGGTGGCATGGACGAGTTGAATGGAAGGGTCTGTTTCTGTGTCTCTATGACCCTACGTCTGGAAAAGAAACAGCCTCACAGTTCTCAGAGACTTCCTCCAGAAAAGGTGAATAATGAAGTGGGCAGGTGAATGTCGATGGATGTTATTTATGTGGACTTCCAACCCTCAAACTCCTTAACAGCGTTTGGGTCTGTGGAGAGTCGAGAAATCAGCCCCCCACCACCACATTCTCAAGGGCACATTCAATAAATGCTAGCCCGCCAGCAACTCCCATGCCCCATGAGTGAATAAACAGAAAAGAACAACCAGGAACACGACAGACAACGACCTGCCAATCCGATCAAAGAACACACCTGTCAACTCAACAGACTGATCAACACTTTTGATCCAGACCTTCAGCATATCCTATGCACTCTCATCCCACAGACTGCTCATATAGGAGACTTCTACTGCCTTCCAAACATACACAAAGTCAACGCTCACAGATGTCTCATCATAATCAGGCAATGGGGCCTTGTGTGAGAATTTCTCTGGCTAAGTGAAGGGCATCTTGAAACCCATTGTACAAGGAACCCCCAGCTTCTGTCACAACACTACAGATTTCTTACAGAAACTCAGCACCCATGGACCAGTCAAACCAGGAACATTCCTCGTAACAATGGATGTTTCAGCACACCACACCAGCGTCCCCCACAACGACTGCATTGCTGCAACAGTCTCAGTACTCAATACCAACAAACTGCCAATTTCCAGATGCCATCCTACAACTCAACCGCTTCATCATCAAACCACGTCGTCTTCACCTTCAACAAGCAGTTCTTCATCAAGACACATAAAACCGTTATGGGGATCACATTTGCACCCCAAAACACCAACATCTTCTTGTAAGAAGTTCAAGCATGACTCGCTTGCTGCACAGGACCTCCAACCAATGCTACAGGAGGTACATCGACAACACTTTCTTCCTTTGGACTCACGGCCAGGAATCACTGAAACAACTACATGACTATATAAACAAATTTCATCCCACCATCAGACGTACTCTTCAGAATCAATTCTTGGACACACGCATCTCCATCCAGGACAATACCTCAGTACCGCTCTCCACCACAAACCCACAGATAAGCTAATGATGCTTCACATCTCTAGCTTCCACCCTAAACACATTAAAGAGGCCATCCGCTACAGACAAGTCTTGCGTAAACATAGGATTTGCTCAGACAAGGATGAAGGTGACAGACACCTACAGGTGCTGGAAGACATTCTCATAAGAACAGGATACGATGCTCGACTCATCGATCACCAGTTCCAACATGCCACAACGAAAAACCGCAACCAACCTCTTCAGAAGACAGACACAATACGACCAAATAGAGTACCCTTCGTCATCCAGTACTTCCCCAGAGCAAAGAAAAGATACCACGTTCTTCACAACCTTCAACACATCATCATTGACAACAGATATCTCGCCAGGGCCATTCCTACACCTCGACTTCTTGCATTCAAACAACTGCCCAACTTTAAACAGATCACTTTTTTTTTTTTTAAATTCATTTGTGGGATGAGAGTGTCGCTGTCTGGCCAGCATTTATTGCCCTTGAGAAGGTTGTGGTGAGCTGCCTTCTTGACCTGCTACAGTCAACCTGCTGAGGGTTGACCCACAATGCCCTTAGACAGGGAATTACAGGATTTTGACCCCCAGCAACAGTGAAGCAATGGCGATATATTTCCAAGTCAAGACGGACGGTGAGTGGCTTGGAGGGGAACTTGCAGGTGGTGGTGTTTCCATATATCTGCTGTCCTTGTCCTTCTAGATGGAAGTGGTCACGGGTTTGGAAGGTGCTGTCTGAGGATGTTTGGTGAATTTCTGCAGAGCATCTTGTAGATAGTACACACTGCTGTTACTGAGTGTTGGTGGTGGAGGGAGTGAATGCTTGTGGATGTGGTGCCAATCAAGTAGGCTGCTTTGTCCTGGATGGTGTCAAGCTTCTTGAGTGTTGTTGGAGCTGCACCCATCCAGGCATGTGGGGAGTATTCCATCACACTCCTGGCTTGGACCTTGCAGATGGTGGGCAGGCTCTGGGGAGTCAGGAGGCAGGTTACTTCCCACAGTATTCATAGCTTCCAGCCTGCTGTTGTAGCCACTGTGTTTATGTGGCGAGTCCAGTCGAGTTTCTGGTCAATGGTAACCCCCAGGATGTTGATAGTGGGGGATTCAGTGATGGTAACACCACTGAATGTCAAGGGATGGTGGTTAGATTGTCTCTTAGTGGTGGTGATCATAGCCTGGCATTTGTGTGCCGCAAACGTTACTTCCCAATTGTCACCCCAAGTCTGGATATTGTCCAGATCTTGTTGCTTTTGAACATGGACTGCTTCAGTGTCTGTGGAGTTACAAACGGTGCTGAACATTGTGCAATCGTTGGCGAACATCCCCACTTCTGACCTTATGATGGAGGGAAGGACATTGACGAAGCAGCTGAGGATGGTTGCCCCTAGGACACCACTCTGAGGAACTCCTGCAGAGATGTCCTGGAGCTGAGATGGTTGACCAACAACCACGGCCATCTTCCTATGTGCCAGGTATGACTCCAACCACTGGAGCATTTTTCCCCTGATACCCATTGATTCCAGTTTTGTTAGGGCTCCTTGATACCACACCCAGTTGAATACAGCCTTGACATTAAGGGCTGTCACTCTCACCTCACCTCACCAAACTACGCAGCCTTCAGGACAACACCACACAACCCTGCCACAACAAACTCACGCCAGATCATTGATGCGGATACTGCCATCACTCTTGGGAACATCACCCCACCATGTACACGGCCAATACTTGTGTGACTCGGTAATGATGTCTATCTCCTACGCTGCAGGGAAGGATGCACCAAGGCATGGTATATTGGCGAAACCATGCAGATGCTACAAGGATGAAA
Source organism: Ginglymostoma cirratum (assembly GCA_024137785.1). NCBI lineage: Eukaryota > Metazoa > Chordata > Chondrichthyes > Orectolobiformes > Ginglymostomatidae > Ginglymostoma > Ginglymostoma cirratum. Next base: position 8,584,567 of record JAHRHZ010000022.1, read on the forward strand.
GGACACTGTGCAATAATCACCAAACAGGAATGTCCCCCCCAGTGGGAGAAGACTTCAGCCAGTCAAGGACATTCAGGGTCTGATCTTTAGATAAGCGTCCCCCAAGGCAGCCTTCGAGATGCACAACAAGCAGAAACTGAACGCCAGGTTCCATACCCATGAAGACAGCCTCAACTGTGATCTTGGGTTCATGTCACGCAACATGTGACCCCACCGTACTGTTCTGTACCTGTAAAAAATCTTACTTCCTGTCCTGTTTTGACAGCATCACATTGATAAATTGTTATGATCACTCCACCTTAATGAGTTTGTACAGTGTTGGATTACATGTCACTTTGGTTAGACCCTCGTAATGCAACTCATATCTATCACATTATTCCAGCCATTCGGTGTGTCTCTAGCACTGCCTTTTTTTGATTTTTTGTAATTATCTCTCTACCTTAATTAATCAAAGCATAGGACTTGCTATTTAGCTATTGACACTTTTGATCAGCTGTAAAGACTTGTTATACAGCCTATCAACACTCTATTCACACCATTTGTACTGTCTTTGACACTCAATTACCTAGGAGTATCTTGCAATGATCCCTCTCTGCCTATAAATTCTGTACCTGCACACTTCCCTCCACTTCACCTGACGAAGCAGCAGCGCTCTGAAAGCTTGTGATTTCAACTAAACTTGTTGGACTATAATCGGGCGTTGTGCGACTTCTGACTTTGTCCACCCCAGTCCCGCACCAGCATCTTCACATCTTAGTCAAGCTGGACCACTCTCTCATCCTTTGTCCTGAAAAGCAACTTGTCTCTCAGACCACCATAACATTCTTTCCACACAAGAGCACAGTTTGACAATAAATACATACAAAAGAATCCCCAAAGACTATCACCATTCATGCAATTTTGCTGTAAGGGCCTTATCCAAATATTCTTTAATTATTCAGTATTACGATCACAGAGAATTGATACTCTGAGGTTGTTAACTTGCTTACCGAGCTGGCTTGTTCTCGTTCAGATGTTTTGTCACCATGCTGGGTGCCATCATCGGAGCCTCCGATGAAGCGGTGTTATTCTAGTCCGCTTGGAACTTATACTGTTTGGTCTGTTATGGTGAGTAGTGTCATTTCTGGCTTTGATCTGTACAGGTTTGTATATGGGGTCCATTTCTATATGTTTGTTGATCGCATTACAGAATTCCCACGCATGTATCAGCACACTCAGACAATGAAGGCCATCAGTTTAACTGGGACAATGTAACCATAGTAACCCAAGCCAAACACAGATACAAAACCACAACCCAAGCTACAAATTTTTGCCAAAACTTTAAAGGTCGATACTTTTTTTGTCCATTCAGAAGATGAGGGTGTCATTGGTCAGGGCAGCATTTATTGTCCATCTCTTCCAAGGGCATTAGTGAACCAGGTAGAAGGTAGAACAGTGCAGCACAGGAACAGGCCTTTCAGCCCCTGATACTGTGCCAAACAATGACACCAAATTAAACTAAGCCCTTGTGCCTGTCCTTGGTCCATCTCCTTCTATTCCTTGCATATCAATGTGCTTGTCTAAAAGTTCCTGAAACACCCCTATCGTATGTGCCTCCATCACCACCCCCGGCAGTGTTTTCCATACTCCGACCACTCCTTTGAACTTTCCCCATCTCACCTTACATACACATGCCCTAATGTTAGATGGGTTTTTCCTGACACTCAACAACAGTTTTGTGGTCATCATCAGTTGCCTAATTCCAAATTTTTATTGAATTCAAACTCCACCAGCTGCTGTGGTGACATTCATACCCAGGTCCCCAGAACATGACCTGGATCTCTGTATTAACAACCCAGCAATAATACCACGTGGCCATCACCTCCCCATCTATCTGATTTTGAAAACTATTGCTCTCTGTTTTGTTAAAGGTTTTGTAGCAACTCTGGTACTTGCTCCTGATCTCTCAGGATTAAGAGAACTATTCTTTAGTTTAGCTTAACACTCCATGCTGCTCCCTAACTGTACAAGTTCCCAGCATTTAAATCAGTTTGAAGTACTCTCCTGTGCCCACTGCATCAACTTTATTAAGCCTTGTGTTCAATACACCTCCCAACCAGGAGTTTGTTTTAAAGGCAAAGGAGAGATTGGTAACTACTGCACCTGTTCTCCTTCCTGGCACTATAAGCCAGCTCATCTCAAGTTATGATTCTCTCAGCATCGTGAAATCCCCATTGTCTAGTTCTTTGTGTGAATAGAAGGTGGAAGACTAGAAAAAAATAGCAGTATTTAAGGGGAAAGAGACTCTGCAAAGCAGAGGGATCTGGCTATCTGAGAACATGAATCTGAAAAAGTTAACATACAGATGCTGCAACTAGTTGGGAAGGCAAATGGAATGTTAATGTTAATTGCAAGGGAAATAAAATTTAAAATAGGGATGTTTTGCTACTGTTGTACAGGGCACTAGTGAGACCATAGAGAGAGACAGAGTACTGTGTACAGTGTTGGCCATCATATTTGAGAAAGGAACCAACTGCTTTAAATGCAGTTCAGAGAATATTCACTCAGCTGATTCCTGGAACGAGGGGGTTAATTTACAAAGGGAAATGGCACCAGTTAGGCCTATATCTGTTATAGTTTAGAAAATTGAGATGTGATCTTATTGAAATATTAAAACCGTGAGGGGACAGGACTGGGTGAATGCTGAATAGATGTCTTTCTTTGTAGAATTAGGGGACACAGTTTAAAATAAGGAGCCTCCCATTTAAAATGGAGATGCTGAGAATTATTCTTCACAGAGTTGTGTGCCTGTCAAACTCTCTTCCCTGGAGAGGAATAGAAGCAGTGTCTGAGTATCTATACGGCTGAGGTAGATAGATTCTTTACTTACAAACAGAGTCATTTCCTTCATCTCTCAAGTACTGACTGAGAAACGATAACATGGTTTAAAGTATCCTGTAGCCCCTTGTGGGGCATTCTTACAGCTCGCCCTATATCGCTGCCACTATACTTGACAAAACAGTTTTCTGTCTCATCAAAACCTGAATCACCTCCAATACAACTTCGCTTTTCAAAGATCATTGAGTTTGAAGAACTCCTAGTTCTTAAAGTGAAATGAAACAAAGAATCCCATCTTGGAGCAACATCACATCCAATAACAGTGTGAACTCTCAACATTGTAAAATGACTAAAACCCTCCCACAGGAATGTTATTGAACACACCAAGCCACCAAAGGAAGTAAGTAACAAAGCTTGGCTGAAGAGGTCGGTTTTGGGGTAATTCAAGCAGTAATCTCCATGTAACCCAAAGCTACTCATGTGGTTGGCAAAGACAGAGGCAGATGGAGCAAATGAAACCAAACATGAACAAAAACAAAGTTGCTGGAAAAGCTCAGTGGGTCTGGCAGCATCTGTGAAGGAAAAAAAAAAAGAGAGAGTTAACCTTTCGGGTCCAGACCTGAGGAAGGGTCACCGGACCCAAAACGTTAACTGTTTTTCCCTTCACAGATGCTGCCAGACCTGCTGAGCTTTTCCAGCAACTTTGTTTTTGTTCCTGATTTACAGCAGGGTCTAGGCCCGAAACGTCAAGTTTTCCTGCTCCTGTGATGCTGCTCGGCCTGCTGTGTTCATCCAGCCCCACACCTTGTTATCCCGGATTCTCCAGCATCTGCAGTACCTTTTATCTCGTATACAGCATCCACAGTTCTTTCGGTTTTCAAATGATATAAAAGTCAGCCAAGGCATTGGAAATCTGAAAAGTGTTAAATACTGTGCTCAACAACTCCGTTTCGGGGAGAAAACTCTCAGCCAGCCAGCATGTCAAGTCCAAACTCCTGAGGAAGGATCTGGTGCCTGCAACCCAGACTTTGCTCAGAAATAGCCTGGGTGGTAAATGTAAGCACCTTGTCAGAATTCACACAGGAAGACCACGACAAAAATGAAGTGAAGCTCCTCATTGATAGAGGCTATGCTCTGCATCGTTAAAGGTTGTCTTTTGTACCCCTGTTTCAAACCCACAATCAAGGGGCTTTTGTGGAGGAAGTGTTCTGCCTCTGGACTAGAAGAACCAGTTTCAAGGCCCCATTGCTTGAAAAATGTAGTATAATATCTCTGAGGATTTCAATTAAAAATATCTACACTTAGAGTCAGCTGTATACTCCATGAGGGACTAAGACCATGTTATCAATGAGATGTGTGATCAAAAAAAAGCAAGACTTTTGTTAATCGCTCATAAAAACAGGTTAGCTCATATTAAAAACCTATTACCACCAAATGTGACAGGATTTGTCCTTTGAGCAGTTTGGGCAAAAAGTTGTTCCAGAATTAGTTTAAAGTTAAACCTTTATCTGATCTGTCTGCAGACTTACTGTGCGTCTCTACTCTCAAACATTTGTTTCCACTCGAGACTTCTCAGATTTTATTGTGTTGGCCTTTTCTAAAAAAAAATGTTGAATTAAAAATTCAAATGAATGTGCTAATAATGAACTGCTTTTATTTCCAGCTCCTTCTGCAATAAAATAAAGTCATTCTAGTCCTGCCAGACCATAGGGCTGCTCTCTCATCAGAGGGACAGGTGATGGTTTAACCTGAGGGTCACCACACCTTGGGCGAGGGGAGAGATTGAGGACAGTCCTTCATGGTAACCTCAGCTAGGGTAGGAAGTGAACCCACACTGTTAGCATCCCTTTGCATTGCCAACCAGCTGTCCAACCAAATGAGCTAACCAACCCATTTCTGCATTACCAGGGTGACTACAAATACAGTAATACACCAGACTCCTTTGGTGTGCTTACTGCCACTGGGGCATACAATCTAGTATCCAGGTGAGAAGATGTAAACATTACAAAATCGATCAGCTTATGTTTACATGCCACATCATTCAATGGGTAGGATGTGTGAATTAAAATCAGTCCCCTGCCACAAAACAAAATCAGTATAATGGATTCGAGGCACAGGGAAGTGCCGCGATTAGGAACACGCAAGACAAAAATGACAGCCTTTGAAGGGAAACTGGAGCCGAGAAATCAACATTCCATTAAAATCAGGCCTGGAACACACAGCCCAGCTCGATGGCTGAGGCAGAAGCCCTCAACTCATCTAAACCTGGATCTGCCCCGAAACATTGGAACCTGCAAGGCTATGGACGAGTTGCTGGCAAACAGGACTAGAATGGATGTAGCTGACACAGTCATGATGGGCTGGACGGCCTCTCTCTCTCTCTCCAGAGATTTTTCTATAGTTTTACAGAAAAGGATCTGTACAAAATTCCAAAACACATTCAACGCTTTGAATCGCAATCACAAGGTCTCTTCCCAACTATTTTTACATTTCTTTGACGACTTTATTTACTTTTATCAATAATTGCCTCAGAATGCAAGTTTACATCTGACTGATTCTCCACCTGGTGGTGTCATTGACCTCAAAGCTATCCGGGTTGGAAACAGCCAACTGGTTCACCTTTGTCCTTTAGCGAATGAAATCTACCATCCACAGCTAGGTCTGGCCTACATGTGACTCTAGACCCACAGCAGTGTGGTTGACACTTTATGCCACAGCAAGCCATTCAATTCGAGAGCAATTAGGGACGGGTGTCAAATGTGGGGCTTGCCAGTGACGCCCACACCCCAAGAAAAAGGAGAGAGAGAGAGAAAAAAAACACCCAAAAGAGTAAATTCACACCAAAAGCAGAGGAGCAATGTTGAAAAGTCTGTCCTTACCCACAAACCAGAATAGAAATCCTTCCAACAATCTGGGAGGGATGTTAACATTGCCACCTTGTGGCTATAGATAGAATGGCAACAGGACATGAGCTGCCAATCACGAGGTCTTTGCTAGAAACGAAAAAAGGAGTAGGCCATTCAGCCCATCATGCCTGCACCATCGTCATTCCCACCCTCCCTCCACACTCCTTGATCCTTTTAGCTGCAAGGCCCATGCCCAGCTCCCTCGAACAAAATCTAACTGGCCCAACAGCTCACCATGGTAGAGCATTTCAGAGGTTCACACCTCCGAGTGAAGAAATTCTTCCTCGTCTAAGTGCCGAATGGCTTACCCCTTATTCTCCGGCCGTGACCCCTAGGTCTGGACTCCCAACATCAGAAACATACTTCCCACATCTAGCCTGTACGGTCCAATCAGGATTTTATTCTCAATGGGAACCCGCCTCATTCTTCTAAATTCGAATGAATACGAGCCCAGTCGATCCAGTCTTTCGTACGTCAGTCCTGCAGTCCCAGGAATCGGTTTGAACCCCCTCAGTAGCGAGAATATCCTTCCTCAGACGAGGAGACCTAGACTGCACATACGACTCAAGCTGCGGCCTCACCAAGGCCCTGAATAATTGCAGCAAGACATCCTTACTTCTACATGCAAATCCTCTCACTGTGAAGGCCAACATGCCATTGGCTTTCCTCACTGCCAGAGGCACCTGCATGCCAACCTTCAGCAACTGTTCCACCATTGCACCTCACCTTTTCCTAAGCTGCTACACATCGATGAGGCCAGGCGCCAACTCTCCGACACCACCTCCTACCGCCCCCCTGGATCATGACCCCAACCCGAGCACCAAACCATCATCTCCCAAACCATCCACAACCTCATCACCTCAGGTGACCTCCCACCCACAGCCTCCAACCTCATTGTTCCCCAACCCCGCACCACCCGCTTCTATCTCCTTCCCAAAATCCACAAACCTGAATGCCCTGGTCGACCCATCGTCTCCGCCTGCTCCTGCCCCACCGAACATATCTCCACCTACCTCGAATCCATTTTCTCCCCCTTGGTCCAGGAGCTCCCGACCTACGTCCGTGACACCACCCACAACCTCCACCTCCTCCAGAACTTCCAATTTCCCAGTCCCCAACATCTCATTTTTACTATGGACGTCCAGTCCCTAAACACCAGCATTCCCCATGCAGATGGCCTAAAGGCCCTCCGCTTCTTCTTGTCCCGCAGACCTGACCAGCCCCCCTCCACCGACACCCTCATCCACTTAGCCGAACTCGTCCTCACCCTCAACAACTTCTCTTTCAATTCCTCCCACTTCCTACAGACAAAAGGGGGTGGCCATGGGTACCCGCATGGGCCCAAGCTATGCCTGCCTCTTTGTAGGTTACGTGGAACAATCCCTCTTCCGTACCTACACTGGCCCTAAACCCCACCTCTTCCTCCGTTACATTGATGACTGCATCGGCGCCGCCTCGTGCTCCCACAAGGAGCTCGAACAGTTCATCCACTTCACCAACACCTTCCACCCCAACCTGAAGTTCACCTGGACCATCTCTGATACCTCTCTCACCTTCCTGGATCTCTCTGTCTCCATCTCGTGTAACCACCTAGAAACCAATTTCAAGCCTACCAACTCCCACAGCTACCTGGAATACACTTCCTCCCACCCACCCTCCTGCAAAAATGCCAGTCCCTATTCCCAATTCCTTCGCCTCCGCCGCATCTGCTCCCAGGATGAGGCATTCCACTCCCATACATCTCAGATGTCCTCATTCTTCAAGGACCACAACATCCCCCCCAAAGTGGTCAAGAACGCCCTCAACCGTGTCTCCCACATTTCCCGCAACTCATCCCTCACACCCCGTCCCCGCAAAAACAACCAAAAAAATCCCCCTCGTCCTCACGTACCACCCCACCAACCTCCGGATCCAACGCATCATCCTCAGACACTTCCGCCATCTGCAATCCGACCCCACCACCAAAGACTTCTTTCCCGCCCCAGCCTTGTCTGCCTTCCGGAGGGACCACGGTCTCCGTGACTCCTTTGTCCGCTCCACACTCCCCTCCAGCCCCACCACACCCGGCACTTTTCCCTGCAACTGCAGGAAGGGCTACACATGCCCCCACACCACCTCCCTCACGCCAATCCCAGGCCCCAAGACGACTTTCCACATCAAGCAGATGATCACCTGCACATCTGCCAATGTGGTATACTGCATCCGCTGTACCCGTTGTGGCCTCCTCTACATCGGGGAAACCAAGCGGAGGCTTGGGGACCGCTTTGCAGAACACCTGCGCTCAGTTCGCAACAAACAACTGCACCTCCCAGTCGCGAACCATTTCAACTCCCCCTCCCATTCCTCAGACGACATGTCCATCCTGGGCCTCCTGCAGTGCCCTAATGATGCCACCTGAAGGCTGCAGGAACAGCAACTCATTCAGCTTGGGAACCCAGCAGCCCAAAGGTATCAATGTGGATTTCACAAGCTTCAACATCTCCCCTTCCCCTACCTCATCCCAAAACCAGCCTAGCTCGTCCCCGCCTCCCTAACCTGTCCTTCCTCTCACCTATCTCCTCTCCTCCCACCTCAAGATGCACCCCCATCTCCTACCTACTAACCTCATCCCGCCCCCTTGACCTGTGTCCTCTTCCATCCCTACCCCCCCACCTACACTCACCTTTACTGGCTCCATCCCCACCTCTGACTTGTCTGCCTCCTCTCCACCTATCCTCTCCTCTATCCGCCTCCCCCTCTCTCCCTGTTTATTTCAGAACCCTCTTCCCCTCCCCCATTTCTGAAGGAGGGTCTAGGCCCGAAACGTCAAGCTTTCCTGCTCCTATGATGCTGCTTGGCCTGTGTTCATCCAGCTCCACACCTTGTTATCTCGGATTCTCCAGCATCTGCAGTACCTATTATCTCTCCTACTATTCTGATGGTGATCAGTCTTCCTGTTTTTGCCAAAGGGGAATAACCTCACATTTATCCACATAACATTACATTTGCAAAGTGTCTGCACGCTCAGCCAGCCTGTCCAAGTCACGCTGCAACCTCTCAGCATCCTCCACCATTCAGCTTCGTGTCAACTCAACACACTCCCTTGTCCGCTCCACACTCCCCTCCAGCCCCACCACACCCGGCACTTTTCCTTGTAACCGCAGGAAGTGCTACACCTGCCCCCACACCTCCTCCCTCACCCCAATCCCAGGCCCCAAGAAGACTTTCCACATCAGGCAGATGTTCACCTGCACATCTGCCAATGTGGTATACTGCATCCGCTGTACCCGCTGTGGCTTCCTCGACATCGGGGAAACCAAGCGGAGGCTTGGGGACCGCTTTGCAGAACACCTGCGCTCAGTTTGCAACAAACAACTGCACCTCCCAGTCGCGAACCATTTCAACTCCCCCTCCTCTTCCTCAGATGACATGTCCATCCTGGGCCCATTACAATGCCACAGTGATACCACCCGAAGGCTGCAGGAACAGCAAATCATGTTCAGCCTGGGAACCCTACAGCCCAGTGGCATCAATGTGGATTTCACAAGCTTCAAAATCGCATCCCGAAACCAGCCCAGCTCATCTCCACCTCCCTCACCTGTTTTTCCTCTCACCCCAAGCCACACCCCCATCTCCTATCTACTAACATCATCCCGCCCCCTTGACCTGTCCGTCCTCCCTGGACTGACCTATCTCCTCCCTACCCCCCTACCTACACTCACCTTTACTGGCTCCATCCCCGCCTCTTCGACTTGTCTGCCTCCTCTCCACCTATCCTCTCCTCTATCCGCCTCCCCCTCTCTCCCCATTTATTTCAGAACCCTCTTCCCCTCCCCCATTTCTGATGAAGGATTTAGGCCCAAAACGTCAAGTTTTCCTGCTCCTATGATGCTGCTGGACCTGCTGTGTTCATCCAGCCCCATGCTTGTTAACTCATAAGCAAAACCTTCTCAGACGGCTAAATAACGGGACTAAAACTATCATACAATACAAAAAGAGAAATTCTAACAGCTTGTCTCAGTTTCTAATCTAAACCATCATTTTAATTTTTCTCACCCATTATGAAGAATAACATTAACAGAAAACCACCGCAAGTATCACTGAGATGTAGGTGACAGAATGTGAGCCAGAGTCACAGTGGAGTGACTTCATGCCTACTCTCATTCCCACTACAACAACAGGAAATGATAAGACCAGATCCTGAGATTTTGCAAAGTGCCACCACCCCAATCAAGCTACTTATAGTAAATAGAGTCTTAGTGATGTACAGTACAGAAACAGACCCTTCGATCCAATACATTCATGCTGACCTGATATCCAAATTAATCTGGTCCCATTTGCCAGCATTTGGCCCTTGTCCCTCTAAACCCTTCCTATTCATGTACCCATCCAGGTACCTTTTCAATATAGTAATTATACCTGCCTCCACCACGTCCTCTGGCAGCTCATTCCATAAACACCACCCTCTGTTGAAACAGTTGCCCTTTGGGTTCCTTTTAAATTTTTCCCCTCTCACCTTAAACCTATGCCCCCCAGTTTTGGACTCCCCTACTCAGAGAAAGACCTTGGCTATTCACACTATCCATGCCCCTCATGATTTTATAAACCTCTATAAAAGGTCACCCCCTCAGCCTCTGATGCCTCAGGGAAAACAGCCCCAGCCGGTTCAACCTATCGTTATAGCTCAAGTCCTTTAACAGGAAACTGCTGGTTCCTTCCCAACACTGCCTCAGGGTCTGTGATGGTTTGTCCCCATTCCTTCCTCTCAGACCTACTGTCTTCAGGACGTTATTCCAGTGGCTAATGCAAAGCTTACGATACTAAAAACTTTTTGTTAGCAAAATTATATATTCAGCAAAAGTTTACCACAGTAATCAGAATGAGAGATTCTTCGTGTGAGCCAATTTCACTGCATGGCAAGTCACAACACTTCCCTCGGTGTCATATCGCTCTCTAGTGACAGACCTAAAGTACTGCACCAATAATGCACCCAATTAAAAACTATGAATGGGCAGTTGGAAAAGATTCTGATTTTGAATGCTCAGATTTTAATTAGCGTACAAAGCTTTGTGAATGTTTTGTCAACAAAACAGACAGATGAACGTGCTTTTCTTTTAATCTGAGGAAGGGTCTCGACCCGGGGCGTCAGCTTTCCTGCTTGGCCTGCTGTGTTCATCCAGCTCTACACCTTGTTATCTCAGATTCTCCAGCATCTGCGGTTCCTATCATCTCCGGAATTTAAGGATTTTGTTTATCACAGAGCCACTTCTCACAACAGAAACCCCAACGTCGTAACGTGGAGGTAGGGGGAGAAGAAGAGGTTCATTGAATGATGGAACGGTTACAGAACAGGAGGAGACCATTCAAACCATCCAGACCTTACCAGCCCTCAGTAAGAGTAGTTTGGCTGGTGCCATTCCACCACCATTCCCAAACCAATCAAATTGTTCTTTAGGAATGCCCCCTTTGAAATCCACGATTGAATGAATCTATCTTCTCGACACTCCGACAGCATGCTTCAGACACTAACAGTGTGCTGCGCAAAAATGTTTTGCATGCTATTGGTCTTTTGCTGAATACTTTAAATAACCCTGTTGCAGATGAGAAAGTTTACAGAGAAATCAATCCTACTTTGGAGACCCCCACGTGATTTTAAACCTCCTCAACCATATATCATTTTGGGAGAAAAATCATATAGAGTTATACAGCACTGAGACATACCCTTCATTCCAACTCATCCATGCCAACCAGACATCCTGAACTAAACTAGTCCCATTTGTCTGCATTTGGCACATATCCCTCTAAACCCTTCCAATTCATATACCCATTCAGATGCCTTTTACATGTTATAATTCTACCCAACTCTAACACTTTCAGAGGCAGTTCATTCCATATATGCACCATCCTCTGCCAAAAAGTTACCAAAGTTGTTTTTATATCTTTCTCCCTTTAAACCTGTGCCCTCTCGATTTGGATTCCCCTACCCTTGGCAAAAAAAACTTGGCTATCCACTTTATCTATGCCCCTCATGATTTAATAATCCTCAATAAAGTTCAACCCTCAATGTTTGCACCTTGAACCTTCTGAAAGTTGTGGTTAAAACAATGCTTTATCAAGATTCACCATAACTTCCTTTTTTTGGCACTTTATGACTCTAGTGCTATAGCAAAATTATCTGCATTGATTCTGGCTAGGAAGACCTGCTTTAAATTGACCTCGAGCTTCATTACCTTCAGATGGGAATTGAGTACGATGATATAGGCCACCAGTCAAAGCTGACTTATTTCTTCCGGCATAGACACTAGGCACAGTCTTTGGATAAGTCCTGTGAGAGAGAGCGTAGATTAAATGAAGGACACAGGGGTAGCAGTGACCTGCAGTGGTTGAGAGACAATTTGCAAACTTCCTGGCTCGACCTTAATGGCATCTTTTTTCCCCTCAACAACCTGCTCAGAGATGTTATTACAGACCCCGGGAACAGTTGGGACTTGAATTCAGGCCCCTAGAGGTCTGGACATTACCACTGCACCACAACAGCCCTCCACGCCAGCTCTGTGTTGACGCGAGACTAAAAATAAACCACTCCCCAAAGCCTTTTTGTAACATCCATTTTCCATTTAAAGATTTCTGCTTTAAACTGTGGTGGAATTCATAGAACCAATGCTAGCCTTATCTACTGTCTAGACAACTCAAGATGACAAGGGACTCTTTGTCAACTCACCCTCAAAAAAAAACTCCAGCTTCTCAGATCCATCGACATGAGTAAAGTTGCCGGTTTCAAAGTGCCTCAATAAATTCAGCCAGAGGCCCCTCAAATATTGCAGAACGTTGATTTCAACATTGAAATAAACTCTACACAAGTCCCTAACAAATTTAGAAGTGGCCTGAACACAAGCATGCCACAAACCAAGCTATTTATTGCATTGTTACATTTACTATATTTGGAGCTTTTGTGCAACCAACAACCTCACACACAAAAACGAAAAGACAATAGTTTCAAAAAAATAAAAAAAATCTCTTCACTTCTTTGTTCAGTAGAATTACACAGGACAACTCCTTTGGCCAGGCAGAGACCAGTTTCATTCCCCGTAGGGCAAGCAGTAAATTTAACCTAACTATGCTTCAACCCAGTTCTGAAGGGTCACTGGACTGAGTCAACTGTTCTCTCTCCACAGATGCTACCAGACTGGTTGAGTTCCTCCAACAATTTCTGTTTTCATTACACTTCAGCACACACATTCAAAGGAGTGCATGGAGGAAGTTACTTCAAGGACTTGTTGTGAGCAATTTGTTGCTGCAGGTTTGAAGCCCCTGGACTGAGCTATGAGAGAGATTCTTATTGCACTTACTACACTTTCTAATCTCTCTGCCAACAATTCAAACCAAAGTCATGTTTTGAAAGGGTGACCATATCTATCAGATATCTTTGCGCCACTTTTAATGGCCGTAACTTTAGATACATTGCTAACTATATAGTGAGCACAATTACACAATGTTTAATTAGGATGACAGTATTATTTACTACATAGGAATAGACTTGGGTTTTGTAACAGTAACCCGAAACATCAGGATACAGATGGATTCTTGAAACAAATAAGGTTATCGATGTTGGCTTGACTCAGTTGTTGGCACAAGCCACTGAGTGAGAAAGTTATCAGCTGCAAGAGTTCTGATGCCGAGATGCCATCTTATTTGGAGTGATGCGCAAGATTCCAAGTTACAAGGTCAAGCAAAGCAATGGAGGACACCAACAGCCATGATTAGGATATGCTGAGCATTCACCCTAATAGGTGCCAATCTCACTTTCCAGTCAAAAAGTCATACCTTCAAACTTCAGAATTGACCTTCTAATCTAAGATGACTTTTCACTGCAGTTCGAAGAAGGTATCGACACTTCTTAAGATTGCTGTCATTTGGATTAGGTAATAAACCTGCAGTGTTTAATCGTTCAGTCATTCTATATTTGATTATGAGTGTCTGGTAGCTGATCATGACCCATTGTGCTTGATTGGTTATGCCTTGGTGTTGACCCAAGTCTACAGTAAACAGCCAGCACAGAAAGATGTGGAAGCTGTACCGGGATAACCAGGAGTGTAGACATTTAGTGACAGCTAAGATATTGAAAAACTCGCGCATATAAATCTGTTGCAGACTTGGAAATCAGTGTCATTGCTCAACTACGTAAAATGCACTACAGACCATCAGAACAAAAAATACTGCTGGCTGTCTAGGGTGGATGTAAATGGTTCTGTTCCAGCTGATCTGAGAGCCAAGTGAGGGTTTGAGGAGAAGCAGAGGGTCCAATGAACGCGGCCTGACCCAGTTGTTCCAAAGATTTAAAATATAGGATTGACTTATGTTGACTGCCACTCAAAGCAGATGCAGTACCAAAACCTCTAAAGATTTGAAACTGACTATTAAAGACATAACAAAAATGCAGTAAGTGAAAATGTTCTCAAAAAACAAACCAGGTAGTTTTTTTTAAACTTCTATAAATATATAAGTTATAAATATTTATATAATGTAGAATTTTATACCCGGCCTGTGTATCTATTGTCCTGTGGGTGTCAGGAGACACCATCTATTATTTGTCTTCAAGAACTTGAGTTCTAAAGTGGACCGAAAAACGTGGAGTTCAGTTTTTCAGTTGTGAAAATATTTCTTTCACTATCAAAGAGTCATCCATTTTGAACACCAAGGCGGCCTCATCTTCACAACCTCAACCCCTTGCTTGGTGTTGTGACTGTCAGGTCAAACTCAGCACCAGCCATTTCTCTCTAATGAGAGTAGTCTTATGGGTTGATGGCAGCCTTACCTTTTATAATCCCTCAAGTGCCTACTGTGTTGAAAAGACACGGAGTCAGAGAAGAACATTCCATGTGCGCCTGTCAATAAACAAAATATTGCAATGTTTTGTATCAGAGATAATAGGAACTGCAGATTCTGGAGAATCCGAGATAACAAGGTGTGGAGCTGGATGAACACAGCGCAGGCCAAGCAGCATCATAGGAGCTATTCATCCAGCTCCACACCTTGTTATCGCCATATTGCAATATTTTGAGCAGTATTCGGTCTTCTCATCAAGACAAATACAAGAATACCAAATTTCAAAAAGGATTGTAATTTATACTCCAAGAGAAGAATGGTGCTCATTGTTTAGCAAATTATGTACACTTTTGAAACATGAACAGGCCAATGTGATAATTCAGGTTTACTTGCTTCAAATTTCACATTTTTCTGCGAAATAAACTTCATTACAATGTGGAAAATAACATTCTAAGGGTAATGCACATGATGAAGCTCTAAAACACATATATACAGCGTCAGTAATCTATTTTTTTTACACTCAGCTAAAACACATTCAAAAAAAAACTTAGTCTTTCAGTTTTAAAAATAGTCAATGCATATTTTGCCTGAAGAAAGATGAAGCCATTTCTGCTATCACTGCTCAAATAGTTTTGCAAAGCCTTCGAGCAGAAAATTGCAACAACCTTGACCATTTAGACTGACCACTACTAATGTATTCTCAAAACTGAGTGAGTACAAACTCAGCTTGTGGTCACAATCACAAATAAAGAAAACCTCTATGACCAATCTTGGTCTGTCCACAACAGGTAATTTATCATGTTGTTTGTATGGGCTTAGGCAAATATAGTCATAGTTTTGAACTCTATTTCAACAATTACTGCGTTTCAGAAGTACTTAGTTAGGAAACACAGACATCCTGAAACTGCAAATGCTATTGAGTGCGTGCAAGATCTAATTTGAGTTGTGTCTTCATGTGGCTCTGATGTTTAAAGAGTCTTTTGAGACACTGAGGTTCTTTTTTGAAATCAGGTTCATCCTTCATATATGGATTTGACTAAACAAATGTTAAAAATCTATACTCCCAGTGCATTCTTTGTAACACTCATTCCATCTACTAGTACAGTCAGGGAACAAAGCTGCCAAGAAAATATTTATTGTCCCTAAACTATGGAGATTCGCAAGATCCCAGGTTCAATTTACAGAGATCCAGGATGAAGCTGGCCACTAGATCAACACTCGATAGGCATGAAACATTAATTGCCTCCATCACAATGAGTACCATCTACAAGATGCACAGTAGCATTCCATTAAGTCACCCTTGGCTGCACCTTCCTAACCTGCAACATCAACCCTTGGGGCAGTAGGAGCATGGGAGCATCATAAACAGCCTGTAATTTTACTTTTTCATATTATTGATTGTGGACTGAAATGAGAAAACTGGTTTAAAAGCAAGGATTGCTCTTTGAAGGGTCAATGCAGACTCTACGGGACGAAGAGCCCCCTTGATGCAGTGTAAGATTTTATGATTCTTGACCAAGCAACAGTGGTGGCAAGAGGGCCACAAATGGAGTTAGGAAACACTCAGACAGGGTTCCCACTTATAACAAACCTTGCTGGAAATCAGATTGGGTCGTTTCAACCACCATGCCCTTCCCCTCATTCTGATCCTATCAGATCAAAGATTAGGCAATTCAAAAACAACTTACACAAGTCAGTCATGACAATACAAATTCCTGTACACAGTGATGATTCTCACTGCCATGGTGTTAGATTTTTTTTGAGAGTGGAACATTCAACAAAAAAAAAAAAAACAGGGCTTTCCTTTGGTTTAGATTCCTGATATAAACAGAGCCAGCGTAGTCAGGATGAATTGGAAGCATCTCCCTCTTTTATTCCAATGTACTGCAGGTTTTAAACCAGTTGTCACATCTGCATCAACTCGTGTTTTCGGATTGCCTTTAATTAACAATATGCAAATCAAGACAATAAAATGTGGAATAGGGTGGGGTTGACGCATCCAAAATGACAGCCCATCAGCATAAAATAGTGTGATATAAATTTAGCTTGTACTCAGATTAGCAGCACTTAGTGCCTCTCGCTTAGGTCTGATACTAATGCTAGACTTTTGAAATGGTCCATATCCAAACAGGCATCGTGTGCACCTCAAGAAATTTGGGCCACAAGACATGTGACCAGCCAACCCAACCACACAATAAGTGGAATCTTAAATATAGGGAGTAACAAAAGCCCTGAAGTTTAGAAGAATGAGGGGTGATCTCATTGAAACATAGGAATCGTCAGTGGTCTGACAAGGTAAATGCTGGGAGGATGTTTCCCCTCCCTAGGGCCAGAGGGCGTCTCAGAATAATGGGGAACCAATTTAAGCCTGACATGAGGAATAATTTCCTCTGAGGGTTGAGTGTCTTTCGAACCCCTTACCAAAGGTGAATAGTTTGTATATATTTAAGACTGAGATAATTAGATTCTTCATTGGTAAGGGAATCAACGGTGACAGCGAAAAGACAGGAAAAGTGGACACGAGGAATGTGGGATCAGCCATGATCCTTCTGAATGGTGGAACAGGCTCAAGGGACCGAACAGTCACTTTGTTCAGGCCAACTCCTGTCCCTATGTCTAAAAAGAACATAAGCATCAGGACAGATCACCAAGCAGTTGGGCAAAAAGAGCAGACACTTGCTTTCACGTGTTCCTGCTCTCTCAAGATGCAACTACCTGAACAACTTGCCCTATACCTTTAGCTAAGCCTGGTACTATAGCACCAACCCCATTAAAAAATATTGGCACCAGCTGTCTTCAAGCACATACAAGACAAATGGTTCACTTCTGCAGAGGTTCAAAACCCTCAGGAATGTTGAAATAGGATTGGCAACCCACTGTTCAACTTAGTGTCTTTTTAGCCCACAATTTTTCTGTATCACATTTTATTTACATACCAATTACACGAACAGGAAAATGGCAACAATACTTAGGTCACCAAATTTAACTAGCAGAAAATGCCATAATGCAACTGTAACAAAATGTCCCAAAATTACAGATTGCAGGTTTATCTAGAATTTTCTGCACAACATCATCAAATCAAGATATTCGGGGAGGCCAAGTTCCTCTCCAGTCAATGAGGAAGACAGGAGACAGTCATCGAGATGTTTTTGGACATAGCCAATCAGAGCTAAACAGTATCATGGAGTCTAGCACGGTCTTCACAGTGAGCAAGCAGAAAAATTTAAAACCAACTGCAAGAAGCCAAGATCCTGTTACTGATATCCACATGACTTTACAATCTGGCTTGCTCCCATGTCAAATGCATCATATCATTACGCTAAGTAATATAGCCAGGGCTGTTTCACAACAAGCCAGATTCTAGTCAGGGAATGGCTACAACAATTTTTACCCCGCCGCCGCCACCACCCCACCCCTACCAAGAGAAACTCAGCTCGTCACCCATTCTTAATCTGTAGCCCTCTCGTCAGGTGGTTCTGTAATTCCTGTCTAAAAGCCATAATGGAATTTGCAATTGAGCCACACTCAAGCAGCACATTAAAGCATAAGTGTTTTGATAACATCATCGCTTTCTTCACCAGTCACCTTAAATTGGCCACCTATGCTGATCCATATTTTCACCAATGGGAACACGTTTTCGTTTATTTGGGGCAGCACAGCGCTTAGCACTGCTACCTCAGTGCCAGGCACCCAGGTTGAATTCCACCCTTGGGCGACTGTCTGTGTGGTGTTTGCACATTCTCTCCATGCATGTGTAGGTTTCCTGTGGGTGGTCCGGTTTCCTCCCACAGTCCAGAGCTGTGCAGGTTAGGCAGATTGGCTATGCTAGATTGCCCATCATGTCCAGGGTACAAAGTGCAGGGATTGGGTTGGGAGTGAGTCTGGGTGGGATGCTATTTGGAGGATTGGTGTGGACTTGATGGGCCAGATGGCCTGCTTCCACACAGTAGGGATTCTATGATTTAATGAATCTAGATCTGATCTCAATTTTCATGAATTCTCCACAATTTGGGATGGCATCCCTAAATTACTAATATTTCACAAATCTCAAATACAACCTGGTTAAAAAATCAGCAACATGTAAAATTCTTTATAATCATTTTATCCAAAACACCACCACGGCACTAAAAATTGGATATAAAAGCAGTATGGTTCCAAGAATTGGGAATGGGTACATGATGTGACTGGATAGAAAGTAACGATGGAAAACCTGAGCAGATTTAACTTCTATTCACAAGCACAACATGCAGCTAGTAGGAATTTCATAAATTACCAGCTAAAATTAACGTGAAACTTATCAAGTACTTGCAGGAAGTGCTCAGTCTTTGCTCCTTCATCACAGCAATAAAACTATGCTGCAAAGGAATAATTTACTCAAAGTAGTCAAACTTTCAACTACCTACATTGTATGTTGTGAATTGCAGGCAAATGATCTACATATAATGGCATCATCCCATTACATTCAGGTTATAAAGGTCTCCTACACATAAAAATTGTACAAAACCTTAGCCATATGAACCATAGCAGTTCAAGGTGGCAGCTCACCATCACATTCAAGGTTAATTAGGATTGGGTAGTAAGCACTGGTCTAGCCAGGGATATCTCAATTGAAAATAAACAAACATTCTATGAATTGTAAAACTTTTAGTTTAAATATCAAAGCTAGATGTTCCTGACTCCATTGTATCAGAGGCGTTGGCACAAACTACAAGCTTGCCACATGCAGCAGTATTAGCAATCAGACGGAAATTCTCTCACATGGCTTTTCAAGCCAACAACGGAGTTAGTTTGGGAATGAACGACATCAACATTTGTAACAATTGCTGTATTACCCAAATTAGACCAAAGCAAAGATATTTCAACTTAGTCTGATAAGTCAAGGACATGTAAAGACATTGAAGTGTGATACTGAAGTGTCACATTTTAACATCACTGTGTTAAACTGCAATTGGTACTGATGTTGTTTCCTCTTTGGCAGCTGTTTGAATTCCACAGTCCATGTTTTGCTCCAGAAAGCTAACTTGATAAATCTAAGTGTTTCCCCAACCCCACAAAAAAGGACAGGGAAAAATTGGTAGAAATCTTTCACTCCAGTATTCAAGTACTCACAGGACCTGGACAAGTTGTGGTAGGCAATGTTCCATTCCCCAGTTCAGAGAACTGTAATCAAAGGGAAGAAACTTCACAGGAATTAATGATGAAACAATTATTCAACAGTGCTCCTAAAGTTCAAATCAGAAACTTGCAAAGATGACAACTATTCACTCGTCACTGAAACATGCCGTCACGCAAACTGGAAGCATAACATAATTCACAGTTCTTTATTATCATACTTAAATTAGACACTCCAATAGTATAGTAATACTCGTACTATTTAAGTGCGTCAAATAAACATTTGGGGTCTGTCAGAGAGGCCAAGAGCTTCAATAAATCTGAAAAGCTAATGTACTGGCTTCAAAACAATTTTTTTATATTTGTAATCAAAACCTTTTATAACTATGTTCACTGTATAAAATGAACAAAACTTTATTACATGACAAATACTGCACATCTGAAAAGCTACCTGTTAACTTCTGCTTGTTGAATACTTATTTGGCACCATATCACACACTTTAAAAACATTGGGCACTTGGCTAGTAACGCCCACGCTTGTACGTGGGAGGGACAGAGGGAAAAGAAAGATAAAGAAAAGCAAGAAAAGAAAAGCAAACCCTTTCTGATTTGCTACTGAAACCAATTAGCAAAACAAACACAGTCCTCTTGAAGTTGCAGTTAAAACTTCCAGTGACCCTAATTTTTTCCCACATTAGTGTTAACACACTTACTTTCCAAGTCGAACTTGGCCTTTCCCCCACAAGGCTGAAGTGAAACAGGAGTAAATGGGAGGGGAAGACAAAAAATTCCTAAAATGAAGTAGTTTTGAATTAATTCCAAGTAAACACGTGCAATTGAAAAAGGCAGTGTCCGATTTGTATGGTGTTTATTCTTTCTCCAAGTGCACGCTACAGTTAGATGAAACAACAGTTTGGTACAGTTAACTCATTAAAGTTGTTAAGTGCTACCTATCCTTCAAATGGTGATGACATTGCAGTGGTTTCCACCAAATGAAAATTGACTTAGCAAGAAAAACAGCGTGCAACTTAGAAAGCCATCCATGTAGCTTTACACCATCAAGGCATTAGGCAATACCTTTTCAGCACACTATTAAAATGCAAAATTTATCAAAAACATTCTATGGAATTTTATTAATTGCCTCAGTGGTGGTGGTCTAACCCCTACCTCGATTTACATACATTATACATTAATGTATAACACTTATACATTAAGCTAGAAAAGTGACAAAATAAAACTCCTGCAAAGAGCAAGAGGGGTTTATGGTAATAACGTGATGAAAAGCAGACATGCAATGTCATCAATCACTGTAAACTGAAAATCTATTAGTGCAAAGTTTGCTGAAAGCCGTATTTTGACTTTTAGAATACACGCAAGTTCTCACTCCCGCTGCCTCGACAAACAATGTTTCTCAAACTTGACGCTTATCCTTCCCATCCCCGCAGGAAAACAATTTGGTTCAGAAATTTTTTTCTTGACATTGTAGCCTAAGCAACATTATTTCATATTCCCTACCCTCCCCCCAACCTAAGTTAATATATTTTTAGCCCCACATAGGCTAAAATCAGTTAAAGTGATTATATGATAGCATCCAGCACTCCCAAGTTCAAAACGAGGCCAGCATCTGAGAAAATAAACTGTTAAGAATTTCATATTGGGTGCCAGTGCTTACAGATGTGCCCAGAATTCTCACCAGACAACCTGTTCTAAGCATTCCGGTATCAGATGTCTTTCATACACTTTCAAAGATCATCATTAATTAAAATAAAGTTTCTCCAGTTATAGTGAAGCCATGTTTTAATGTCACTGATTCAACAGAGAGATGGCTTGAGCTTAGTAAGTAGGAAAAAGGAGAAAATCGAGGATGGAAGATAACCAGTTTAAAAATTATACTGCTATTGTAAAGGAAAAAAAAAAGTGCTTTCTTACAGCATGCCCAACTGCCTGACTGGAAAATACCCTTCAAGGCTGTCTGGGTCACATGCTGTCAGCATGAGGGTAACAGCCAAACCTCCATATTAGTATTACACAAAACAATTAAATTGCACTTTGCATAGGCTTCCCAGTGAGAAAACAAGACAACTTAATATTTGCCAAGAGATGTATCTGCATGTGCAAAACTGCTCGAGTTAGTGTGTACACATCAGCTCATTTAAATTCTGTGCAAGCCGTTGATTATGTAATAACCTTGAGTTCTGACTTTTTTTTAATATCAAAAGTAAATTAACTAAAGGATTGCGCCACTAAACTTACAGTAGATGACGTTTCTTTTTTGCTAAGCCTGCTTACCACAGTGTAAATTCACATGTTAAAATTTCTCCAAAAACAGACTTGAAAAGGCTGAAGTAT
Source organism: Ginglymostoma cirratum (assembly GCA_024137785.1). Taxonomy (NCBI): domain Eukaryota; kingdom Metazoa; phylum Chordata; class Chondrichthyes; order Orectolobiformes; family Ginglymostomatidae; genus Ginglymostoma; species Ginglymostoma cirratum. Next base: position 8,606,556 of record JAHRHZ010000022.1, read on the forward strand.
CATTTTTCAAGCATCACCCCATAAAAATGCAAGCAGAAGTTATAGAAATGTAGCAGTTTGTGACAAATTGGCTTGAAAAAAGTCAACTCCCCAGGTTTATGCAAGTATGTTTACACAAACATATCGTCATGAAAAAATTCACCTCCTTTAACAGACAACTGCAGACAATTTTTAAAGTGAACAGGTCACAGGTAACTGAATATGGTTTTTTTAAACCCACTGTCAACGACTCTGTCTCATGAATTATCTAATTGGACCAGCTCCACTACGTGAAGGAAATGCTTAAACTGAGCATGATGCAGTTCTGATTTCGGATATCCACTCCAGGGTTTGGTGTGCACATTTTATTTACATTATGTAGCACGAGTACTATACCAGCATCCAAATGCTTAGTATATACATTACATATATTTATATATATTTATATATTTAAACATAAGAGTTTTTAGAATTTTTATGGGAAAGTCAATATTATTGTTGTAATTTTTGCAACACTTAAAACACAAGAAGTGAATCCAATAAAGATCTTTATGTTGATTTGATATTTAGTATTAATTGCATGACCATCATAGCACCATTTCCACAATCCACAGAATTAGCAGCTGCTTGAGTTTAACTAAAAATAGTCCAATATTGATACAACTTATATGCTTGCACTATACAAAAACCAGTAGTGTCTTGGTACAGTGCTGTAAAATGGAAGTCTGCAGATTTAACGGAAGATGCCATTTTAACAGACTATCAGTGATATACTGGCAATACTGTTGAAGCAGACAGTCAACATAGAAGGAAAAAACGGGCAATTAACAGTTTTAACCAAATTAACATCCAATGTTACCCTTCCCTTTAAAAGGAATCAAGTTAAGGTCACTTTAGCTTGTAATCTAATGTGTTCACCTATGATGATCTTGCTAACTACCACACAAATGATTGGATGTCCTCTGTCACAAGACCAGTATTGGAAAAGCCATAATTACAAGAGGCATCTACTGCATTAAGTTAGAACTTCCTTTACGGCAATCATTATTGAATTCACTTGTACTTTCACAATCAAACAAGTTATGATGGCCCTCCATTTCCATTCAAGAAAGTGTCGAGTATCAAGTGGCTTTCAAGTAGCACAGCAATCATATAAAAGTTCAAAGCATTCGATTGCGCTTGTGCGTTGGGGAGTCTGTGATGACATCAGTACACTGGGCTGAGGTACGCTTCCTAGTGCCACCATTGTCCAAATGGAGTGCCATTTCTTCTGATATGAAAGTGTTCAAATCCACATCATGGAGTCCATTTCTCCTGCGAGAAGTATTGGAGCTACCACTCACATGAGTGGGAGACCCTGGAGTACTTGAGCGTACACTTATACTAGCCATTGCTCCACTAAGACCTATGGAGACAAAAACAAAAAGCATTAAAATCAGTTTAGTATACAACAGTTCTGGCATAGTGCAGCGACCACGAAACAGTTATTTTGCCAACCCACTTTAAGAAACTACCAGAATGTGACAGCATCTCACAATAACGACATGAGGTCAAATTTAATCATTCAGGCCAATAAATAGATGGATTCAGATAACTGACAACTTGCACAATATGGCTCATGTACTATTCATGAGAAGCTTGCAAGAAGTGACAAATTTAAATCAGATTGCAGTGACCAATGTACTAGCCACACCTTGCAAATAATTAGCAAAGAGACACACAACCGGAGCTGGGACAGGAAAGCGAGAGTGACAGAAACCCAGGCATGTGAGGGAGACCAATGTGAAAGAGACCCCCAGGACAGCCCAGTGAATAGAGGAGAACACAAGCAAACGTGGTGATGAAAAGGGGGCAAGGAACAGAATGCCAATTTTTTTTTTTAGGAAGCAGGTGGGCAGGCAGAAGAGAAAAAGGAAGTGGTGGGGTGGATGGCTGCTGAGAGAATAATGGAGAGATGAAGCAAAGGAGTGGGAAAAAGAAAAAGGATTTATTTTAGTCATACAGTGCTTTTCACAATGTAAGCACATCTCCAAGTGACGTGCAACTAATAAAGTACATTTTCCACCATCAGAAGGGAGGAAATACAGCGTTTAATGCATACATATTTTCCTCAGAGGAGGGTATCTGTTGGAAGGAGTATCGCACTGGTTGTCAGCCAGGATTCAATACTGGGGTTGAGGAGTGGAAGGACAGAGGGGAAGTCAAAATGAAAGAGTAAAATCTTGGCCATAAAAATCCCACACTGACATGCATTTCAAGTGTCACAATCTTGCATTCAATACTTTTTTGCAAATACTTCCACTAGAAACTACACTGTGCGGACACTTTGTAAATAATTGTGATTGTAAAAAAAGACAGGTGCTGCTTGCAAAATATCAAAACTAACAAACGAAGATATCAGACTTTGAGTCAGATGAACAGCCCAAAAACAAACTAGATGTCTTGAACTGATCTAGTTGCATCTGCAAGCATTTGGTCCAAATCCCTCGAAACCCTTCTTATTCATTTACCCATCCAGAGGAATTTTAAATGCTGTTGAATGCTTCCACCACTTCCTTTGGCAGCTCATTCCATACACGCAGTACCCTCTGCTTGGTGATTTATCTGCATGAAAATTGCCCCTTAAAAAGGTCCCTTTTAAATCTTTCTCCTCTCACCATAAACCTACGCCCCCTAGTTTTGGACTCGCCTACAATGGGAGAAAGACCTTGACTATGCCCCTCATGATTTTATCAACATCTATATGGTCACTCCTCAGCCTCTGACGCTCCAGGGAATATGGCCCCAGCCTAGTCAGCCTCTCCCTATAGCTCAAACCCTCCAACCCTGGCAACATCCTTGTATATCTTTTCTGAACCCTTTCAAGTTTCACAAAATCCTTCCTATAGCAGGGTGACCAGAATTGAATGCAGTACCCCAAAAGTGGCCTAACCAATGTCCTGTACAGCCACAACATGATCTCCCAATTCATACTCAATGCACTGACCAATAAAGGCAAGGGTACCAAACACCACCTTCACTTCCCATGTATACCTGTGACTCCACTTTCAAGAAACTACGAACCTATACCCAAAGGTCTCTGTTTGGCAATGCTCCCCAGGACCTTATCATTAAGTGTACAAGTCCTGCCCTAATTTGCCTTTACAAAATGCAGCACCTCATTTATCTAAATTAAACTCCATCTTCCACTCTTCGGGTCATCTGAACAAAGTCCTGCTATACTTGGAGGTAACCTTCTTCACTGTCCACTACAGTGTCAATTTTGGTGTCATCTGCAAATTAAATATCTCATGAAAGCCAACATCATTTAGGATTACATGGCCATTAAACTCAACATATTTCCCAATAATAACTGATAACTTAGCTAGCATGCCAAGTCTAAGTAAAAATGCATTCAAAGCTTGGGCAGTGGACTAGATATTCTGGTGTGTTGCATTTACACAAAGTCAACAGACAATAAAAGAAGTTACTATTTACAAATTGTTCCATTCTTACAGATGAAGATGTTAGTGAGGTTTGCCTAAAGACAAACTTAGAAATATTCAATTTACATACTAACCAGCTTTTAACTTCCCAATAAAAAGAAACCACTAAAGCTCAGTTATCAACTTTACACAAAGAACGCCTGCAGAGGCAAAAAGATGGCCACACAAAATTAGGGGAAGTGTTCCCCACAAAACTGGTCCATCATGAGACAGTTGCACGGAAGGCAACAATGCAAAACAATAACCATTTCTTCTCAAGTACTGATGCAGGAAGTTTCAGCTCTAAACGTATTCGTCACCTAAAATTTTAGGCATTCTTTATTAAAATAAGTTAATGGTTTCTTTGCATTATTTAACCATGGCATTCTCAAGGGGTAGGGGTCGGTGGGGAGGGACGGGAGAACTGGCTTCAAAAACCGTGCAAAGACAAGACTGAGTAAATTATTAGCCATCACAATTAAACAGCAGCATTTTTCAACTTTGAAGGTCACACTTAACTGCCAATTCCACACAAGTTATTCCAATACAAGGACACATGAAAAGTCAATCCCAAAACTTATATTTGCATATCGCCTTCAATGTAACTAAATTGTGTCGAGGCATTCATAGGGCATTATGAGATAAAAAGAACTACACAAAGGCTACACAAGACGATACTAGTTTAGATCACTCTGACCAAGTGTTTGGTTAACTTTCAAAGAGTTTAAAGGAAGAGCAAGAAGTGGAGATGCTTAGGCAGAGAACTCAAATCTTGGTGCCTAAACAGCTGACAGCACAGCCAATGGTGGAATGGTTAAAACAGGAATGCTCAGAAACCCGGAATTAGATGAGCACAGAAACTGAATGCTGTAATACTAACAAAATTGGTGCCAAGTAAATTTGTGTCAACATAAACAAATAGCTATGATCTCAAAGATAGACAATACAGATAGCTGATAAGCTTAATGCCCTGGGCTAATTCAATAAAGTAAAACCAATTTTGAGAACTCAGGTTTCATAAAAATCTGGTTAGAAGACAACTGGACTGAATTGGTGTTTACAAGCACAAAATATAGAACTATGCGCCACTAACTGCTGCACTACCTAACGATCCTGAGGCCAAGATCTCATCATTCTTCAATTCAGTGTTGATGCAAAAACAAGGTATAGAGAATCAAAACTAGCTCAAATCAGTTAGTGCAGAATCATGGGTACACTGGGGACATGAGCTAATCCACAAGAACTTGGGTGGACATGGATGAATTCACCCACGTAAAATAAGTTAACCTGAGCTTTAAAATCTCTTTCCAAATGAATTAACAGAACACCTTAATTTTTATAAAAGCTGAAGCACTGACATAGCTGATACCAACTGGCAGTACTGTACAATTTTTTGATGCATTTAAAACATAGCAGAAATCACTATCTATGGCATTCTCCATAAACACCATTGGACAATCTATTGTTAACTTCAGAACTGAATGTTTAAAAATAATCTAAGACCACACAATTTGCAATTCAATTGTACTTGCCAAGTGACAATAAACATACCAAATGTATATTGTATAGCAACACAGAACTTGCACGCTTCTTGGCGATCCCTTGAAAACCTGAAACGATCTTCTGTTGTGACTTCAAAACTCAACTAAAATCAATACAATAGCTCTACTAGAGAATCTAACATTTGTCTAATTAAAATCAGACCAATCACACTTTGCTTCATGTGTTTCATTTCAAAATGAAAATTAAATTGACAAAGATCAAATTAAACTTTTCCACCTAAAGAGGCTAAGAACCCATTTAAAAGGGGTTACACAGAATCAATTGTGACAAGATAATTTATGCTGACCCACATTGCTGAAATATGCATGACACAGAACACACTCTGCAACACAAAAGCAATGCCATATTGACATTTTCTTAGCTGCCCCGATTATTGATTTCAGTTTAAGTTTTCTGGGAAATAGGTCTCAGATTAACTTTCACAATGCTGTTGAGCATAGCTTAAACTGATGGATCAAAGCATTTGCTCAAAAACCGAAAACCGTGACCATTTTATTCCCTTAAGCATGTATCTCGCAGCCTCCAAACATTAAGAAAAATGCAAAATTTCTCCTCTCGTTGAAGAGGCCTAGCAATTGATAGCCACAATGCATCAACCTACCTATTGCCTCCATTGCCGCCTTCCCATTAAGCTGCAGTTCACATTTACTCATCTCGATTAGAATTAGCACAGGTCAACCACAATTCATAAAATGTTAAGAAATTAAGAGAGAAACAAAAAAAAAAAAATCCAATAGGCAGGAAATAAACATTATCAAAAGCCACCACTGAATTTGGCTGACAATTACCAAGAATCTAAATGAAATATCAAGAGGGAAAGTTCACATTCTGCACCCAGTTTGTCATAATTTTGATCCCATCCCACCCACGTCAACTCTGTCTTCCATTTCTCCTCCTCAGTCGTCTTGAGAGAGTGAATCATTACAATAACCTGAATTTACACAATGCCTTTAACGTAACAAAATATCTTGTATCAATTCACAAGAGTTTTATCAAACAAAATTTGACAACCATTTATAATATCAAAAGCTCGGTCAATGAGCTAGGTTTTAACGAAACAGACAGGATCAGGGCATCAACAGCTGAAGACATGACCAGCCTTGGTGGCATGATTAATCCAGGAGGCGTAAGAGGTTAGAATAGGAGGCGCATGGATCTCAGAGGGTTCAAGTGATTACAGAGACAAGAATTAATAAGAAAACATTGTACATTAAGAACCCTGACTTATCTCCCTCATCTGGTGAAACACACTTCATCCTAGTAGGTCTCAATCCTCAGACTGTTGCTGATTATTTTAAAATAATTTCTTCCAATATAGTATGCAAATCAAACATGCTAAATATCAAAATTTAAAATAACCAAAATGATTCACATTCTCAGGATGTAGCCTGAGAAGAACCAACAACTTATGGTAACTAAGTCCACAAAACATCCCAAAGTGCTGCTGAGAAGTGTTGCAAAGCAAGATTTGACACTGAGCAACATAAGGCAATAATGCAGCAGATAGCCAACAGCTCAAAGACTTGGTCAGAAGGTCAAGCTTTAAGGAAGACAAATAGAAAGGCTGAGAATAGGAGGGAGGAAACGCAAGAAAAGGCAAAGGGCTGGAAGGCTCAGTCACCAATATTTGTGCAATTATAATCAGACACTCAAGTAATCAGAATTGGCTCATGTCTGATTTCTCAGAGGGCGAGAAATAACAAAGATAGGAAGAGACAAGACCATGGAGTGATTACACAACACGGACGAAAATTTTTACATCGAGGCACTGCACTCCCAAATGCCAATGCAGTTCAGCAAACAGTGGTTGATGTCCAGGACTTGAAGCAAATCACAACATGGGCATAGTTTTCAACAAACCCAACCAAACAGCAGTCAGAGCGTGGGAGATTGGCCAGCAGAATATCAAAATAATCAAATCAGGAAGCAATTAAGCCATGAAGAGCAATTCAGCACCAGATGCATGAAGCTAGAGTAAAGTTTCAGAGATGGAAATAGGTGATCTTTGCAATCTTCTAAATAACTCAGGAAGTTCTTTCAAAACATATGCCAAGCTACTTTGTAAAATCTTAGCAAGCATAACAGAAACGGTGTTTGAATTAATCATTTTGAATATGACCAATTAGCTAAATTTATGTTTATCACAATGCTGTTATAAAAACAGAAAATTAGAGAAGGAAGCCATTCACTCCTTTAAGTCTGCTCCACCACTCAATATGATTACGGCTGATTATCCAATTCCATACCCTGTTCTGGCTTTCTCCCAATACCCGCTGATCCCTTTAGCCCAAAGAACTATATCTAACTCCTTGAAAACATTCAACATTTTAGACCAAACTGCTTCCTGTGACAAAGAATTCCACAAATTTGCCACTTTGTGGACAAAGAAATTTCTCATTTCCGCCTTCAAATGCCTGCCATTTACTGTGACTTCTGGTTCTGTACTTCCCAACAACATTCTTCCTATCTTTACCATCTGATCCTGTTATCATTTTGAAGGTTTCTGGGAGGTCCTGCCTCATGAATCAACGTAGTCCTAACCAATCCAGTATCTCTTTAAACGTCAGGTACGGCCATCCAAAGAATCAGACTCGTAAACGTTTGCCGGATTGCATTCGTAGCAAGAACATCCTTCCTAAGGAGACCAAAACTTCTCACAATACTCCAGATTAGGTCTCACCAAGGTCCTGTACCATTACAGCATTATAACCATCCTCCCATGCTTGAATCTGCCCAGAATGAAGGCCATGGTATCATTTGCTTTCTTCACTACATGCTTACTTTCAGTGACTAGTACACAAAGAGATCCATGTCTGGTGCACCTTCCATTTCCAAATCTATCACTAATCAGATAATCATCTGTCTGCTTTTGTAACCAAAGTAGAAAAACTCAGTTATCCACATTGTACTTCTCTGGCATGCATTCACTCAACCTGCCCAAAACACACCGAAGCATCTTTTGATCCTCTGCACATTTCGTCCAGCTGCCCAAGCTTTGTGCTATCTGCAGAACTGGGAGATAAGCCATTTAGTACCCACATCTAAAAACACACATATATCATGAATACCAGGGTGCAAGCACTGACCCGTGCAGAAACCCACCAGTCATTGCCTGCCACTTGGGAAAATGTCCCATTTATTCCGAATCTGTTTACTATCTGCCCAACCAAGTGTCTCCATGTAAATGCCCAAACCCAATCCCACGCACTTTTACATGCTAATCACTTAGGTGGGACCTTACGAAAAGCCTTCCCAAAGTCCAAGTAAACCACATCCACTGGCTTCCCCTTAACTGTATTTATTACATCGTCAAAAAATTCCAATAGATTTAGCAAGCATGATTTCTCTTTCATAAATCCCTGTTGACTCTGACCAAATCTGTCACTGTTTTACAAGTGCTCTGAAAGTAAATCTTTTGCAATGGGCTCGAGCATTTTCCCTACAACCAATGTCAGGCTAACTGGTCTGGCATTTCCATTTTTCCTCTGCTTTTCTTAAACAAAAGAGGGGCGACATTAGCTATCCTCCAATACGTAGGAACAGTTCCAAAGTACGCAAAAACTTGAAAGATGACCACCCAGGCATGCATGTTTTCTAGGGCCATTTCCTCAACTCCTGTTATGTAAAATATTACAGATTTATTAGCCTTTAATCCCAATTTCCCCATCCCTTACTAGTACAGATTTCCTTCAACTTCGCCCTCTCACTACACCCAGTATTTCCCAACATTTTTGGGATGTTGTGTCTTTGTTTATGAAAGCAGAAGCAAAGCATGCGTTCTGCCATCTTCATACCCCATGACAACTTATCCTGTTTTCGATTGTAAGGGACCTATATCGTCTTCACATCTTTTCCTCCCCACATAGCTATACAGGCTTTCCCAAATAGTCTGTGTTCTCCAAACAAGCTTACTCGCTTGCTGTTTTCCCCTTCAAATCAAATCTCCGTCATCTGTGATTCTGAGATCAATTGTCCAAATCTAAGTGAAACCATAAAATAAGGAAACACAAGGAGGCAGAAAGATCCATGCCAAGAAAATTGGAAGTAAAAAAAAAATTAATGCACAGTGACGAACGTCTATTAAAAACTAGTTGAAATAACAACATGAAATTATCACTCTTGCAAAAAATTCTTAAAAGCGACAAACATCATTTCCACTATTTTTTTCTGTATAACAAAAAGGAACTCAATTGAGCACATTGTCCTTGCAATGAATGCAGTGTCAAATTTGGAGTACGTCATTTGGTACATTGAACCTGATCCACCTTCAAGACTGATCTGTGATTTACAACTTACTCAGAAATATGGGAATATAATAACAGTACAGACACCTAGATGGATAAGTAAAGTAACTTGCTCCCTTAGTTGGTATCTAGAAATTAGGATAGGCAATTACATCAATGAGTTCTGGTTACTTAATGGGCTACAAATTGATGAAAATAAATTTAGGAGAACAAAACAGGACACAAACGCTCACACTTCGAATATTCTCAACATATTTACTTTTTCCCAAGTGCAATGCAAAATTTGTTTTCTTCATCTACAGTTGCTAGACACTTCATTCGGTGGGCAAGGGTGTATTATCCATTTTTCATTGCAAAGACAAATCAGAAGCAATTCATAGGTAGCTCAATTTACCACTCAGGGTGACAAGTGGCCTATCCACTGTAAATGTAGTGGTATGGCAAAACACTTATCACACACTTACATATTCGACCACAGTACACTGAAGAACAATAATTTGAGTGCTGGGTCCCCATGTTTCCATGCAGAAAGCAGTTCTCACATTCTGGCAGCAGTGACCAAAGAAAATCTAAGACTATTATTCTGCTCAGAGCACAGGGATGTTGCTTTTAGTAATGCCAATACAGGGAGCCAGCCAATGAAACAGAGAAAATAGAGGGGGTAGGCTATTCAGCCCTTCAAGCCTGTATGATCCAGGTGGTCATGCAATTTCAGCATACCACTCCCGCTTTCTCACTATATACCTTGATCCCTTTAGCTGCAAGGGTCACGTTAAGCTTCCTCGAACAAAATCTAACTAACTGGCCCAACAGCTCACTGTTTCAGCACATTTCAGAGGTTCACACCTCCGAGTGAAGAAATTCTTCCTCATCTAAGGCCCAAATGGCTTACCCCTTATTCTCCGGCCGTGACCCCGAAGTCTGGACTCCCAACCTCAGAAACATACTTCCCACATCTAGCCTGTACAGTCCAATCAGGATTTTATTCTCAATGGGAACCCCCCCTCATTCTTCTAAATTCGAATGAATACGAGCCCAGTCGATCCAGTCTTTCGTATGTCAGTCCTGCAGTCCCAGGAATCGGTTTGAACCCCCTCAGCAGCGAGAATATCCTTCCTCAGACGAGGAGACCTCGACTGCACATACGACTCAAGCTGCGGCCTCACCAAGGCCCTGAATAATTGCAGCAAGACATCCTTACTTCTACATGCAAATCCTCTCACTGTGAAGGCCAACATGCCATTGGCTTTCCTCACTGCCAGAGGCACCTGCATGCCAACCTTCAGCAACTGTTCCACCATGGCACCCAGGGCTTGTTGCACTTCACCTTTTCCTAAGCTGCCACTATTCAGATGGTGATCAGTCTTCCTGTTTTTGCCAAAGGGGAATAACCTCATTTATCCACATAATATTATATTTGCAAAGTATCTGCACGCTCAGCCAGCCTGTCCAAGTCACCCTTCAACCTCTCAGCATCCTCTGCACAGCATTCACTGCCACTCAGTTTAATGTCATCTGCAAATGTGAAGATATTGCATTCAATTCCTTCACGTAAATTGTCAACATATTGTGAACTGCTAGAGCCCCAGCACTGAACACTGCGGTACCCCACTCGTCACTGCCTGCCTTTCTGAATAGGACAGTTTATTCCAAATCTGTTTCCTGTTGCCAACCACTTCTCTATCCATGTCAATGCATTACCTCCAACAGCTTGAGCTTTAATTTTGCTTAATCTCTTGTGAGAGACCCTGTCAAGTGCCTTGAAGGTCCAGATACACAACGTCCACCAATTCACCCTTGTCCATTCCACTGGTCACATCTTCAAAAAGTTCCAGAAGGTTTGTTAAGAATGATTTCCCTTTAGTGAATCCATGCTGACTTGGACCAATCCTGTCACCGCTTTCCAAATAATCAGTTATTACCTCCTTAATAACTGATTCCAGCATTTTGCCCACCACCGGTGTCAGGCTAACCAGCCTAGAAATCCCCCTTTTCTCGCTCCCTCCTTTTAAGTGGGTTTATGTTAGCTAGCCTCCAGGCAATTGGAACTCTCGCGAGTCTACAGACTGCTAGAAAATAATCACCTATGTGTCCACTACTTCTAGGGCCACTTAAGTACTCTGGGGAGAGCATCAGGCCTTTGGGATTTATCTGGTTTAAATCTCAATTTCCCCAATACCATTTCCTGACTAATGAGGATTTCATTCCGATCCTCCTTCACGCCTGACCCTCTGTCCCTAGCATTTCCGCAAGAACACCACAAATAATCTTAGATCCAACTAGTCTGCCATCTCTTGGCCCATTATGATTTCCCCCGATTCTAACTATAAGGAACCTACGTTTGTCTTCACCAGTCCTTTTCTATTCACATATCTATAGAAATTTTTGCAGTCAGACTATGCTTAGAAAACGTAAAACCCCAATGAACACTGATTTACAACCCTAATTCCAAAAGTACCATCACTAATGTGGCTATCACATACAAGACCCTCTTTCCTTAATAAAATGCATGGGAACATACTGTTTCTACAGTACCAAAGCGGACACTGGTTGTGTTTGAATGGTCCTCACAGCCATCTAAAGCAGCTGTATATACATCATGGCACAAGACTCATCTTGTCTGGATACATCACGAACAAGGAGTGCTTGTGGTGCAGTGGGTAGCATCTCTACCTGAGATCAAAGTTCAAAATAGTATGGCCACTAAGGGTACATTTATGACGGAGCCAAGCAGGTTGATTATCAACCTGCAAATGTCTCCAATGTGCCCAGGACAGACAGCAAGAATGGAAGAGCCTCCTAATCAGTCATGCTTGAAGGAAATGGTACCACTCAAACTGTAGCCTTTGGTTTCAGACTTGTTACTCGAGAAACAATTACAAAACAAAAAAAATTTGTGCGTTGCCTCATGCACTTCTAGATCTGGGAATCTCTCAAGTCCAAGTCTATCTTGAATAAAGACAAAGACCAAAAATTAATTATAGGGGTATACATGTTAATCACTTGGCTTTATCAGAACATACAATGATAATTACAAGAGCAGAAAGCAAATTAACAAGTTCAAATGTATTGCTGACACAGCTACGCTGATCATTCATTGGTTGGTTGTACAACTTGCATGCATTTGCATTGTATCCTGAAATGAGTCTAATGCAGTTTGCCATCAAATATTTAAGTGTGAGATCTTCAAAAGGAAATTTGAATCGACTTCCCATTCAGTGCTTTTGACTGTTACTTTGATTAATGTTTATTGTGATGCAGGAGCAATTGATACAATTATGTTGAATTGCCAGACTATAATATAGAAACATTTCACAATGCCTGTTAAACTGTTTTGTAGTCAAGATTGAGGTAGGACCAAGCTGACAATGCTGAACGTCTTCATGTGCATATCAAACATATCCAACCCACCTCCCACTCCCAACCACACAAATGCTTAATCACTTATCAGTTATAATTACCATGCAGTGCAATGGCTTCACGAAAAGGCTGCAAGTCAGTCTCTACAGATGAACTAGTTTCTGTTGTGGGTGCTCTAGTGGGTGAGGTTACTACTGTCAGTCGAGGGGGAGCTCTGGTGTTGCGTGGTGGTGGAGCTTTTCCACACAAGAAGCTGATCAAATCTTCTCGTCGAATGGTTCGTCTCCGCTTTTTTACCCAAGCTAACACATCCTTATTACGCCGTTGATAACCGACCTGAATTCCTAAGTCATAGCTTCGGCGGTGAGCTTCAATACTTTCTGAAACAAAAACAGTGACAAACTTCTCAGCATAGCTTGGTATTTCCTGAATAAAAAAAATTCTATACATCACAATCTAATATCCAACAGTTTCGGAATAGAATTTTTCACTCAATGGGAATGCTGCACAATACTGCACTGGAGTTGACAACCAGATTTGAGCACAAAAAGTGAGGAACAGAACGTGAGTGACAGTGTACTAATTGAACCAAGAAATGAAAAGCACCAAAAATGATAATTTAAAACTTGCTGATGTGCTACTGGACACAAACTTACCTAAAGTAAGGACTGTCCTAAGTTACTGCTTACTTTTAAAAAATTAAACCCATTAATTTCACGTTCAGCTCACTTGAGGGGGCTAATTTAGTTAATTTCTAATCTACAAGACCAAGGAACAGTAAGCTTTGAATACAGCCCACTTGTACGGCTCATTTGACCACTAAAGTAAAAGATGCTATTGATTGCCAGTATTACAAGTTCAGTTTATTTCATAATTCTGTGCACACTCTTACACGGATCAAACTCACGGGAACCTGCCCAAAACTGGAAATATATTTAAAGAGCCTTTTTCATTACTTTAGTATTTGCATGGGAAATCATACAGTAGGGTTCAAAAGTCACAGAACCAAAAAAAAAGAACAAATTCAAAAGATGGAAGCTAAATACGTTATTAATAATTACAACTGGAGATGACTAAATTTCTGCTACTAATTGTACAGTTTAAACTATAATTGTTTTGTCAAATTTGGAAAGCTACTTAAAAACTATAGAAAAAGAAAATATGATCAACACAACTGACTAAACTTCACTGGCCAAATATGCTTCTGACAAATCTAAAGAAAACCACATGGGCTAAAAGGTCCAATTGCAGGCTGTAAAACAGAGACCTTTTCAAGCCAGATAGCATAGGCCACCTCACCACAAAAAGCTTCATCAGCATAACTGCAATAAATAAAACTAATTCCACTAACAAGAATTTTGAACTTCATCTTTAACCATATAAACTGTTGGCCAAAACATTCCTTTCATAGTGTTTTCTACTCCTATCAACTCGATCAATCTTCCTGCACCACTTGATCAAATTGCTTGACTACTGAATGATTAATCTGAGAAACTTTGTATTAATAGTAGTTTGCAATCAGATTTTGGCCAGGAGGGGTTCGTTTTCATTTCATTGTGGCGCTCCTATGTCCCAGTTGTACGTTATTTTGTCAAATCAGAAACATTTCCCCGTAAAACACAAAGCATTGTTCAGTCACTAACACAGTACTGCTTAAATATAAAATCACCGATGCCAAATGAATTATCGGAGCTGTGCTTTTTGCTCTGATATGCTGTGGCAAGAAGATGAGGTTTGATCCATTTTTTCAGAATCCCTTCCAATTGAGAGCATTGCAGTGCAAGGGCAGGCATCATATTTAAGATTTGGCCACTCTGCAGCCTATGTAAATTATGATGCAAACAATTACGCCAGGAAGTAAATTATATCTGCCCAGGAAGAACATTCAGAAACCTGACATGACCTGCCACGAATAGATAGGTTTTTTTTTAAGAAAAACAAAAGGAAACGCAGCATTTCCTGGTTTTTTATTATAGCCCCTCTACAATAATTATTCAGTAAAGGTTCTGCAATAATTTACAAGTATGAAGACCAATTTTTTTTAAACCATCAATACAGGTGAAATATTACTGAGACAAAATTAAAATCAATGCTTTAGCACGCGTTATTACACAATTCTGCACAACTGAGTTTAAGACAATTGAATTGCACAAATGCTGAGGAAAAAAGTCACTTATGTAACTGATTTAAGTGTAGGTACATGCCTTAATTGAAATTCTCCAACTGTCAAATGAAAACAACCTCACTGCCCCATAGAAAAGTGGTACGCTCTGCTTATTAAATACCAGCTGGAACAGAATTTTAACCTCATGAAAAACAATAAAATGGAACTAACCAATGTCACGAGAACAGAATTAGATAAAATGGCTTACAAATGCTTACTGCAAGAATGGAGATGTATTGCAGCAGTTTTGTTTTGACTGCACGATCTATCTAAAAGTCTGAGTCATTGGAATGAGAAGGGAGGGGGGTTCCTGGACTCAACCCATTCAGTAAAATTATTCAGAAAAGTAAAATCATTTCAAAAGTCTGAGTACAATTAGTTCAGTTCTTGAGAATTATACTCTCAAAATAGAGAAGTGTAGCAAGATATTTTTCAACAAGTTATAACATAAACAAAGTTCTGCATTGGAGCCTTTACCGGAGTTGAACCTCAACATTTCACCTTCCACCCTGGTAATTCACGGAAGCAATTGAGTTGCTACTGGTCATTATTGGGAACTGCAATTAACTATGTAGCAGCACTCCATCTTATTTTTAAATTGTACTTCGAATAGAGGGGAGGCATGCACATTTATTTTGTATAATGAAGAAAAAAGTTCATGCCCCAATCAAGTGCAAACTTTAAACAGTCCTCCTCCTCCTCCCACCCCTTTCAATCACCCTAACACAGTGACAAACGAGTGCAGCCAACAGAAAGAGGGTTTGAATTTACCTTTATACACATTGGTGACAGCCGAAGCGGCATTTTGAAAGGGGACCCAGAGTGACAGCCCTTGTTGTTGACAGACCCGATCTACAAAAAAAAACACACACACAGACACGGGGAGGGAAAGGGGGGAGGGGAAGGGAAGGGAGGTGTTGGGAAAGGTAGAAGGGGGGGGGGGTAGAAAAATCAGAAGAGCAATCAATGCAAACTCAGTACTTAAGATGCACACAATATCAAAAACAAGACAAATGGACAACCCTCTTGGATAGACACAGAGAGACAGACGGCCATGTTTGATTTCGCCATTTTGGTTGCGACTGTTCTTTCTAAAAATAAAAGGTATTTTCTCCCTCTCCCCTCCCCCCCAACACCAACAAAATCCCCTCTCCGACATTTTAAAGGGGGTGGGGTGGGAACAGAAAAGGCAACGAATAAATCCCACGATTATTTCTCACAAAATCCTTGCAGCTTCCGCCTGCGTGTGTGGAAAGGGGGGAGGTTTGGAAATGGGAAAAAAAAAGTTTTCCCTTCCTTCCTTCCCCACCTCCCCCCCCCCCCAAAAACAACTCCCATCAATTTGCTGTCTCTCCCGGGAGAGAAGATAATATATATAAAAAAAAAGAGAAGGTTACTTTAAAATGTCAAATAAAGCACGAGCCGGCCAAATAAGAGAGAAAGCAAGAAGGGCGGACCTTCGCCGGTCGGTACCTTTGTATAACTGGGCGACGGCGGTGGCTGAATTTTGAAATAAATGCCAAAGTTTTTGCTGGGTCTGCTCTTCCTCTAGCGACGCCCTCTCCTCCTGGGTCTGCTCCTCTTGCTCGCTCTCCGCCAGGCACTGCCTCTCCCATTTGGAAAACCAGTGTTCGGGGCAATGTTCCTGTATCTCTGACTCGTGCTCATCTTTCTTATCCTCCATGATAAAGCGATCATCCACTATCTTTTTCATATAAATATTTATTCAAGAGAGGGGGTCGGGCTGAAGGAAGGAGAGAGAGAGAGAGAGAGAGGGAAGGAGGGAGAGAGGGAAAGGGGGGGGGCGCTCACTCTCTCTCGTTATTATATTGATTTTTTTTTCCCCTCCCCTCCCCACCTTCTGCTCCCTCCCTCACTTCTTGGGGTTTCTTCTTAAAAAAGGGGTGAGGGGAGGAAGGGGGAGGGGAAGTTGGTTCTTTTTTTTAATCCCTTGAATTTTTTTTTGGCTTTTTTTTCGGGGAAAAAAAAAATGCCCCCCTCCCCCCGCCGCCCACCACCACCCTCCTCCACCACCTCTTCCTCCTCACATGGACACACGGAGCCACATTAAAAAAACCTGGTCCGCGCCGTCAACAATCGCCCCGCTTGTACTTTTCGCTGACGTTATTAAACTGGAGGGAGGGCGGGGTAGTGCTGGTGGTTGGGTTTGAGGGAGGGGTGGTGGGTGAGTGGGTGGGGGAAGGGTGTGAGGGTGGGGGAAGGTTAGGGAATGGGCGCACTGCCCGTGGAGGGATAGACAGATAGACAGAAAGAGGAAAAAGGAAAAGCCCTGCCCTCCCGCTCCTCCGCCCACCCGCCTCTGTCTGTGGCCCCTTCAGCCACCACAGGCGGAGGCCGCGCGGACGGCCCGGCCCATCCCCGCCCCACCCACGCACCCACGACGGGAAGCCCAACGCCCATGCGCGACTCGCCCTCCTCCTCCCTCCCTCCCCCAACACCGACCCACAAACCCCGCCTCCTTTTTTCCCTTACACCTCCTCCCGCCGGGGACACGCCCCGTCTCCCACTTTGCCTCCACCCCTGTTCTTCCCGATTGGTCTATCCTGGCACGTGGCGTGTGTGGGTGGCGCACCTCCGATCTCGGATTGGTCGGGGCTCCCGTCATTCACCCGGGGCATCGTCCATTCTGGTGGGGGTAAAGGGCGGGGCTTATGGCTGGCGGCCCGGCCTTCCCGACCCTGCAGCGACGCATGCGCTCAATGCCGGCCGGTGGTGAAGTGCTGGAGTGTCACGTGACGTGGGCCAGTTTGGTTGTGTGTTTAGGGGGAAGGGAAGGACCTTGGTGATGGTAATCTGGGGTTTGTGCTTTCTCATTAGGGGATCTGTTCTGGACATGGCTATTGTACTCCAATGAAAAGAGGAACATAGGCTTTAGGAGCATGAGTGAGCTATTTAGCCCTTAGAGCCTGCTTCCTCAAATCAATCAGCCATAGAGAATCGGTATATTTGATAGATGTAAATTTGGGGCAAACCCTTGTATAGACAAAACAAACGAAGCCGACAAAGAAACAAATATTTGAGAACACCAGTTGGCAATAGGAAGTACGGAAGAGGAAGTGGAGAAAGAAATGTCAGTGGTCTCAAGGCCAAGGACCACTTCCAGCTCCTATAAACACCTCCCAAACAAGGACCCGCAGAACCCATGAAAGACATGAAATGTCTCATGAAACCTGGGAGATTTAATGTCTGAAATTGGACAATCATGCTCATGAGTGAGTGATTGCAGACAACAGCATTCAAAAACTGTTCAATCCATCATGTCTATGCCGGCTACCAAACATCCACTCCTCTGATTGTGCTAAAGGGGCTGCTACAGTGCAGTGGCACTGTCACTATCTCTGAGCCAGAAGGCCCAGGTTCAAATCTCACCTCTTCCAGGTGTGTGTAATAACTTCCCTGAACAGGTTGATTAGGAAATCCAGTATAAGATCATGTTCATCTGGTTGTGGTCTCAGCTTCACTTTTCTGCCTGAACTCAATGTAGGTTTGCATTCTAGATATTTTCAAATCAGCATGTTCAGAGGCATTATGACATACCTCTGGAGCAGATGGCGCTTGAGCCCAGGCTGCACAAGAACCCTTGCTGAGGTTTGCATTCTATTTTCCCTTGAATTATTTTTAGCTGTGCGAACTTCCAAAGTTCTTGCATGGCTGTGGCTTCTGGAAAACAAGGCCATTGTGTTTTTAATGCAATCAGCCCGTGCAGGACCACCAACTGGGTACACCGCCGCACAGCATAGAGGGAACATTTGTAATTGCACATATGCCACTTTTCACAACCATCGGATGTTTCAGAATGCTTCATAACCTAGTTTTGAAGTGTGCTCAATGTCGTAATACATGTAGAAAAGGTATAGAGCAAACTCTGACATCAGCATTGTGATCAGGACCAGATCATCCATTTTTGTGAGATTGAGTGAATGATAAATGTTGGCTAGGGCAACAGGAAGAACTCCCCTGCTCAACTTTGAAATAATCCTAAGGCATCTGCACTTTCGCCAGGCAGGCCAAATGGCCTCTATTTCGTGGCCTAAGTGAATGAAAAAGAGAATGTTTCTTCTTGACTAGAATATGAAATAATCACAAATAAATCCGATGAAGTATTGAAAAGAAGCTTCTTTACCCAAACAGCATAAAGACTTAACCTTTAACCAACCACAGTGAGTAATGTGAATAGCTTAGATGCATTTAAGAGGAAGGTAAATCAGCATTTCAAGGAGAAGGCTCGTTACAACAGTAGCTTTAAGTGACAAGTAGGAACATAAATACCAACATAGACCTGTTGACCTGTTACTGTGGTAGTGTAGACAGTCTGTATCCAAGTTCCAGTTACTTTAAGTTTAGGATCTCTTGCAGTACATTGGTAGTGTCCCTACCTCTGGGTTGGAAGACCTGGGTTCAAGTCCTGCCTGCTCCAGAAGTGTGTCATTACACATCTGAACAATTTGATTAAAAATATCTAGACCTGTTGAGCTGAGTGGCTTGTCTCAGTGCTGTACATCCTATAAAAGATAGCACAGGCAGTCCAATATGCCCACAGTCCGGCCCATTTCAAGCTAAGGGTGCAAACACAACAGTCTTAAGAATAAAACACATTGTACTTGAAGATATTTGGCCTTCAACTGTAAATTAGCAAATGGCATTCCATAGTTACAGATTCTGGTAACTTGCCACATCGTCATAATGATTTATTTCTTGTTATAAAGCTGTCAAGTTTAGTTAACGGGGAATTGTAGTTACATTCAATGTGTCATTTTCTACGCCCATTGTTTCCATAATTAATGTATCTAGATATTTTAGCATTTGTTATATTTACACAGCTTGATTTACTAATAATTTGTCAAGAATGGCAGTTGAGGCCCTATTCGGAATTATTACAAAAATAACACAGCCTAACTCACTGTACTTACTTGCTGAAAAATAAACATGGCTTGAACTATTTAAATATTTTCTCAACGTTGGCCTTTATTTGTTCCACAAAATGTTCCCTTGATGTAGACCAATAAAAGGTAAGTACAGTGTGGAGCTGGAGGAATACAGCAGGTCAGGCAGCACCAGAGGACCAGGAAAGTCGACGTGTCGGGTTTATACCTTTCATCAGGGGCAGGGGGAAGGGAGCTCTGAAATAAATGGGGGTGGTGGGGCTGGGTGAAGGTATTTGGGATGGTGATAGGTGGATGTAGGTAGTTGGTAGTGAAAATTGGTCAGTGGGAAGGGTGGGGCAGATAGCTGGGAGAGAAGATGGACAGGTTGTGTCAGACCAAGAGGCGTGGATAAAAGGGAGGGTTGGACATGGGCTGAGGCCATGAAAAACAGTAGAAATCCCTTGCAGGTCTGGGAAACACAGACTCTGAGCCGGGATAGGGCTGACTGTTGTGAGAGAAGATGCCGGCACATGGCTGCTAGCGTAGAGCTGAGGATCCTCAGAGAAAAAAATGTTTTTGGAGGCTATGGATATTTCTCTATTTCCCTCCACACCCCTATCTGCCTTTCGTAGGGACTGCTCACTCCATGACTCCCTCATCTGCTCGACACTCCCCACCGACTCCACCACACCCGACAGCTTTCCCTGCAACCGCAGGAGGGGCTACATACCCTCTCACCTCTGTCTAAATCTGACAGGGATTCACCTGTAAATCCTCCAACCTGGTCTACTGTATCCGTTGTTCCTGATGAGGCCTCCTCTACATCGGTGAGACCAAGCACAGACTCGGTGACCGATTCGCAGAGCATCTGTACACTGTAATCAACAACACTTTCCGGTTGCGATCCATTGTAACTCTCCCCCACCCACCGATTTCCTTGGTGACATGTCCATCCTGGGTCTCCTCCAGTGCCACAGTGACGCCACATTCAAACTGGACAAACAACACCTCATATTCTGCCTCAGGAGCCTACACTGGTTTCAAAAACTCCCCAACCCCGGCCTCATCCCATGTCCAACCCGCCCTCTCATCCCTGTCTCCTTGATCTGACACAACCTGTCTTCTCTCCCACCTATCCGCCCCTCCCTTCCCACTGACCAATCTCCACTACCCCCTACCTGCATCCACCTATCACCATCCCAGCTACCTTCCTCCAGCCCCACCCCTTCCCATTTATTTTCAAGCTCCTCCCCACTCCCGAGTCCTGATGAAGGGTGTAAACCTGAAATGCTGACTTTCCAGCTTCTCTGATACTGCCTGACCTGCTGTGTTCCTCCAGCTCCACACTGTGTTGGGACTTAATAAACAGCAAAAGGCCTGATTTATTATGGACTTAGCAGTATCAGCCAGTTATGAACAGGGTCTTGAAATTTAGGGCCTCAGTCAAGAGCTAAGAAGATTCTAAGGGAACCTCAGAGAAATATGAAAGGTTATCAGAGATTGTGTCAAACCCTTTTCATTGATAACCAGAAGTGCAATTTTCAGATAATTAAGCTCAGAATTAAAGGGGAAATTAGAGAAAATAAATGCCCTAAAACATACACATCTCCTACACACTAACCTCATCCCGCCCCCTTGACCTGTCCGTCCTCCCTGGACTGACCTATCCCCCACCTAAATCCCCACCTACACTCACCTTCACTGGCTCTAAACCTGCCTCGTTGACCTGTATGTCTCCTCTCAACCTAACTTCGCCTTTATTCATCTTCTATCCACCTCCCCCTCTCTCTCTATTTATTTCAGAATCCCCTTCCCCTCCCCCATTTCTGAAGAAGGGTCACGACCCAAAACGTCAATTTTCCTGCTCCTCTGATGCTGCTTGGCCTGCTGCATTCATCCAGCTCCACAACGTTTTATTTCAGATTCTCCAGCATTGGCAGTTCCTACTATCTCGCCCTGAAACATAGATTTGTTAAAATATAGAACTTTCGACAGTTGGGTGTTGTTCATACAGATTCCATAAAATGCAAGGATTGAAATAATTGTTCTTAAAGAAAGGAATACAATGGGTAAGAAGATTCAGCAAGAGAGCACAACTAAAATAGGCCGCTTGTAGATATTAAAAAAAACTGGTGCAGACACGGTGACACAACATGCTATATCTGTGTTGCACAACTCAATCTGCACTTGTGACGCTGAGGCATACAAGGCTATGAGGCAAATGCAGGAAAGTGAGATTAGAGTAGGTAGGTACTAAAACAGAATTTGCTGAAAATGCTCACCAAGTCTGGCAGCATCTGTGGAGAGAAATCAGACTTAATGTTTCAGGTCCATTGACCCTTCCTCAGAACAAGTTCCTTGAGTCACTGCACCCAAAATATTAACTTTGACTTCTCTTCTCAGATACTACCAGACCTGATGAGCTTTTCCAGCCATTTCTATTTTTTGTTTCTGATTCCCAGCATCCGCAGTTCTTTCAGTTTGTTTAGAATAGGTCATTGTTTGTTTTTGACTGCTGCAGACACCATGGCCTTTTCTGTAGACCTCTGTGAGTTGATGACAAGTGGAAAAGTGTAATGGAATGTAATTTGAAAAAATTAGAACAGCAACAGAGAACAGAGTTTGACAACAGAGCATAAAACCAGTTTAAATAGATTAAGGGAAAACAACTTGGATGACAAAATCTTGTGATCTTCAATCAAATTATTTCCTGTTATACAAACTGGATAAAATAATGGGAATCAAAAAATATTCAAGTGCAAAAGAGTGAAGGACTCTGACTATATTAATGTGGAGCCTTGTGCTAAAATGCATAGCACTTCTTTCAATATATCTCTGTACATTGTTGAATTGAACTTTTTTTATGTACAGTACATTAAGAGTCTGACACTAGCAAGCATTTCCTGTTTGCGCTTACTTCCCATTGTCACAATTTGGTCATCATAGATTTCCTCAAACAGTTTCCCACCAATTGCCTCAAACCAAAATAATATAAAAGTTTACCTGAACAATATTGGGAATACATAAAGAAAAAGAGGGAAAAGAAGATTAATAATCAATGTTTACATAGAACATAGAACAATACAGCGCAGAACAGGCCCTTCAGCCCTCGATGTTGCGCCGACCTGTGAACTAATCTAAGCCCACCCCCTACACTATCCCATCATCATCCATATGCTTATCCAAGGACTGTTTAAATGCCCCTAATGTGGCTGAGTTAACTACATTGGCAGGCAGGGCATTCCACGCCCTTACCACATACTTACGCAGTTGCCTGGTATATACAGCAAAAAAAGGCCATTCAGTCTCATAGGCCCATGTCTAGGCCTATGTTTCACCCAAGCCTACTCCTACTCTCCTTCATCAAATGCCATCAACATATCATGCCATTCCTTTCTCAGACATCCATACGCAGCTTCCCTTTAAAAGCATCTATGTTTGTTATCTCCACCACTTCTTGTTCCAGATTATAACCACTACCTGGATAAATACATTCGCCCTGAATTTGCCATTGAATTTATTCATGACTATCTCTTAGATATGGTCCACAAGTGGAAACATCTTCCCCATGACCAATGTTTCAAATCCTGTCATAACCTTAAAGACGCTAATCAAATCAACCCTCTGACCTCGTCTCCAGAGGAAGCAGCCGTAACATGTCTCAGCTTTTATGATAGTTATGGCCATATATAACTGATAGTTATAAACACAGAAGTGTTTTGTACTTTTTATATTTTTTTAAATAATATGGTTACAAGATATATTTTATGTAACCCAAAAGTCTCCTGACAAAGATTCTGCACAGGATCAACTAACCTTCTCTGCTTTGGAATTCAAATCCTCTAGAAATGATACCAGTGCTCTGTTTGCTTTTCTGATGGTCATATTAACCTTTACCACTGCTTTTTATGATTTGTCTTTCTGTCTATTTGGATCCCTCTGCTCTTCTCTCCCTGTCAGACACTTAGTTTAGAGCGTTATGGCCTTAAGTGGAATGATGGGACTATTTTCAAGTTTGCTACATAATTTTCTCAAAAGTGAGCTTTGCCAGATAAGGGCCTTTCTCAAAACAATGGTATGAGTGTCCTGCCTCTGGGCTCCATAACTAATTAAGGAGGAAGAGGGTGAGATGACGCACTCATCCTGACAAAGCAAGGAATTCAAAATGAAGGGGCCACAGCATGGATTATGAAGTTTCATCAGCAATTGGATTTTTGAATGGATTTTTGAAAGCCTGTTGCACCTTTCCTAGAGTGACCTTTCTATGTATGGTGTGTGCGTTTCTTAACCCTGGGAAGCAGCATCACAATTAAAGAATTTCGGCATCACAATATTTTTGTCAGCTCTGAAATAAAGGAGGTTTTAAAATTCAACATCTCATTGACTTGATTCACACACACTATCACACACGGAATCTCAAAACAGGTAAAGAAGTACAATGTCTAATATTGCAGTCTCATTTTTGTGATAGGCCTGTAATTTCTTAGATGAGTTGATATTTTTCATTGAAGCAAAGATTCTGATAAGCAGATGTTTCTCAGCAAGCTGAGAGGCTTCCTGTAGTTGAATTTCCAGATGAGCTTGAAATTTGAACAGGTGAGCGATAGTTTTTCCCATTTTCACATGTTAATACTTATTATCTTGACCGTTGAGTTCCAGTTCCTTCAGTGTTCTTATAATTAGAATCCCTACAGTGTGGAAACAGGCCCTTCAGCCTAACAAGTCCACACTGACCCTTGAAGCATCCCACCCAGACCCATCCCCCTATCACCCACGCACCCCTGAACACTATGGGCAATTTAGCATGGCCAATCCGCCTAGCCTGCACATCTTTGGACTGTGGGAGGAAACTGGAGCACCTGGAGAAAACCTGCACAGACATGGGGAGAATGTGCAAACTCCACACAGACAGTCGCCCAAGGCTGGAATCAAACCTGGGTCCCTGGTGCTGTGAGGCTGCAATGCTAACCACTGAGCCACCGTGCTGCACCCTGTCTTTGGGGGGATTCTGACAGAACTCTGTGAACAGTTTCTGCTGTTATTTTTAAAGTAGACAGGAAGTTGGTTTCCTCACTATGTGATAAATATAAGTTCAAAGAGCTTTTCCAAAAGAAAGATGGTGTGCTGATTACACACACCATTTATTGACTGACATTTTGAAAATGCTGTGGCTCATTTCAGTCAGGAACTGTCAGTAATAAGCAGTTCCATGACACCTAAAAAGTCATAACATAGTGAGACAGAGTCAAAGTGTTTTTATGAAAGTGAAACTGTGTTTGATAAATTTATTAGAATCCTGGACATGTAGCAAGGGGAATTTGTGTATTTGATTTGATTTATTGAAGTGACACGTATCTAATTCCTTCAGAATTGCTTCAGATTAGACCTCAGCACCCTACTCGGGCTTTAGACTAACTGGCCTGTAATTTCCTGGTTTAAAACCTTCTCCCTTCTTGAACAGTGATGCTACATTGATATCTCTCCTATGGCCAGAAAAGAATTGAAAATTATTGTCAGTGCCTCCGCTATTTCCTCTTTTGTCTCACTCAACAGCCTGAGATATATTTCATCCTACCTTGGATACTTATCCACTTTAAAGCCAGCCAAAACACTCAGGAGAAAGAAGAGCCTCCTCGCTATCAATGCTAATTTCATTAATTACATCACAGTCATTCCTCCCTGATTTCCTTACCCATATCATTCCTCTCTTTGTAACTCGTAGCATGTCACAACTAGGATCTCAACAATTTACAATCTATATGAGAGACTTGAATAAAAGACTGACTGCATTGTAACCGAAATTTTCTGGTTATATAAAGGCTGGAGCATAGGAGGTGGAGGGATGACCTTGTAGAGGTTTATAAAATCATGAGGTGTAAAGATAAGGTGAATTGCAAAGGTGTTTTCCCAAGGGTAAGGGCATTCAAAACAAGGAGGTATAGGATTAAGGTGAGACAAGAAAGATTTAAAAGAGACCAGAGGGCAACTTTTTCACACAGAGAGTGGTGTATATATGGAATTTACTGACAGAGGAAGTGGCAGATAGAGGTATAATTGCAACATTTAAAAGACATTTGGACAGGTATATGAATAGGAAAGGCTTAGGGGTATATGGGCCAAATGCAGGCAAGTGGGACGAGTTTGATTTGGAAAACATGGTCGGCATGGACGAGTTAGACCAAAGAGCCTGTTTCCGTGCTGTTTGACTCTATGACTCAAAAACTCTATTAGTGGGATAGAAGGTTGTGACAAGGATGATAGCTTGTCAGAGAGATTCTATGGGCCAAAATTTGGCATATGGAATGTAATTGAGGAAAATGTGAAGTGATCCTCTTTAGCAAGAAATGCAGAATGGGGAGAAACCAGCAAATGCTGCAGTACCAGGAGATCTGTACTTCCTTGCCAATGAAACCCAAAGGCAGCATACAGATACAGTAGGTAATTAAGAAAGTAGATGGAATGTTGGCCTTTATTGCAAAATGAATGGAGTTTTTTTAGGGATGTCTTGCAAGATCAACACAGGGCACTGGTGAGAAATGCTAATATTAGAGAAGGTCCAATAGGCAGATTCCTGGATTGACAGTGTTGACCTCTGAGAAATGGGTGATATGTTCATTTAACTTCAGAAAAATGAGAGATAATATTAGTGAAACAAATAAGATTCTGAGGGATCTTGATGGCTGAGAGGACATTTCCTCTCGAGAAACTCTAGAACTGGGGAATATAGTTTCAGAATAAATCATCACCAATTTAATATTTATATGAGGGGAAATCACTTCTCTTCGAAGGCAATGAATCATTGGAATCTTCTACCCGAGGCTACAATGAGATCGAAGTCATGAGCCTGTTCAAGGTTGAGATAAACAGATTCTTGAGCAAGGGCTCAAGGGAGACATGCGTTAGGGGAAACAGGCAAAAAAGCCATTATAAGATAATTGACCAATGGAGCAGGCTCAAAGTTGCTGAACAGCCTACTCTTGCTCCTTTTCTTTTCAAAATACAGCTAAGTCTTGAGACGATCCATTTCACAATCATCTAACAGCCACTGAATTTATCCATGCTAAAAGAGAGAGATGTCAGATGGTATACTATAGCTCTTTTTTTATAGACAGTCCATCCTGAAATAAAGGGATGTGCAAACTTCCTGATGACTGTGAATGTCCATATTTAGTCAGGTATGTGTTTGAGACTCATGGCTGAGCTCAGAAAGCAGTGGTGGGGGTGTCACATGATTTGCAGCATCCTTCTTAATATACTGTTGTGTTCAATTTGTCTGAGAGTTCATAACGTACTGGATCGAGATGTATCCACGCCCTTCTACTTCTTTGGGCTTCACCTGGAGATTGTTGTTGTAAACAAAGTAATTTTAATGGCTAGCCAGAGCCCACCAATTGAAAATTAAACTACTCAAAATACTCATTGGGAATAATTCCAATATCTTTTATTCCTGAGTGCTGCAAATGAAACATTTAATATTCGAATGAAAACATTTTATGTTTAAATTTGTACAGCTTATTACTTACAATTCCATGATTACATGCACTAATTGAATTTTCCTTTTCACCTGGGCTGAGATGTGATATTTCAGGACAAGGTTTTGTCTCTTTACAGTTGAAGACTAATTTTGCATTCTTCATATCTGTGGTTTTACACAATTTCATTGGAATACCTTGAAAACATTCAGTCAATCAACCTGCTCTGATGTATCTTTTCAGCTCCTCGCAGTATGTTCTTGTTTTTTTTATTTTAAATCGTTTGAAGATTAATTAGAGGAAAAATTTCAGCACCTCAGTGCAGTCGAAGTTTCAGTATTGTTGAGCAGTGCTGTGTCTTTGAAGATCACTCAATCATACAAATTGGAGCAGAAATATGCGTTACACTCCTCAAGTCAGCTCTGCCATTCATTAAGATTATAACTGGTCAGTTTGTGTTGCATATCCGAAAGTCCTATCTGTACCTGATAACCTTTGGTTCATAGAGTCGTAGGGAAGTACAGCATGGAAACAGACTCTTTGGTCCAACTTATCCATGCCAGCCAGATATTCTAAATTAACCTAGTCCCATTTGCCAGCATTTGGCCCATATCCCTCTAAACGCTTCCTATTCATATACCCATCCAGATGCCTTTTAAATGTTGTTATTGTACCAGCCTCCACCACTTCCTCTGGCAGCTCATTCCATACACGCACCATCCCCCGTATAAAAAATCTGCCCCTTAGGTCTGTTTTGAATCTTTCCGCTCTCACCATAAACCAACGCCGTCTAGTTTTGAACTCCCCTACCCTGGGAAAAAGGCCTTGTCTACTCACCCTATCTATATCCTTCATGATTTTATAAACCTCGACAAGGTCACCCCTCAGCTTCCAACACTCCAGGGAAATTAGCCCCAGCCTACTCAGCTTCTCCTTATCACTCAAACCCTCCAACCCTGGCAATACCTTTGTAAATCTTTTCTGAAGTCTTTCAAGTTCAACGACGTCTTTCCAAAGCAGAGAGACCAGGTTTGAACACAGTATTCCAAAAGTGGCCTCACCAATGTCCTGTACAGCGCAACATGACATCTTAACTCCTATACTTAGTGCCCTGACTGTTAATCGCAAGCATACCAAATGCCTTCTTCATTACCCTGTCTACCTGCAATGCTGCTTTCAAGGAAACCCCCCTCCCACCCCCGCCTGACAAAACTGTACCTCTGCATTAAAAATATACAATGACTCCGCCTCTACCACTATCAGGGCCAAAGTTGCCCGACCCTCTGAGAGAAAAAAAATTTTCTTCATCTCTGTCCTATAAGAATGACCCCTGATTTTTAGGCAGTGCTTCACAGTGCTTCACATACAAAAGGAAACTTGCTTTCTATATCCGTCTTGTCAAGATCATTCAGGATCTCAGACACCTTAGTCAAATCAGTCCTCATTCTTCGAAATTCGAGTGGGAACATGGCACTCTATCCAACCTTTCCTCATAAAACTAACTGGTCCTCCCAGTTATATCTAGTAAACCTTCTCTGAACTGCATTTACTTACTTCCTGAAATACGGGGAACACACTGCATGTAGTATTTAGGATATGATCTCACCGCTGCCCTGCATAGCTGCAGCATAATGTTCTTACTTTTATGTTCAGTTTCTCTCATCATAAAACATTGCATTCCATTAGCCGTCTTAATTACTTGCTATATCTGCATCTGCCTCAGCAATCCCTTTACCTGAATATTGTCGTGTTTCTTAGATTATTTATCCATAGTGTTAGAACCATTTCATCCTATGGTTTTAAAAATAAGATTTTGAAACTTGTTTTGCATTTCACATGTAAATGACACCAAAATTAACAGCATTGGTGCAATAAAGCAGAATTATTTTGAGCATGTAACAGCTTTATTCATTCTCTCTCAAATGCATTGCGCAGTGAAAAATTAAACCCGTATATTAAACCTGTGTTTTTTTAAAAACTCTGAACATTGTCTAGAGCAGAAATACTTCTTACTTCTGCAATACGTAAATCCAGTAGTTCCAAACAACTTTTCCCTGTCCACCCTTACCCAACACAAAAGACATGCTAAAAAATGCTAAAGAATAACTACAAGTTTGGCTAATACCCTGAAGTGTATGGCCAGTAGAATCTTTCAGCAAAGGCTTGGGAGAAGACCATTTTGTTTCTGCAATTCAGGCTGCTTTGAGATGAGGAATAAGCCACTTTATTCAGCAATTTGCAAAGCGTATTGCTCGTAAATTTACCTTAATGTAACAGAAATGATAGACTCTGTCTGTTTGCATACATATCAAGTTCTTTGCCCAGACGTTTATCAGACTTTAAAAATATACATTGTTGATTGTCACATTAGCACATAGCCTCTTGCACAAAGGGAATTTTCTTTCACTTTGTCTAAATGAGGTTTATTTCCATTTTAAGAAAATCCCCGAAGCAAGATGGTGGTGCAGTAGGGAACTCTATTTGGCTCCTCCACTCAGCCTGTTCTCTTTCTTCTTTCTCTTTCCTCTCTTTTCTCAGCCTTGGACAGCCAGCTTCCAAAGTGGGATTGACGCTCAGCAGCCCAAAGCAGAGACTCCAGAGACCCGCAGTGGGGACCCCAGGGACCCGAGTGAACCGGAGCGGGGACCCCAGTGATCCAGAGCGGGGACCCCAGAGACCCAGAGCAGGAACCCCGGTGACCCGGAGTGGGAGTGTTAGTGACCCGGAGTGGGAACGTCGGGGACCCCAGTGACCAGGAGCAGGGGCCCCAGAGACCTGGAGCGGCGACTCCAGAGACCCGGAGCAAGGACCCCGGCGACCAGCAGACGGAGCAACCCTGCATGCAGCGTGGCAGCAACCAGCAGTCAGACCACATGGAGGCCCTAAACTCCCCACCCCATCCCCACCGCTTGGTCTGCTGCAGAGCGTCCTTGGAGGCGGACTGTAATGTTTGCCTTTTGAACTCTTGCTTTTTCCAACATGTGCTTATTCTGTATATCGCTGTAATTAACTTTTTCTTCATTTCTCAATTCTGTTACCTACGTACCTTTGTAGCTAAGGTGGTGCTGTAAGTGGCAACTTAAAACTTTTCACAGTACTCATTTGAGAGCATGTGACAAGAATGTTAATTCTAATTCAATTCAGTTCAATTCAAACTCCTCCTTTTGAAATGTGTTAATAACACTTTTAGTATCTATAAGAAAGAGAAAAAGATGCATATCTAGAGGACTGGAGCACAAAGATACAAAAGTTATACTGCAGTCATACAAATTTCTGGTTAGACCTCACTTGGAGTACTGTGAGCAGATCTGGGCACTACACCTTAGGGAGGATGTATGATTAAAGTGTAGGTGTACAATGAGCGCAGGTAAATCTTACGGTGCAACCGCAGGTCAGAGCCCCAGGACAGCCATTCCTGCGTCAGAGATTGCAACCGCAAACTTTCACCTCACAATCCGACCCAGGATCCCAAACTCTTCTTTGAGGATTTCCTGCTCTTTACCAGGAAAAGTGAAATATGCTGCGAAATCTACCCATCCTGCTATTTCTTACTGCTGTTGCGGAGGCAAAGTAGTGGTTCTGAAATAAATTGGATGTGATTTTAACTTGCGCAAAACCCTGTCATTTTTTTATTTCAAAATTTTATTTTATACTTCATTCACAAAAATCTTTGCACACATACATAGTCACTGGAGCAGTTCAATTCTGTACACAGTCCTTACATATGTAGAACAAACAAGTCCAAGTAAATTCTTGATTTATGCAAGGCTACATTTACATACATTTGAGACATGGGAAAGGTTCAATAAGAGAATGGACCTTCATTTAACTTCAGCAGAAAGACCTTAGATGGTAGTCTTTCCTCACTACGTCTTGGCCTGTCCCAAGCTTTAGTGTGTCCCTCAGCACCTAGATCTGGACCTTGGAATGTGCCAGTCTACAACACTCTGTCGAGGTCAACTGTTTGTTCCTGTAGGCCAACAAGTTTCGGGCAGACCAAAGAGCGACTTTTACCGAGTTGATGGTCCTCCAGGCGCAGTTGATATTTCTCTCGGTGTGGGTCCCGGGAGCAGACCATAGAGAGCAGAGTCCTGCATCATGGACCTGCTTGGGATGAACCTTGAAAAAAACCACTGTGCGTTTCTCCAGACTTCCTGTGCAAAGGCACATTCCAGAAGGAGATGTGTGACAGTCTCGATCTCCAGCCCCTCCCCGCATAGTTGCTTCCAGGGTGCACAGAAACCAAGGTGCATGAAGGATCTAATGGGCAGTGCCCTTCTCACTATTGGGCAAGTTATGTCTTGGTGCTTGTTGGAAAGTTCTGGTGATGAGGCATGATTTTGATACAAAACCCAGTCATACGCAAAGTGTTAAAGTATTCACTCTATGTCTGTGTACAGAAATGCTGCTTGCCAGCTGAGTAACTCCAGCACTTTTCCATCTTTATAGTAATGGTGGGAAGTAAGGTGGGAGCAGGATTGGGTTGAGCCCAAATACCTGTTGAGCTGAGTGGCCTGTTTCTGCGCTGCCCATTCAACCTGAAACGAGTGCAGAAGGTCAGAAGTCACAAGACACCAGGGTATAGTCCAACGGGTTTATTTGAAATCACAAGCTTTCGGAGTGCTGCTCCTTCGTCAGGTGGAGTCCACCCCGTCCTGCATCAGCACCATAGTGCAGAAGGAGCCGAAGAAGTTGCTCATACAAAGAAAGTGCAACGGAATGCAAATTTTACACCCACCTGTTATTACTAATGTTATTGGACCTGGGTTTCTGGTAAGAGCTCGATCATTGCCCTTGGGGTTCCAAGTGCATCTTTTATTTCATAATTTGCAGCATGACCACTTCCTTTGGTCCTGCACCATTATCTTTTTAACTCCTTGTCCTGCCTTTTCTGCCTTCATGCTCAGTTACAGCCTTTTTTTAATGATCTTCCTTCCCTCTGTCTCCTTTCCCTGCATCTGTAATTGTTAAAATCTGTGATATCGGCAATATTTTTCAGGTTTCATACAATGTCACAGACTCGAAGGTCATTGGCTGAATCCCCGGTCCCGGAGTGAGGTGCACAAGTCGGGAAATTTCCAAACACATTGTGAGGCCCTGGGAAAAGGTGAGCTGGAATGCTTGGAGTTTTGCCTGGGGAAAGGGTGGGGAAGGTAGGATGGAGAGGGGCCAATTGCTCCCCAGACGCCAACTGGAGGCAGGAACAATGTTGCCGAGTGTCAGGCGAGCTGGTTAAACGATCAGCTTCTGTTCTCTGGGACTTTGTCCCAATTTTTTTTTAAACGTTAGGGCTTCCTGTCCTCCTTCTTCACCTTTCACATCCCGTCACCCTCCACCCGATCACCTACTTAGAATCATATAATCCCAACAAATTCAAAACGAGGACATTCGGCTTATCGGGCCTGCACCGACCTTCCGAACAGCATCCCATCCCTGGACCTCCACGCTATCCACATCACCCTGCATTTACCATGGCTAATCCATCCAGCCTGCACATCCCCAGATGTACTACAGTACAATTTACCACAGCCAATTTGGTACCACATGCATATCTTTGGACTGTGCGAAACACTGAGCCATCATGCCATCCCATACTTGCCAGCTTAATACTTTCCATCCACTTCCCCAGAGCCCCTTATAGTCTCCATGCCAACTTACAGTATTCCATGGCCTCTATCCACATTTTTTCGATTCTCCATGTCAACTCACCCCAGTATCTGCTGTGGGCAAGATCTCAAGACCTATGTTGAACTGAAATGAAGATTTAAATCCCTATCAAAATCTTCATGATGATTTAAAAACTCTTCCGTTCATGAAAATCCATGCAGAACTTCAAAAGTCCCGTAAGTAGTTCATGCCAAATCAAAACAAACTTTTGGCTTCATAACCTCACATTAAATACAGCTAATCCTTTAATAACATTGTTCAGCTGTCAGTCAAACAGTAAATTACAGTCCCCTCCCCACTTTCTGGAATAATGAAGTATGGGAAGAACCAATCGTTAATAATGATAGCCATGAGTAATGTCAGTAAACAGCTCTAGCAATCACTCGAACAATGGTTTTTCAATTCTCACTGACACAGGCAGGCTTTATTTTCAAATTTTTAAAGAACTGGGGATTTAAATACCTTCACACTTGACAGCTTTATCGACCCTATCCATCCTTTAAGAGCACTGACATCTGTGACATAAATCCCGCGCTGGTCAAGGTCCTTCCTAATGTGAGAATCAGGTCTTTATAACTCAACACAAAGTTCGGGTAGCCTGGTTGAGATTGGATTTACTTCCAGTGATTCAACGAATCACTGAACAATGAAGATAAGACCTCCTAGATCTAGGCCCTGTTCACCACATTTATAGATATACAGCATCTCCACAACTCCAGGTAAATTCAAACCATTAACTCTTGTTTCTCTCTCCACAGATGCTGCTGAATCTGTTGACTATTTCCAGCATTTTCTGTTAATATTTCAGATTTGCCAGCAACTTCAACATTTTGCCTTGAACCTAACTGCTGATTTATTTTACTGGGGACTAAAGTTTGATGGAAGTAAAATCAGCATTCTGTTTGGTATTCTCAACTTCAGGTTGAGTTAGAAGAGACGGTCCTTTGGGAAGGGGTGGCGTTGTGTTTTTGCCACTGGACTAGTAATCCAGAGATCTAGGCTATGTTCTGGGGACCTGGGTTTGAATCTCATCGCGGCAAATGGTGAAATTCAATTCAGTGAAAATCTTAAATTAAAAGATAGCCTGATGGCAGCCATGGAACCATCATTGATTGTTGTAAAAACCCATCTGGTTCACAAATGTCCTTCAGGGATGGAAATCTGCCATCCTTCCTCAGTCTGAACTACCACACCCACAGTGATGAAGTTGGCTCTTAACTACCCTCTGAAATGGTCCTGGTGAACCATTCGGTTCAAGCAACAACGAGAAATGGGCAAAAATCCAGATTATGCATCAGCCTTCTGATAATGTGTGGGGTGATAAAGGGAGCAGCTCATGAAGGAAGGTTTAGGGCAGTGAGCCATCAGCAACACTGCAAAACCACCTCAGCACGCTTACAGCTAAATAACTACAGACATCAGGGAAACAACTCTGATTTATGAAGGAGATGCTTGAGACATTCAGCCTGTAGGCATCACTGGGACAGGACCAAGAATAGTTATTGTTCACATCAGCATCTGCCACATGAAGCATACAATCCAAATGCTCTTTTGCTATTAGCTTCAAAGATTTTTTCATTCATTTAAGAAAAATGGATGGCACAATGGTTAGCACTGCCACCTCACAGTGCTAGAGATGTGGGTTCGATTCCAGCATTGGGCAACTGTCTGTGTGAAGTTTGCATGTTCTCCCCATGTCTGTGTGGGTTTCCTCTGGGTGCTCTGGTTTCCTCCCACAGTCCAAAGATGTGCAGGCTGTGTGTGTTAGCTGTGGGAAATGCAGGGTTACAGGGTTAGGGAAGGGAGCTGGGTCTGTGTGGGATGCTCTTCAGAGGGTCAGTGCAAACTCAATGGGCTGAATGGTCTCTTTCAGCACTGTAGGGATTCTATGATTCCTAATAATGCAAAACTAAAGGTAACCAAACTCAGCAGTGGTAGATACAATTTTGGGGGAATAACTCTGTGTTTAAATATGACAGACATTTTTCAGGGCATTTCTACAGAGCTGTGAAGAAGGGTTACAAGACTTTCTCTCGACAGATGATGCCAGACTTGCTGAATTTCTCTGGCAATTTCTGTTTTTATTTGTTTCGGATCTCTGGCAGTTCTTTATTTTAATATCGATAAAGTGATGTCTAGTTACCAACCATGGCTGTTTACATCCCACATTTGAGTACAGTGTCATTTCTGGGATCTTGCGGTGAATTTGTAGTGTCCCTCCCTCTGAGCTAGAAGACTTGGGTTCAAGTCCAACCTGGTCCAGAGGTGTGCAATAAAATTTCTTATCAGGTTAATTGGAAAATGTCCACATTATTGTCTGTTACAACACAGAGTCCCAGAATTCAATCCAGGTTGGGCCAGAGAAATGGAACACGAACACTGAACACAGTGTAAATGAGTTAATTAAGTGTCTCCCTCAGGGATCAAGTTTACCCTTTCACCCATCAGCAACTCAGAACAATGTCAGATGGAGCCGCAGAAGAAAGAGACTTTCATCAGGTCTGTTTGCATATCTCGAAGAAGCTGTAAATGAGGGACTGAACAAGGTGAAGTGGTGGGGAAGGCAGGTGTTGTTTCAGGAAGGAGGCAAGGACAATCACACACGGTGACAGCTGCCATAAAAACACAAAACATTTCTGCCACTCCAACACACCACCTCGTACTTTGGCCAACATCTCTGTCTCAGGCTTGCTGCGATGCTCCAGTGAAGCTCAGCGCAAGTTGGAAGAACAGCACCTCATTTTTCTGCTTGGGAACCCTCCAGCCTTCTTGACTCAATATCAAATTCAAAGGTTTTAGGGCTTGAGGCACCTTCTCCCATGTCCTTGCCCCAACCCACACACACCAGGCCTTGTTATCACATGGTCTGCTGTTACACACCACCCATTGTTAGCCACCAACAGCCCCCTTCAGGGGCTATTCATTCTCCCAGGCTGTCAAAACATTTTTCTCTCTCTCTGGACTCTATCGTTTACTCCTTACCCCCTCTCCCCACCCTATCTGTTGCTTAAAAAACAACGTTTTCCTTGCAACCATCAATTCAGAAGAAGGGCACTGGACCCGAAAAGTTGATTTCTCTCCAAGCATGCTGCCAGACCTGCTGAGATGTTCCAGCAACTTCTCTTTCTGTTTCCTACGGCTGTCATCCCTGACCTTGTTCCTTTCTCAAGCACAGCCCAAGGGAGACTGCACAATTTTGTTGGTAATAGCTCCAGAGTCTGATGCATTTCCATGGGTAGCCCTGGTGATCAGGCTGATGGAATCTAACAGCAGTCGTTCAATTATTCAAAAGAAATGGAACAGGTGTATCCACAAAGTGTGACCTATGGTGTGATGAGGCAGCAGTGAATGGATGTCAAAGGGTTTCAATTCAAATTTAACCCAGATCATCCTCTCAAGAAGCAGTCCGAAGGAAAGTCCCCGAAAACATAAGAAATAAAAAGCGCGGTCTTGTGTGCCACCCAGAAGCAGAAGCAGCTAGTTTAACAGGTTAGTCAATGTCAATCCAGATATAAGGACGAGTTAACATTCTGGACAATGTCACATCCTTCCCTCCCCTTTATTGTCAAGAATATTCAGAAATCTGCACCAACTGCTCATTTCTTGCATCACCCCAACTTTGTCCTGCTGCCTTTTCTTACAGGTCCTGCTGTTTGACCGGATACAAAATTCATCCATTCATCACCTCCCACATCTCTGTCGAAGATCCCAATGTCTTTCACAGCAGTTTACACGATTGCTATCCTCTGTTGTCACAAACTTATTGGACATAACGGCCAGGTTTGGAAGGGGAAAACCATAATGCTATCTTTCTTTATTTGAAGGGACAGCGACAGACAAGACAAATGTGAATCCAGGATACTAAGGAGATGCATCTGGCCTGTTAAGTTGCTGCTTCATTGAGTCTGCAGAGTCATGGGTTTGTACATCACATCCAGCCTTCTGGTTGTTAAGTACTGTGCAAAGACTTTAAATACTTGTCCTTAAAGGTATATGTACATCACATCACAACATAAACATCCTTCCTCTAATCTGGTTATCTCTGACTGTCACTGCATTAGTCAGACTGTCCTTGGATATGCACACTGAGCCTGTTTTTTATTCACTGGTGGGATATGGGTGACGCTGGCTAGGCCAGCCTTCGTTGCTCATCCCTTGTTGCCCTTGAGAAGGTGGTAGTAGATCCTCAGAAAAGATATGTGGGTGTTGGAGGATGTTTCAGCTCAGAATGACTAGGATGGTACCAGGGCTTACAGGGTTCAACTGAAGGGGAGAGAATAGCCTAGTGGTACTATTGCTAGACTATTAACTCAGGAACCTCAGAGAATGTTCTTGGGACCTGGGTTCAAAACCCACCCTGGCTGATGATAGAATTTAAATTCAATGAATAGTCTAGTGATGATTGTGATATCATTATGACTTGTTGTACGGGGTAGGGAAAGTTTATCTGGTTCACTATAAAGGAGATCTTCCATCCTTACCTGGTCTGGCCTACATATGGCTCAGCAATATGGTTCACTCTTAACTGAACTCTCAACAATTAGAGATGGGCAATAAATGTTGACTTAACCAGAGACAGCCATGTCCTGAATGAATAAAAAAGAACAAATTGCACAAACACAGCTCATGTTTTGTCTGGGTATAAATTATTGAGGCATGATTTAACAAATGTGTTTAAAATGTAGCCGGGGTTTGAGAGGCTGGATAGAAATTATTCCGTCTGATGCAGAATCAAGAATGAGAGGACAGCGTCGTAAACTAGAGCCAGGGCATTCAGAAAATGATCAAGAAATATTTTTTCACACATTGGCTAGAAGCACCTGGTGTCCATTGGACAAGCATAACTCTCATGACTGAGAGATGACAGATTTTTTTTACAAGAAGTGCATCTTCAGATATGGAGTGAAAATAGATCAATGGAATTGAAGTCAAGATCATTCATGACTTGATTGGCTGGTGGAGCATGTCGGAAAGACTCAAATAGAAAATAGGAACAGGAATAGGCCATTCAACCCTTCAAGCCTGCTTGCCATTCAATGTGATCATATCTGATCATCCAACTCAGTAAACAGTTCCCACTTTCTCCGCATACCCTTTGATCCTGAAGAACTATGTCTGACCCCTTCCTGAAAATGAATGAAAGTAAATAGCCTTCACCTGTTTCTGGTTTCCTACGTTCAAACTGTAGGCTCCTATACATTTGACAGTTTAAATACAAATGATTTGACAATTTCACTGAACATGCCCATTCTGTAACTAAGGCTGACCCTGTGTACTCTGTGACTCACCATTTAAATCACTGGTCACCACCATCACCAGTTAGTCGAATAGAATAGAACACAATAGAACAGCAATTTA
Source organism: Ginglymostoma cirratum (assembly GCA_024137785.1). Taxonomy (NCBI): domain Eukaryota; kingdom Metazoa; phylum Chordata; class Chondrichthyes; order Orectolobiformes; family Ginglymostomatidae; genus Ginglymostoma; species Ginglymostoma cirratum. The sequence goes on from JAHRHZ010000022.1 coordinate 8,644,713, forward strand.
TTGTCACTTGTATTTATGAAAATACAGTGATACGTGCATAAGTTGCCGCAATTTGGTGTCATTTTAATTACGCACGTTATAAAAAGACATAATTGAGACAAAGTTAGGATGAAGTTCATCTTTTGCTCCCTCCACAGCTCCTGGATTTATGGAGTGGCTTCAGGACGTTGCTGCTGAAGCTGACCTTGAGGCCAATAAAGTGAGGATTTCCAGACCGGACCCATGCTGCCACTGCGGAAGCTGACGCTGAAGACACTGCATTGCCACCATAGCCAGGAGGAACAGAACAACCCACCAAGTCGTCAACACTGAAGCCGTCTCACAAGCTGTCGTCACTTCAGTCGCCTCCCAAAGCCGCCACATTGTCATCATAGTCACGAGGAATGAACCTGAACCACCATGCTGCCATCGCTATAGCCACCGCTGAAACCTCCGCACCTCTGGCACGAGTAACAGATCAGACCCACTGACAATGAAGCCTTCAGTGAGCTATTAGTTTATTTTCCTCCATTTGGACGAAGGGTTCAATTCAGTAGGTTGTGGAATCTACTTGTTTTTGTTGACACCTTGCCACCTTTGATCTGACACACCATTCTGCCCAAGCTGATTCAAGCCTCAGGAACAGTTGTGAAGAAGAGTCATATCAGACTCTGTTTTTCTATCTTCACGGATGCTGCCAGACCTGATGAGTTTTTCCAACATTGTTTCGGGCATAATATCTCATTTTTATTCAGGGAATTCTGCAGTCTGAGCACTGATTTCAAGTCAATTTAAACTTTAGCTTTTAATTTCAAGAACACAACTTGAAATTGGTGGAACTGATTGTATGACTGACTCAGAAGTTCAGGAAGGTCCAAATTTGAGGTATCAGCAACATTATTCAACTCCTCTGGTATAAATTGTTGTGCTCAGCGGTGCCCAGTTTGGGTTCTGCCAGGGCCACTCAGCTCCTGACTGCATTACAACCTTTATTCAAACAGGGACAAAAGAACTGAATTCCAGAGGTGAAGTGAGAATGACAGCCCTTGATATCAAAGTTGCACTCGACTGAGTATGGCATCATGTAGTCTTGCAAAATTGGAATCAATGAGTATCAGGGGGCAAACGCTCCGGTGGTTGGAGTCATACCTGGCACATAGGAAGATGATCATGGTTGTTGGTCAACCATCTCAGCTCCAGGACATCTCTGCAGGAGTTCCTCAGGGTAGTGTCCTAGGGGCAACCATCTTCAGCTGCTTCATCAATGATTCCCTCCATCATAAGGTCAGAAATAGGGATGTTCACCGATGATTACACAACGTTCAGCACCATTTGTGGCTCCTCAGATACTGAAGCAGTCCATGTTCAAATGCAACAAGATCTGGACAATATCCAGACTTGGGCTGACAAGTGGTAAATAACATTTGCGCCACACAAATGCCAGGCTATGACCATCACCAATAAGAGACAATCTAACCACCGTCCCTTAGCTTTCAATGGTGTTACCATTACTGAATCCCCCACTGTCAGCATCCTGGGTGATATCATTAACCAGAACCTCAACTGGACTCATCACATAAACTGTGGCTACAAGAGCAGGCCAGAGCCTGGGAATACTGCGGCGAGTAACTCATCTCCTGACTCCCCAAAGCCTGCCCAACATCTGCAAGGCACAAGTCAGGAGTGTGATGGAATACTCCCCACTTGCCTGGATGGGGGCAGCCCAAACAACACTCAAGAAGCTTGACACCATCCAGGACAAAGCAGCCCACTTGATTCGCACCACATCCACAAGCATCCACTCCCTCCACCACTGACGCTCAGTAACAGCAGTGTGTACTGTCTACAAGATGCACTGCAGAAATTCACCAAAGATCCTCAGACAGCACCTTCCAAACCCATGACCACTTCCATCTAAAAAGACAAGGGCATCAAACATATGGGAACACCACCACCTCCAATTTTCTCTGCAAGTGACTCACCGTCCTGACTTGGAAAAATATCGTTGTTCCTTCACTGTTGCTGGGTCAAAATCCTGGAATCCCCTCCCTAATAGCATTGTCAGTCAACCCACGGCAGGTGGACTGCAGTGGTTCAAGAAGGCAGCTCACCACCACCTTCTCAAGGGCAATTAGGGATGAGCAAGAAATGCTGGCCAGCGACGCCCACATCCCACAAACGAATAGAAAAAACAATCATTTGTAATATGTCATTCTTTCATCTGTCCTGATGCCCACAAGTTGAATTTTTTAGCAATATATCTCTCTCATTCCATAATTTTTTGAGGGTTTATAACTAATGTCCTGAGCTCAACTTCTAATTTTATTTGGTGAACACTTGCCAAAGAATATGCTAATTTAAAAATAAGTTAATAAATAAGTGGTAACAGAGATAAAAGGTACTGCAGATGCTGGAGAATCCGAGATGACAAGCATGGGGCTGGTGTTCATCCAGCCCCATGCTTAATAAATAAGTGGTGCAGGTTTACTGAAACTTATAAATTCAAAACTTAAATGAACAATAATTAAGGATACCATTCTTCTTACAAAGTTATACCATTGTTCAAATAATTAGTCTGATATTCATCAATTGTTGAAAAATAAAAGCAAGGGTATTTTTGGCACATTACTAAATCTCAGTCAGTCTTATCAAGTTCATGTCCATTCTCTTTTACAGCTGGTAAATCATCTCCATTCAGAATATCATTCTTTTAAGTCGGGGTGAGCATTAAATCCAATGAAAAAGATTTCTGCCTCCTGGTGGCTGGATTGTGGTAAACGTGTTGGAAAACCCATCATTTCTCAGACTGGAATGAAAGTTGAAGCAAGTGATCCATTAGTGGAATCGCAGATAATACGGTTAAACGTTTCCATGAAAGCAAGTTACATTCTAGAATTTCTTGTTTGAGCAAACAAAGACTTCTGACTGAAAAGCAAACCAGCAAGCAAATCACTTTTGAGTGTAATCTTTTTATTTTTCTGTATTTTTGATTGGGAAAAAGACTGTGGGAGAGTCTTGGACTTTCTAAATCACTTACAAAAGTGGGGAAGTTATGATCACCCGAGTGGTTGACTCTTAACTGCCCTCTGAGCAATTAGGGATGGGCAATAAATGCTGCCTAGCCAGTGACACTCACATCCTGTACATGAAAACAAGAAATGAGCCTGCTTAAAGCACAGGGTAGCCTACAATCACATTATTGCTTCCAGTAAGAAAGAGGTGAGAGTCATTGACTGCAGATTTCCCAGAATGGTTCCAGGGCTGAGAGTTTTGTGACAGGCCAGATTGGAAACACCGGGACAAAAACAAAGTCGCTGGAAAAGCTCAGCGGGTCTGGCAGCATCTGTGAAGGAAAAAACAGAGTTAACGTTTCGGGTCCGGTGACCCTTCCTCAGAACTGACGAACATCAGTTCTGAGGAAGGGTCACCGGACTCGAAACGTTAATTCTGTTTTTTCCTTCACAGATGTTGCCAGACCTGCTGAGCTTTTCCAGCGACTTTGTTTTTGTTCCTGATTTACAGCATCCGCAATTCTTTCGGTTTTTATTTAGAAACATTGGGGTTGTCCTCCATGGAGCAAAGGAGATTGAAAGGAGATATGATGGAGGTGGGTGAGATTATGCCGGATTTAGATAATGCAAAGAAAAGCTGTTCCTGTTAGTTGATTTCAAAAGGACTACGAGATACAGATAGAATGATTTGGCAAGAGATTTTCAGTGAAATGTGAGGAAAAACCTTTTGTGAGGAAAGAAACTGCAAGGAAAGCTAATGGCATGCTGGCCTTCATAGTGAGAGGATTGAGTACAGGTATAAGGATGTCTGCTGCAATGATTCAGGGCCTTGGTGAGGCCACACCTTGAGTATTATGTGCAGTTTTGATCTCCTAGTCTGAGAAAGGAAATTTTTGCGACTGAGAGAGTTCAGTGAAGGTTCACCAGATTGATGCCCAGGATGGCAGGACTGATATATGAAGAAAGACTGGATCGACCGGCCTTGTATTCACTGGAGTTTAGAAGAATGAGGGAGGAATCTCACAGAAACATATAGAATCCTGATAGGACTGGATAGGCTAGATGTGGGAAAAATGTTCCTGATGTTGGGCAAGTAAGGAACGATGGGTCACAGTCTAAGAATAAGGGGTAAGTATTCAGGACTGAGATGAGGAAGAATTTCTTCACGGAACGGAAACAGATCCTTTCGTCCAACTCATCCATGCCGACCAGATATCCTATATAAATCTCGTCCCATTTACCAGCGTTTGGTCCATATCCCGCTAAACCCTTCCCATTCATATACCCATCCAGATGCCTTTTAAATGTTGTAATTGTACCAGCCTCCACCATTTACTCTGGCAGTTCATTCTATACACGTACCACCCTCTGCATGAAAAAGTCATCCCTTAGATCCCTTTTAAATCTTTCCCCTCTCATTTTAAACCTATGCCCTTTAGTTTTGGATTCCCCCACCCAAGGGAAAGGATCTTGTCTATTTACCCTATCCATGCCCCTCATGATTTTGTATACTTCTATAAAATCACTCCTCAGCCTCCAATGCTCCAAGGAAAATAGCCCCAGTCTATTCAGCCTCTCCCTATAGCTCAAACCCTCCAACCCTGGCAACATCCTTATAAATCTTTTCTGAACCCTTTCAAGTTTCACAACATCCTTCCTATAGCATGGAGACCAGAATTGCATGCTGTATTCCAATAGTGGCCTAACAGTTGTCCTGTACAGCCACAACATGACCTCTCAACTCCTATACTCAATGCACTGACCAATAAAGGCAAGGGTACCAAATGCCTCCTTCACTATCCTATCTACCTGCGACTCCATTTCAAGGAAATATGAACCTGCACTCCAAGGTCTCTTTGTTCAGGACACTCACCAGGACCTTACCATGAATCGTTTAAGTCCTGTCCTAATTTGCCTTTCCAAAGTGCAGCACCTCATGTTTATCTAAATTAAACTCCATCTGCCCCTCTTCAGCCCATTGGCCGATCTGATCAAGATCCCATTGTACTCTGAGGTAAACTTCACCATCTACTACATCTCCAATTTTAGTGTCATCTGCAAAATTACATACCTTACCTCCTACGTTCACATCCAAGTCATTTATATAAATGACAGTGGACCCAGCACTGACCCTTGTGGCACACCGCTGGTCACAGGCCTCCAGTCTGAAAAGCAACCCTCCACCACCACCCTCTGTTTCCTACCTTCGAGCCAGGTTTGAATCCGAACAGCTAGTTATCCCTCTGTTCTGTGTAATCTTTTGGGGTGTCAAATCAGCTGGGGGGAAGAGATAAACAGGTTTTTAGAAAAGATTGTTCACAGCATGACTGTCCAGGCTGTTGAATCATTCTCTGGCAAAGCTAAGCTTGAGTTCTGAAGACCTCAGCCTGTTCTAATGCCCTAAAATGAAAACATTTAATGAAAAAGTTTTAGCTCCTGTGTAGTGAGGAAAGTCTTTCCAAATGGCCACTTTGATTAGGTTTGAAGACTCCAGGGGAGTGTGGTTTATTCCTGCAAACAAGTTTTAGTTAAGAGATTTATAACCCAGATGTCTCAAGACAAACATTCTGCTATCTTCCAGACTGATCAGGGAGATAAAGAAAGACAAGTTGAACTTTGATAGTTTCTACATCCAGAAAATTCAGGACTTGAAATATCCCCTGAATTTGTAAGAGTTTGGTTTTTAATCGAGACTGATACTACCAGTGAAAAAAGCCATGTCAACAAACCTCTGAAACTGCAATGAAATAGATAAGATGAATAAATGATGGCAAATGTTGGATGAAGTCAATGGTTTCTTTTTAATTCACAGTTAAGCTGTGGTGAAGAACATTGTCTTTGTAGAGGTGATTTACAGAGTCTGCTCTCCAAAAACAAATACAATTTGACAAATGCCCACTAACTACACCAGATAGAATTCTACCAATGACAATTTGCTCTTCCTGTCTCCTTCTCCCAATGCTGCAAGCCCTGATTTAACAGTGTGATCCTGGTGTATATAGTTCAAAGCCAACTTGTGACAACATGTAGTTTTAATACTTACTAGTGTCACCGGGATAAGCATTAAAGCTGAATTCTATCTTTCCCCTCAGGAGATATAAACAATCCCCAGCACTGTTTTCTAAGAAGGACGGGAACGTTATCCCTCGTATTCTAGCCAATATTTAGCCCTTGACCGACATGATCAAAAACAAATTGTGGAAACCGGCTGTGTGCAAATTTGCTGCTACATTTCCTTCATTTCAGCGGCAACTACACTTCAGAAGTACTCAGTTGGCTATTAAGCACATTGAAGCATCTTGAGATCATGGGAAGCAGTGCATTTTTTTTTCATTGTTATGCTTCTGTTTACTTAACTCATTCGATTGACCAATTAATCATTAAAGATGCCCTAAAAATGTTTTCAGATGCAGAAGTCACCTATGTGCCTAAGCAAGAATGAATTGCAATATGAAGGTATGGTTGACAAATCCCATAAATCATTTAGAAAGACTGGCAGTGTCAGGCTGCAGAACCAGACAGTGAATGAAATGGCTGCAGTCCTATAGATTACCATATATTGATAAAGGAAGGCTGATAAGGGACAGTAAACAGGATGTTTGTGCTTCAACAGTTTCTGATGATGTCGTGTCTTCCTTATCTCAATGAAACAAAATCAGCATTCCCATGATGGCCATGCTATTTTTTTTCGCACCATCATCTAACTATCTAAGGTCACCAGTCACCACTTTCTTTTTAGGATCAGGTCAGCTAATTTAACTGGATAGCTGCTTTGTAATGCTGACTAATACTAGTTGCGTGGGTTCATATGCTGAGGTTACAATGAAGGGTTCACCTTTTCAACTTCTCCCATCACCTGAGGTATGGTGACCCTCAAGTTAAACTCTCTTTCTAATGAGAAAGCAGCCCAGTGGTCCTCTGGGATGATGTCTTATTTTTAATGTTAAAGCATTGGAGGGGTTTTTGGGAGGGATGATCTCTGCTCCAGCATGCTTAAAGGGCCAGATGTGAGTTAAGACAACAGCTCTGAAAGAGTCAACATTAAAGCTGTACTAACCTTCACACCTGCAATGGCATAACACAGCTATTGGGTGAGAACATGCAGGCTAGCAGAAGATCCCAATGGAGATAGACAGATCATGTCTACATCCTGTTAGTCATTGTAATTATGCTGAACTCATCAATGTAACTTGTACCTATAACAGTCATGCAATAAAATGCATTTTGTTCTGTAAGACAAGTGACTCTTCTTGTTAAGACTCAGTCGTTGTTTATCCTCTACCGCTACTAATTAGGTAAGCCTTGAGACTCAGCATAGAAAGTAGAATTAGTGTCAGCTCTCCATCCCAAACACAGCTCACCAGCAATGTTCTCTCTAAGCAGCAACTCAAAGGGTCCAGGTGGCATGAAGGCTCAGTGGTTAGCACTGCTGCCTCACAACACCAGGAACCCAGGTTCGATTCCACCCTCGGGTGGCTGTCTGTGTGGAATTTGCACGTTCTCCCTGTGTCTGCATGGGTTTACTCCAGGTGCTCCGGTTTCCTCCCACAGTCCAAAGATGTGCAGGCTAGGTGGATTGGCCATACTAAATTGCCCATAGCGTTCAGGGGTGTGTAGATTAGGTGGGTGATAGGGGGATGGGTCTTGGTGGGATGTTTTGAGGGTTGGTGTGGACATGATGGGCGGAAGGGCCTGTTTCCACACTGTAGGGATTCTATGATCTATGCACACTGATCAATGTGTGAATGCATTGACTTCCTGTTCTGCAAACCACTCCCACACACAGACCAGGAGGTCTGCATAGTGGCAGGAAAGAGGTGAGGGAACATAGGCCACCAGTGTTTTTCCTGCAATATATGACATAGTGATCAGTGGTAGGGATCATTGCATTAATACCTTAAAGTAACAACAGTGAAAAAAGTCAATTCAACCCAGGAGTCATACAGCACAGAAACAGACCCTGCAAGCCAACCATAATCCCAAACTAAACTAGTCCCACTAGCCTGCACTTGACCCATATCCCTCCAAACATTTCTTATTCATGTACTAACCAAAACATTTTCTTAAACGGTGTAACTGTAACCACATCTGCTACGTCCTCTGGAAGTTCATTCCACACACAAACCACTTTCTGCACAAAAAATCCGCCCCTCATCTCTTTTTAAAATTTTTCTCCTGTCACCTTAAAAAATGCCCTCTAGTCTTGAAATCCCCCACCCTAGGGAAAAGACACCTGCCAGACACCTCATCTATACCCGTCATGATTTTACAAATCTCTATAAGGTCACCCCTCAACCTCCTACGCTCCAGTGAAAAAAGTCCCGGCCTATCCAGCCTCTCATTATGAATCAAACCCTCCATTTCTGGCAACATCCTGGTAAATCTTTTCTGAACCCTTTCTAGTTTAGTAACAGCCTTCTTTTAACAGGGTGATCAGAACTGTACACAATGCTCCAGAAAAGGCCTCACCAACATCCTGTACAACGTCAACATGACGTCCCAACTCCTACACTCAAAGGTCTGAGCAATGAAGGTGAACATGCTAAACGCCTTCTTAACCATCCTGTCTACCTGTGACACAAATTTCAGAGAATTATGTACCTGAACCTCTAGGTCTTTCTGTTCTACAACTCTAACGAAGGTCCCATTTTTAACTGTATAAGCCCTGCCCTCGTCTGTTTTGCCAAAACACAATACCTCGTATTTATCCAAATGAGTTTATGACTTTGAGAAGCCTCAGGGTGGGTCTGTAGCTGCAAGCAGTTGAGGAGAGAGTTGAGGAGGCATTTGCAGAAGCAGCAGCAGGACAAATGCGGAAGGAAAACATAACTCTCAGAGCTGGTGAGGCACACAGGAAAAACTGTGTGGGCAAGGAAGAGAGTAAAAGTCAAGTCACACTGAAAAATTTCAGAGTCCTTACAGAAGAAGGATCTGTGTGGCCAGCGTGGAGCTCATAGAATCTCAACAGTGTGGAAACAGGCCCTTCAGCCCAACAAGTCCACACTGACACTCAGAGCATCCCACCCAGACCCATCCCCCTATAACCCCCCTAAGCTATACATCCCTGAACACTATGGGCAATTTAGCATGGCCAATCCACCTAGCCTGCACATCTTTGGAGTGTGGGAGGAAACCAGAGTACTGGGAGGAAACCCACACAGACACAGGGAAAATGTGCAACCTCCACACAGACAGTCACCCAAAGCTGAAATTGAACCCAGGTCCCTGGTGCTGTGAGGCAACAGTGCTAACCACTGTGCCACCCCACGTAAAGTTAAAAATTGCAGTGGGTGATGGGGAGAAGTTTTAAAATGATAGCACAAATCACCAGGCTCAGAAGGATAGAAGTGAAAGAAGGATTTACTCTTCAAAAGTAAAATTGCCTCCATTGTGAGCAGGCTCCATCAGGCAGGACAACAGCAACCGATACATTCATTTATACAGGAGCTGCAGTATTGGCAAAGTTGCAGAGTAAATTTGAGGTGCCAAGAGAGCAACTTAAAAGATTTTTTATGTCAAATCTAATGGAAGAGGACACTAATAAGATCTTTACCATTTGCAATTTAAGCAGTAATTTTGGCAGGTCACAGCCTCAAATGTTTATTTAAAAGTTGTGCAAGGGGTTGTGCATATGACTTAGATTATGACAGGTGCAAAAATGTACATTTTACCTGTGAAGACGCAGGAAACCTGTAGAATGGATACATGAATAGGAAGGGTTTAGAGCGATTTGCGTCAAATGCTAGCAAGTGGGACGAGATTAATTTGTGTTATCTGGTTGGCATGGGCAAGTTGGACTGAAGGATATGTTTCCATGCTGTACATCTCTATGACTCTAAGATGGGAATGCCTCCTGAAAGCAGGGAAACACAATTATTACTAGATAAAGGACAGGAAAATCCCTAGTAAGCAGAGTAAAGATACAATGTTGTGAAAGAAAGGAGTTTGAGGCTTAAAATATTACAGCATTGCCATAATGCAGAATAAGGGACTTGTTTGGAAGAAAGTGCAGTTGTATCACTGTAATGTAGCTCAAATGGTTTCAAACATAGAAAATCCATATGAGAAATAATATTACCCTCAGGCTTTAATGTCAGAGAAGGGTTAATATAACACAGGATTGACATTTTGGAGAAAATAGTTCTGAAGATACAGAATTTCTTTCAAATGAAATATTAAGTCTGAAGCTGACTAAGCAAATATATTGTTGTGTTCAGTAGGCCCTGCAACAGATGATGTTATAAATTGCCAAAAAAAATGCATAGATATTTTTGAAGAAATTTCATCAGATTTTGACAATTACTTTAGTCTGATAATAAAAAAAATCCCTATAAGGGCAGAGGAGTTCAGCATCCAGGGAATCTGTAGATAATCTTGCTAGTAATCTGTTCAGAGTTGTAGAAAACTATGACTATGGAGCTTTGAAATCAGTCTTCATAAGAGACAGATTCATTGTTGGAATCATTGATGGTTCTTTGCAGACTTATTATAGTCCAAACTTAGACTTAACTTTGGAGAAAACTCGTCAAATTGCGCTGGAAGGCAGAAACCAGGAAACCTCAATGATAAATACTGAGGGGAGAAGGACAGCCTTACCACAGGGCAGTAACAGAGCCATCCACTTATGAATACTCTACAGACACGTGATAAACCAACATGAAGACAAGGCCAAAGAGCAGATACAAAGATAAAAACGTAAAGTACTGGAGGAACTCAGCAGGCCCGGTGATGTCTGTGGAGAGAGAAACAGAGCTAATGTTTAAAGACCGATATGAATCTTCTACGGAACAGAACCTGCAAGAAATTGGTGATTCGATTGACTCAAGCTTAACAGAACGTGTTTATATCAAAGGTCATCTCATTGATTTAAAGCTTGTTACACGGATGAATGTCATCGTACTAACAGATCAAATGCCATGTCTGAAGAACAGAAATTACAGCCTGAACCCTACAGGAGACATAACACTCAAAATTAAGGGTGTGCAATAATTATCAATCACAGAATCAGAGAAGTGTTACAATGCAGAGGAGGCCGTTCAGCCCATTATGCTTGCACTGGTTTGTAAAATAAGTATCATTACCTAATGCCAGTCTACTGTTTTTCTTTCTTCCCCCACATCTTTGCATGTTATTTTTATCCAAATAATCACCCAATGCCCCTCTTGAATGCCTCAGTTCAATCTGCCTCCACCACACTTCCAGACCATACATTCCAAATGCTGAAAAACACAAAATACTGCGATGCTGAAAATCTGAAACAAACACGGAGGAGAAAATTAAAAGGTCTGGCAGAATCTACGGAGAGAGAAACAGAGTTAACATTTCAAGTCTGGTATGACTCTTCCACGGAACCAAAGTTCTGTCAGGTATCAGATAAAAGGAAGTCTGTAGATAATTCGTAACCAGGAAAAATCATTCTAGAGTAAGACAGGGGGCTTTGGCCTTAACCTCTTTCAAAAGGTTGAAGAACTGGAACAGTATAGGAATAAAATTTCTTTGTGATGGGATGCCCAAAATTGTTTCGAAGATGAGGCAACTCAAGATCGAATAGAACATCATGTGAGGGAAGAGTGCCAAGCCACTGTACCTCCATACACCCAGGAAGATTCTGCATCCCTCAATAAATGAAGTTTGAAACAACTTGAGGAAATGATCAAATGGGTGTCATTTCCATGTTGAACAAACCAATCGAGTGGTGTTCCGAGCACAGCTACTTGACCCAAACCCAATGAGCCGAACTCAACTCAACAAGTACATAAGAATATATAAAAACATAAAATATAGGAGCAGGGGTTGGCAATTCAGCTCCTCAAGCCTGTTGCACCATTTAACTCAATCATGGCTAAGGCCTCAACTCCATTTTCCTGCCCACTCCCCATAACCCTTTAGCCAATTACTAGTTAAAAATCTATCTCCTCCTTAAATTTATTCTGTGTCCTGGTGTCCGTGACATTCTGGGAGGAGTGAATTCCACAGATTGAGAGAAACAATTCCTCGCCTATTTTAAACCAGTCACGCCTTATTCTAAAACTATGACCTCGTGTTTTAAATTGTCCAAGGGATCCAGATCCAGTAGTGTGAGAAACCCAGTGAGAGTAATCTACTCTATGCCACACTACCAGAAGGGCATGGATGCTTTGGAGAGGGTGCAGAGAAGGTTTACCAGGATATGGTCTGATCTGGAGAGTTTTAGTTATGAGGAGAGGTTGGATAAACTCAGATTGTTTTCACTGGAAAGACAGAGGCCAAGGGGATGACATGATAGAGGTCTACAAAATTACTAAAGGCAAAGATAAGCTGGATAGACGCTTTTCCCAGGGTGCAAAGGTCAACTGCAAGAGGGTGCAGGTTCAAGGTGGGAGGGGGAAAGTTTAGGGGAGAAATGCAGGGAAAATTTTTCACACAGAGGGTGGTGGGTGCCTGGAACTCTCTGCCAATGGAACTGATAGAAGCAGGCACGTTAGTAACTTTTAAGGCATTTCGTACAGACACATGAATGTGAAGTGAACAGAGAGACGAATACTGTGCTTGGGCAATAAGTAGTGGGATTAAATAAGGATGAGGAATCAGCACAGGCCTGGTGGGTGAAGGGGCCTGTTCCTATGCTGTATTTATTGTATTATGGCCACAGTTGACAAGAATTTAGCTGGATCATCTGAAAATAACATTTTTGCCCAACTCAATGCCATCAATGGATTTTGAAAGATAAGCAATCAAAACTGCTCACGACATTCACATCTCCTTTGAGAGTTTTTGCTTTAACAGACCCAGAGATTTTCCAGCAGAATAGGTCCAATATCTGAGTAAGTTTAGAAGGTGTTATATACCACATGGAGAACATATTGATACATGGCGGGGGCCAGCTGAGGAGGAAGGCCAGAGGCTTCATATTGGCTTATAATGCTGACAGACAAAAGGGCTCAACGAAAGGTATGAATTTCCCAAGAAATCCATTCACTTCTTGGAGCGCATCATTGACAAAGATGACATAAAATCAGACTCACAAAAATCAAAGGTCTCTAAGAAATTTCCTACTCAGTAATTGGTTCATGACCTGCAAAGCTCTCTCAGCATGGTAAACCAATTGATATAATTTTTGCCTCACTTGGCAACAGCGGCTAAACCCTTGGGGCAAACGATTAAAGGATGGCCTGCATCAAGAGGATGCCTTCGAAAAGGTCATTGACATTGCTGACGGAATGGCCTGGCCCATTACAATTCATCCTTTCCAATGTCACAGATGCAGACGGTTCAATGGCACACACATAGAAGAAGATCTCTTTCAGGAGCAGCGTCAGAAATTTCTGACATTAGTGTGATAAAGCCCCCAGGGCAAAGTCAGACTCAGAGACACGGTATAGGAAGGACAGCCACAGGGGCATGTGAGAGTTTTCCGGTGTACATCTTTGATCCAAGAGCTGACACAGAGATGGACCATAAACCATTGGTCGCCCAAGTAGACAAGAAAGAATTGGCAAGAACAAGTCCATGGATACATAGGTTCCAATTCCACCTTTTGAGGTTTGCCTACAAGACCAAATATATACAGAGGAAGCTACACATAAAGGTGGACATGTGTCCAAAGTGACTGTCAACAAACTTGATTTGATTTGAGATAGTAAGAGCTGCCGATGCTGGAGTCAGAGATAACACAATGTGGAGCTGGAGGAACACAGCAAACCAGGCAGCATCAGAGGAGCAGGAAAGCTGACATTTCGGGTTGGGACACTTCTTGAGAAATTTGATTTGATTTACTGCAGTCACATGTCCCTAAGTACAGTGAAATGTTTTGTTTTGCAAGCAGTACAGGCAGATCATAGCAAACACAGACATACAGATCATAGGGTGCTTAGACAGAGCAAGGCGTACTGGTTACAGCTGTACAGGAGGTACACAAAGCAAGATCATCAATATTTGAAGTTAGAGAGTCTAATAATGGCAGGGAAGAAGCTGTTCTTGAACTTTCTGGTGAATGTATTCAAGTTTCTGTATCTTCTGCCTGATGGAAAAGATTGGAAGAGAGCATTTCCAGGGTGGGAGGGGTCTTTCATGATGTTGGCAGCCTTTCTGTGGCAAAGAGAATTGTAAATGGAGTCCATGGATGGACATTTGGTTTCTGTGATGGTCTGGGCTGTGCACACCACTTTCTGGAGTTTCTCCCAGTCGTGGGCAGATCAGTTGCCATACCAGGCCATTATGCACCCGGACACCATGCTTACAATGGTGCGTCTGTGTAAGTTGTTGAGGGACCTTATGGACATGCCAAATTTCCTGAGCTGCCTGAGGAATAAGAGGTGTTGTTGTGTCTTCTTGACCATCGCATCTGCATGGGAAGTCCAGGACAGGTTGTCGATTATCGTCACTCCAAGGAACTTAATGCTCTCGACACTCTCCACCTCAGCGCTATTGATGTAGATGGGGGCATGTCCTTCTCCTTTCTTCCTGAAGTCAATGATCAGTTCTTTTGTTTTGCTGACATTAGAGAGAGGTTGTTATCATGCGCTACAACAGTAAGCACTCTATTTCCTTCCTGTATTCTGACTCATATTGTTTGATATCCATCCTACCACAGTGGTGTCATCAGCAAACTTGCAGATCGCATTCATTTGGAATTTGGTTACACAGTTGCAGGTATACAGGCAGTACGGTCGGGAGCTGAGAATGCATCCTTGCGGGATGCCAGGGTGCAGGATTATTGTGGTGGAGGTGCAGTTGTTCGCACTGATTGCAATCTCTGGGTCAGGAAGCTGTGGATCTAGTTGCAGAGAGGGAGCCGAGGCCTTGTTCTCAGATATTTGAGATTAATCTGGAAGGGATTATGGTCTGAGATGAGATACATTGGTGAAGTCAAATCATATACTCAGGCCAAAGCAGTGGGCAACAACCCTAAACAAGCTCAGTCAAGAGGGTAGGTGATGATCTAGTGGTATTTTTGCTGGACTACTAACCTGGAGACCCAGGTGATGTTCTGGGGACCTGGGTTTAAGTCCTGTCACGGTGGATGGTAGAATTTGAATTCAATAATAATTTGCAAACAAGAGCCTAATGATGACCGTGAAACTGTTATCAATTGTTGTGAATCAAAAGAAAGTGTGAGAGTTCCGCACCGTCCATCAGTATTGTGTTGAACTTTGCCTGATCAAAGTCTCAGTGGGTAGGCCATGAACACCTAATTTTGTCTAACTGTGTCCATCTGTAGGTATGTCTAGAGCTGGGGGTGTAGGCTGGGGAAGGGGGGAGTCGAGTGATTGTATGTTCATAGAGGTCATCAGTACAGACAAAGGCCCTTTGGCCCATCAAGTCCATTCCCGTCAAAAACAAGCTCCAAACGTATTCTAATCCCATTTTCCAGTACTTAGGCCTTTAGGTTTATGTGCCATTACATCACAAGTGGACATCTAAATACTTTCTAAACTTTATGAGGGTTTCTGCCTCCACCAGCCTCGCAGGCAGTGATTTCTAGATTCCCAACATCGACTGGATGAAAACTATTTTCCTCATATCTCGTCTAGACCTCCCGCCCCCTTCCTTTAAATCTATGTCCCCAGTCATGGATCCCTCCACCAAAGAAAAAAGTCTTTTCTTGTCTACCCTGCCTGTGCCTTTCACAATTTTAAACATCTCACTTGTGGTTTTAGACGGGGTTAAAGTTTTAACTGTTCCAGTTATACGTCAAAAGTTTGTTGTTGTTTATCTGTAGTTAGAATCTATTTGTTTGTAATTAATAGTAATTCTTGTATGTACAAGATCCCCAGACCACGTTTCTTGTTAACTTGCGTCTAAAAGACAGAGAAATTGGGAAGTTGTGCATATTTTGTTGAAACCTTTAACTTTTATAACAGTTCTGAAAACAGCAGGGCTTGCATTTCCCCAGTGAGGCGAAACAACATTCACAGTACATTCAGCAACGGACATTTCCCGCCAAATTCTTAAAAGCAAAAACATTTTTCTTCACACTGCTTCAATTCAGACTTTTCACATATTTGTCCATCACATTCAATTTGTGAAAGTGTTCAACATTTATCACAGTCATAACATGGGCAAGTTAATATGACCCGAATGTGGTGCCTGAAAGGGTGAGCAAAGTTAGAAGTCACATGACGCCAGGTTATAGCTCAACAGGTGAAGGGGTTCTCCCTGCTGTTCTGGACAATATTCATTTATTCCTCAGCCAGCATTAATGACAAGATGGCACAGAGAATAGCACTGCTACCTCTCAGTGCCAGGGACCCAGGTTTGATTCCAGCCTTGGGTGACTATGTGAAGTTTGTACATTCTCCTAATGTCACAACGATGCCACCTGGAAACTGGAGGAGCAGCACCTCATATTCTGCCTTGGGAGCCTACAACCCAATGGTCTCAATGTGGACTTTACCAGCTTCAAAATCTCCCCACCCCCGACCTCATCCCAAGACCAGCACCTCCTCTCATCCCCGCCTCATTGACCTGTCCGTCTTCTCTCGTACCTATCCGCTCCTCCAACCTCACTGACCAATCCGCACCATTGCCTACCTACAATCACGTTCACTAGCTTCATCCCTGCCTCCTTGACCTGCCCGTCTTCTCTCCCACCTATCCGCTCCACTATCTACCTGCTATCACCGTCCCCCTCTATATTTATTTCAGAGCCCCTTCCCCTTCCCCATTTCTAAAGAAGGGTCCTGACCCAAAACGTCAGCTTTCCTGCTCCTCTGATGCTGCCTGGCCTGCTGTGTTCATCCAGATCCACACCGTGTTATCTCCCAATGTCTGTGTTGGCTTCCACTGGGTGCTCTGATTTCCTCCCACAGTCCGGGGATGTGCAGGTTAGATGGATTGTCATGGGAAATGTAGGGATGGGTGGGATGCTCTTCAGAGGGTCGGTGCAGATTTGATGGGCTGAATGGCCTCTATCTGCGCTGTAGGGATTCCATGATTCCTAAAAAACAGAACATCTGGTCATTAAAACTTTGCTGTTTGTGGGAATTTGGCTGTCATATTTCCTATGTTACGACTGATAACAACACACAGATGCCTAACTAATCCGTAACACACTTTGAGGCATACTGATGGTCTGGAAGCCTCTATATACATGTAAATCTTTATTTCTTGTATGCCCATTAATAAACCCTTTATTTTAATTTGTCAAAAAATTTATTTTTGTCAATTTTGTCAATTTATTATTTGAGCAGTGTCCTGGCAGCTAGTTGACATCACTCTCACAAACCCTTAGTGGGTTGCACTTCCATCTAATCTCAGTCATTGTTGAGCTTTGTCAGGTCAACAGTAGTACCAAGTGTGGTTATCAAGATATGCAGGATGTAACAGGCAACAAAGTATTGTCATATCAAAGGGTTATTCTGTACTCAACCAATGACATACAGATATTTTTGTTGGATTTTCCTTTCATTGTCCAATACTGAGGCACTTATTAATTTTCTGAAGTGTTATAGCATTGTCAGTTTTCTAATTCACAAAACGAACAAAATTTTCCTTCCAAAGAATATCACAAATTGAAAGTGATAGAAAACCTTAACACAAGCTATTTAAAGGAACAAATTACAATCTCTGACATGGTAATTAATCCCTACTACACAATATATTAGCCAGTAAACATACACCCTGATTACCCACTGTCACTGGCCATGGTCAGTGTATGTGATATCTCTGCATTTTGCTCTGAATCATAGAATCCCCTACAGTGTGGAAACAGGCCCTTTGGCCCAACAAGTCCACACTGAACCTCAGGGCATCCCACCCAGACCCACCCCCCAATAACCCACACCTCCCTGAACACTACAGGCAATTTAGAATGGCCAATCCACCTAACCTACACATCTTTGGACTGTGGGAGGAAACCAGACCACCTGGAGGAAACCCACACAGACACAGAGAGAATGTGCAAACTCCACACAGACAGACGCCTGAGGCTGGAATCAAACCCGGGTCCCCGGTGCTGTGAGGCACCAGTGCTAACCACTGAGCCACCGTGCCGCCCCAAGTTCCTCAATATATCCTTGCCATGTCGCCCTACCCTCTTGTCCTCCTTTACTATTCCATATCTGACAGTTTTTATTCCCAAAAACAGATGGGCTGGTTCCATGATCCTAGACTCAGCAAAGTTACCTTATTTAAATAATTTCGATAGGTCCCCAAATTGTTTCCTGTGCATACTGAAAGTACTGTGAGTGTACATGAACAAGGAACAGTAGAGTGCAACTTGAAGATTGGTCTTCATAAAGGATTGCAGTTCCTTGCAACTGTGATTAAGTGATGTTTTGCTTAGAAGAGAGATATGATTTAACCAATTGCCTGAACTACCCTTTGACGAGCAGAGGATGGGTGTACTACTTGAGTACAAACTATAGAGCAAGATGTCAGAGTCTGGGGCAGAGTGAAATCCTTCTTTCAGAGTCACTTACAGCATGCAGTAAGAATAGAACAAGCGTACCCACAGATTATGGTGTCCTTGGGCCATACATAATCAGAATGGCTGAAAAGAGCAATGCATATTTCAAACAGAAACAGAGAATGCTGGAGAAACACAGCAGGTCTGTGGAGAGAAAACGGAGTTAAAGTTTCGAGTCCAGTGACCACTCATCAGTAACAATGATATTGTTCTATGTCAGGATACCGTGGGGCTTGGAGGAGAACTTGCAGACCACAGTCTTGCCATGCACTTATTACTCATCCAGGTGGTCTGGACTACAGGCCTGAGAGGTTCTGTCAAAGAAACTGTAGCAATGCACATCAATCAAATCAGCAAGTGATCCAATGTTTAAAATATACAGTACATTTGAAAAAAGAAAGGAAGGAAGAACTTGTTTTGTCCAACGCCTTACATACTTTTAATTAGCCAAACCAAAAAGTGCTTCACAACCAGTTAGTTCCTTTGAGGTGTGGTCACTGCTATTACACAAGGCAGAAATAACAGCCAAACTCTATGCAACAAAGTCTTTGAAGCAGCATAGAGATGAATTGCTTTTTCTTTTGGCCATTTCCTGGTGCTAACTAAAGGGAATAGACAACAGGAAAATGCGCAGCAGTTCTTCAAAACTGCCTTAAAATATCACATGTCCGCTGCAGCTGACAGAAAGGTTTAGCACACCTCACCAGAAAGGTGAAGGTTCCAGCAATGTTGCACGTCTTCAATGGTACACAACTAGAGTGTTAGCTTAGACAGCATGCTCATTGTCTGGTGTGGGGATTGACCCCTAAACCTTCAAACCCAGTAATGGGAATGTCTAAGCTAACATTGTACTCGTGTAATTCAGGGCTTTTTTATTCCGCTGGCTAATTATTGCATCATTTCAGTGATGGAATTTCAATATAAGAAACATTTGGATCAAATAGGACCAAGCAGGAAAGTGAAAGAAGGCTGAAAATTAATGTTTCAAATTCGAGAGCATCCATACGGCATTCTCTTACCTGCTAGTTTAACTGAGTTAGTATTTCAAAAATAACTTTCAAATAGCTATCAGTGATAAAGAACTAGAATCACAGCGTTGTTACAGCTCTAGAGGAGGTCGTTTGGTCCATTGTATCTGTGCAAGCTCTCCAAATGAGCATCTCAATTAATTCCATTCTCCACCCCTCCCAGGAACCCTGCACTTTTTTCATTTTCAAGTCATTGTCAAGTTCCCTTTTGTATGCCTAGATTGAATACAACTCTCCCACCCTCCCAAATAGTACATTCCAGACCCTAAATGCTCACGGAGTGAAAAAGCTTCTGCTCAATAATTTTTCCTCTTGTACCAATTACTTTAAATCTGTCCCCTCGCCATTTTTAACTCTTTCATGAGTCGAAACAGTTCACTTTGTCCAGAACTCTCATAACTTCAGATAGTTCCATCAGATCTTTTCTCTTCTCCAAGGAAAACATCCCAGCTTTCTCACTGAAGTCCTCAGGGTCCACATACACCCAGCGAGCTGTCTGAGAAACTGAGTTCCAAAATATTGATACAGCCCCAGAGAAGGAAGTGACATTGTTCCAAGTTGGGATCTTGCATTGCTTGGAGAGGAACTTGAAGGTGAATATCATAGAATCCCTACATTGCGGAAACAGGCCAATCGGCCCAACAAGTCCACACCGTCCCTCAAAAGAGCAACCCACCCAGATCCATCTCCCTACCACTTCCCCATAACACTGTATTTCCCATGGCTAATCCACCTAACTTGCACACCCCTAGACTTAACGGGCAATTTGGTGACGGTGTGGATTTGCTGCCCTTGTTTTTCTAAGGCAGTATGGCAAGCATCTTGAAGAAACCCTGGGGAGTTGCTGCATTATGGTTGACGTGTTCTCTAAGGTCAGGGTGTTTTGGAGAATTGTCACATCTCACACTGAACTGTATCCTGATTTTTTTTATATAAAATTAATCTGCATCTCAGGGCTGTGAATCCAAGATAATCTTCCTCATCCATGTTAGAAGTTATCTGAATCCTCAAGTTAGTCACATCTTGATGCAACAGTTAGAAGTTTGTGTTAGCTTCAGATATTTGTCAGAACAATAAGAGAGGAAATGTTAGCAGAAATGGTGGTTGCATCCAACATTAGGATGATTTAATTTTATTGATTTTAATGGGATGTGGACTTTGCAGCTAGTGCCCATCCCTAGTTGCCATTGAGAAGGTGGGGGTGAGCTGCTTTCTTGAACCACTGCAATCTGTATGCTACAAGTAGACCCTCAATGCCCTTGAGGATGGAATTCCAGGATTTGGACCCCAATTCGAGGATAAATAATATCAGCAAAACAATGCCACCTCACTTCATTCCCTTTTAGCTGGCAGAAGAACAAGATTTTAAAGCCAACTTTGGACTGATTTGGAACTTGATTAATCAGTACCTACTAGAGAAGGAGCAAAATGTGATGTTCTCTTGGGAAATAAGGCAGGGCACATGACTGAGGTATTAATAGGAAGGCTACGTTGGGGCCAATGAGCATAATTTGATTAGTTTTAAAATAGTTATGGGTATAAAAAGGGAACACCTTATCTAAAAGTTAAAGTTCTAAATTGGAGGAAGATCAATTTTGATGTATTCGGGAAGAACTTTCAAAAGTTTTTTGGGGGTGGATATTCGCAGGTAAAGAGATGGCGGAAAAGTGGGAGGCCTTCAAAAATGAAATAATGGAAGGCCAGAGACAATATGTTCCTTTTAGTAAGAAGGACAAGGCTGGTAGGTGTAGGGAATGCTGGATGACTGGAGAAGCTGAGGCTCTGGTAGGAACTGGGACAGTTTGGTATCTAGTGAGGTTGTAGGCTTCTTTAAGCCTGCCTTCAAATTTTGGAGTGTTCTTTCTGCCAGACCATTGGATGACGGAAGGTATGAGCTGTCCTTAAGTGCTGAACGCCTTCCGACTTCAGGAAATAGTCAAATTCCCTGCTGGTAAATGATGGTCTGCTGTCTATGACAAAACCTCCTCCTCTGTAACGTGGACATTTTTCAAGATATCATTATTTATCTCTCCAAATTCGCTTGCTTCCGTATCTTTTTCCACAGAAAAAACTGATGTGAACTATAGACAGCTGGGATTGAGTCAATCCTTCGAGCAGAACAAGGGCAGTTGCAGTATACTCAAGAGGGAAATCCGGAGGGCAAAAGTGGGACATGAGATAGCTTTGGCAAATAGGGTTAAGGAGAATCCTACAAAGAGATCCTACAAACACATTGAGGACAAAAGAGTATCTAGGCAGAGACTAGGGCCCCTTAAATTAACAAGGCTGGCAATGTATGGAACTGAAGGAGATGGGAGAGATACTAAACAAGTATTTTGCATCAGTTTTTACTGTGGAAAAGGATATGGAAGCAAGATAACTTGGAGAAATAAGTAATGATATCTTGAAAAGTGCCCATATTACAGAGGAGATAACAAGATGCAGAGCTGAATGAAGACAGCAGGCCAAGCAGCATCAGAGGAGCAGGAAAGCTGACATTTCGGGCATTTCTGAAGAAGGGTCTAGGCCCAAAATATCAGCTTTCCTGTTCCTCTGATGCTGCTTGGCCTGTGTTCATCCAGCCCTGCACCTTGTTATCTCAGATTCTCCAGCATCTGCAGTTCCTACTATCTCTGAAACATATTACAGAGGAGGAGGTTTTGGATTAGGCAGTGGACCATCACTTACTGATAGGGAATTTCAGTATTTCCTGGAGTCGAATGGCAATCAGCATGTAAGGACATACCATCCATCATCCAATGGTCCGGCAGAAAGACCAGTCCAAACTTTGAAGGCAGGATTAAAGAAGTCTACAGCTTCACTAGATACCAAACTGTCCCAGTTCCTATTTAATTATAGGAATGTCCCTTATGCAACTATAGGGATAGCTCCAGCAGAGTTGTTAATGGGGAGAAGACTCCGCACCAGGTTAAATCTGATCTCTCCAGACCTGGAGGGGGAGGGTAAAATGGCATCAGGAATGCCAATGCCAGCTGGAAGACTCCTCTAAGTGAGACAGAGGGTTTACTTCAGGGGACAAAGTTTGGTGCCGAAACCATGGAAATAGCTCTGCATGAGTAAGCAGCAAGGTCAGGTCCCGTGACATACAAAGTTCGAGAAGGTGAGGCAGTCCTGAACGAGCCCGTGGACCACATGAAAGCTGAAATCTCGCAAATTGGGGCAGGAGCAAATCCAGTCCCTCAGAACAGCTGGAAATGCTGTCGGAACTTGTGGGTTCTCCCCCTCCATCCAATGTCAAAGAAACCTCGGAGGCTGAAATGGACACAGCAGATGTCACAGCCTTTACGCCTTTACCACCTGAAGAAAAGGATAAATTTCTTCCAAGGTGCTCTGGGAACAAGAGGCGGGCTATGGTTTGGTACTTGCCATCCTTATCCAAGGCTGAGTCGGAGGGACTGGACCCGGTGTGAAAAGGGTCCAGGAGCGGCAACAGGAAAAAGAACAGGCCTACATTCCTGGATGTAGAGGGGGAGGGATGTGGTCAGCCAGGCGGATCTCATCGAATATGAGTTCCCTGATTGGGGCTGTTAACTTGGTCCAATCAGGGAGCCCTGGCTGACAGATACAAACAGGAGGGTCAGGGGTTCTATTCGCTCTGAGAGCTGGCTCTGAGGAAGCTGGATCAGTGTCAAAAATTCTGCACACGTAAACAAAGGATAACTTGGTGATAGGATACCGGCTTCCGTGGAGTTATTTCATAGATGAACCAGTGTGGCTGCAATCTTCTGCCATTTACAATATTACTACCCACCAGATAAAAACTCAATGGCTTTGCGATTTCCTGAGATTGTGAAATGAATTCAATAATTGAAATCATTACATGTGTTTGGTCATTAATGAGGAAGTATTGTACTTAGTGTAGAGAGGTTAAAATGATTAGCTCTTAGATATCAAAGAAAATCAACTTTTTTGTTCATTCACAGGATGAAGGTGTTGCTGGCTAGGCCAGCAATTATTGTCCATCCCTAATTGCCCAGAGGGCAGTTAAGAGTCAACCACATTGCTGTAGGTCTAGAGTCACACGGAGGCCAGACCAGGTAAGGATGGTAGTTTCCTTCCCTAAAGGACATTAATGAACCTGATGGGCTTTTCTGACAATCGGCAATGGACTCATGGTCATCTTTAGACTCTTAATTCCAGATTATTATTGAATTCAAGTTCCACCATCTGCCACGGTTAGATTCGACCCTAGGTCCTCAGAACTTTACCTGGGTCTCTGGATCAACAGTCCAGCATTTGTACCACAAGGCCATCGCCTCTCCCTTAGACTCTGATAGCATCATCAGAATGTCATCTCATTTGTTTCACAATCAGCCACTTGAGGACCTCAATTGCATTAATACCAGGAAGTGCATTAGGTGACACTTTCCTGCCATGAACCTATCATTTTTTAGACCTGCCCAGCAGATCTGGATAGATGAACTCATAGCTTATAGTCACATTCATAGAAAATCTTGATAGGTAAAGGAGGTTCCATTTCCCAATACAATCAGACGGCCAGTGTTCCAATGGATACATCTGGCCTCCAGTGCACAATGCGCTCCTTTAAACGCACTGGTGAGAGGACCAAGTGTAGGAGGTTGGGAATATCTCTGAAAAATTGGGACTATCATGAATCAGGCATGGATCCCATTTCCTGATCTACACTTACAGTTGCATCAGGCTCCCTGTCGTTAGGGCACCCCTTTGAAGGAATGAAATAAAAGCTCAATGAGAATAAATTAATCTATTATTTTGTGTATAAATAACTCCAATTGCTGGGCTTCGGTGGAACTGACCAGGGTTGAAATGCCCCAAATAACATTTCCTTATCAGCCTCTGTAGGATAATTACATGTCCTGTAACTCCAATGCGATCATTAATTTTTTTAAACCAATCTTAAAAGTAATGTCAAAGAAAACGATTAGCAAGCTGTGATCCATAGTGCGATTATTTAAGTGCATTATGTATTGCAGCCAAATTGTTTAACCCATCTCGTAAATGGAAGTGGAAGACAATATATCAGACAGCATTGCCTCATGGAGATGGAGCAGTAATTTGTAATGTCTCGCAGAGAGCACTGAACAGGTCATTAGAAACATTGTACATTTCAGGAGTCAACTGACCCACCACTGAATATCAACCAACATTACAACATTTTCTGTTAAGGGACGATTGACCGGAAGCATGAAAACAGGCTGACAGCAAAACAACGACTCATTTTACAATTTTCCTTTCTATTCCAATTGGAAAGCAGACTTACTGGAGTATAATTCTTTACGAACCTGATGCAAGCAACCAGTGTTGACAAATTTCACAGCCAACTATGTTATTCTTCTTTCTGAATCAACAAAGACATGTACCAAATGACATGACGCAGATAATCTGGCCATTTGTCTCGGTGCGGGCTCTGGGACCTCAGATTTTGCAAGTTGCCTGTCACATTTTGCTACATTACTGAGGTTAACACATTTCTACGGCAGCTCATTTTCTGTGAGACATTCTCTAAAATTCTCAACACTTGCAATCTCTACATGCTATCCACTTCTGTCCTTCTCAACAAAAGAAATGTGTTGACATCAAAAACGTCTTCCCTCTTTGCCAATGCATTTTGCTCTGATGTATTTTTCTGATATTTTGTATCTTCAGTGCTCAAAATCCAGAGCTCAGAATTGTGGTGGGGTGCACTGGGGACTCAGGCTTGGCACACTCCCAGTTCTGTATTCTCAGTCAGGTTCGCTGTTGTTCCAAATACTCTTAGGCCAATTGGCAGGAACAGCTGTTGCTATTGTGAAGCCTGTGTTGATTTCAGCATCATGTGATAGATTGCTGGCAAAAGTGGAGAGGAGAAATGCGGAACTATCAACAATGTTCTGCGCCACATCTTTACTGGGGTCATCTCAGTCCACTTCTTGACAATTGTGATATCCAGACAATATGCTCAGTGGAAGAAAAAGCTGAATAGTCATAGGGTCATACAGCATTGTAATAGACCCTTCAGTCCAACCAGTCCATGCCGATCATGTTCCCAAACTAAACTAGTCCCACCTGCATGCCTTTGGCCCATATCCCCCCAACTAATTCTTATTGATGTACATATCCAAATGTCTTTTTAACATTGTAACTGTACCTGCATCCATCACTTCCTCTGGAAGTTCATTCCACACACGAACCACTCTCCTTGTAAAAAAATTTGCTCCTTGCACCTTTTTTAAAGCTTTCTCCTCTCACCTTAAAAATATGCCCCCTTGTCTTGAAATCCCGAACCCTAAGGAAAAGACCCCTGCCTTGTCTCTACCACTTATGATTTTACAAACCAGTAGGAGGTCCCCCTTCAACCT
The DNA here is from genome assembly GCA_024137785.1 of Ginglymostoma cirratum. Lineage (NCBI taxonomy): Eukaryota > Metazoa > Chordata > Chondrichthyes > Orectolobiformes > Ginglymostomatidae > Ginglymostoma > Ginglymostoma cirratum. Next base: position 8,670,460 of record JAHRHZ010000022.1, read on the forward strand.
CCTACAATGCAACAAAAATTGTTCCAGCCTCTCCTTATAAGTTAAACCCTCCGTTCTTGGCAACGTCCTAGAAGATCCTTCCTGAACCTTTTCGAGCTCAATAATATTCTTCCTATAACAGAGTGACCAGAACTGCACGCAATACTCCAGAAGAGGCCTCATTAACGTTCTGAAAAACCTCAACATGATGTCCCAAATCCTATATTTAAAGTTTCCGCCTCCGTTGTGTCAGATGTATCCTCAACATTGCTGACAGTATACGGTCACCAACTACAGTGTCTGTGCTAATTCCATCAGAATACAGCTAAGCCAATGATCTCTGCATTAGTTTTGTCACATTCATTGGATTGGTATCCAAACAGCTTTGGTATGGTGAACTGGCCATGAGGTACAACCTCCTGGATGTCCATACCTATGCTACAGGGAGAAGTGCAAGTGAGAAATGAAGGTGGCAGATAATGGTATTGACAACCAGGAGACTGTCACTGGCAGCTTTGACCTTAGGAAGCTGACTGCTCGGAAGAGGTGAGAAGGAAGGGAAAGCGTAGCTGATTGTGAAAAGGTCCAAGGAAAACAATTTGATGGATTGTCCAGCTTCTCAGCTCACTGTTGTCCTCTGCAGCAAGTGCCACTCGAGACAATGTTTAGCACAGGATTGACCACCATGGCACAAACCATTCTAAAATTTAAAAAAAATCATAGGATATGGGAGCAGAATTAGGCCATTCGGCCCATTGAGTCTGCTCCACTATTCAATCAGATCGTGGCTGAACTGATAATCGTCAATTCCACTTTCCTGCTTTTCCCCCATAACCCTTGATTCCTTCACTGATTCTCTTACTGAGTCATCGATACATGGGACAGTTGGTTACCTCCAGATAAAACTTGCAATTTCTTTTAATTGATGGGAATGCTTTGATTTCCCGACAGTTAAATGCATTTAAACACCTCACAGAAACGTCTTCTATTCCTCTCTCTCTGTAGTGATCATTCAAAAAAATGATAGTGAGCATTAACAGGCTCGACAATCACAGGAGACCCAAGCGTGTGTATGTTCCTGACCTCACATGATGCATACACATCAGATCTGATCACCCTTTTCCCTTAAACCTCTAATCTGTAAAGTATTTTCAGAAAGGGATAAAAGGAAGGAAACCCCTGTTGCCAAGGCTAAGGTCGACAGAGATTGAACCTGACAGCTTCAGAGATAGTAGGAACTGCAGATGCTGGAGAATCTGAGATAACAAGGCGTAGAGCTGGAGGAACACAGCAGGCCAAGCAGCATCAGAGGAGCAGGAAAGCTGACATTTCGAGCATTCCTGAAGAAGGATCTAGGCCCAAAACGTCAGGCTTCCTGCTCCTCTGATGCTGCTTGGCCTGCTGTGTTCATCCAGCCCCACAACTTGTTATCTCGGATTCTCCAGCATCTGCAGTACCTATTATCTCTGCTCTACACCTTGTTATCTCTTGAACCTGACAGCTTCCTGGCAAGTTTCACTCTGCAATTCTCTGGGCAAACTTCCTGAATCTCCGTCAGAGAGATGTACAACACAGAAACAGACCCTTCAGTCCAACACGTCCATACTGAGCAGATAACCTAAATTAATCTAGTCCTATTTGCCAGCATTTCCCTCGAAAACCTTCCTATGCATATACTCATCCAGATGCTTTTTAAATGTTGCAATTGTACCCACCTTCACCACTTCTTCTGGCAGCTCATTCTCTCCACGCACTACCCTCTGCATGAAAACATTGCCCCTTAGGTCCCTTTTATATCTTTCTCTTGTCACCTTAAACCTATGCTCTCTAGTTTTGGAGTCCCCTGCCCTGTGAAAAAAGACCTTGACTATTCACCAGCTCCATGACCCTCATGATTTAATAAAACTCTATGAAATCATTCCTTAGCCCCGACACTCCAGGGAAAGGAGGCCCAGCCTATTCAGCCTCTCCCTATAGCTCCAATCCCAGCATCGTCCTTGTAAATCTTTTCTAAACCCTTTCAAGCTTAACAACATCCTTCCTAAAGCAGGGAGACCAGAATTTAACGCATTGTTCCAAAAGTGGCCTCACCGATGTCTTTTAGAGCTGCAACATGGTGTCTCAACTCCTATACTCAATGAAATCATGTGGAATGACTCCACAAAGTGTAAAGGTATTCCTTTAGCTAATTGTTCCCATTAATCAACATCCCCTAACATGAGTAATTGTTCAGAAAATGGTTTTTGAAATGGTAATGAAGTTTTCACATCGTTCTCTGGGAGATTGTAATTAATTGCTTCCCATCACATACCAGTCGGTCATTAATAGCCTACTTTTACATAAAGTGATCACAACAAGATAGTGCTAAAATACTTACTAAGCAAATAATCCAGGCACAGAGGAATATTGTACACAGCAAGGAGGTTAAGAAGCCCTGCTAAAGGAAGGATGTTGTTAAGCCAATGAAAGATCTATTGCAGACACAATACACTGTGGAGCTGGAGGAACACAGCAGGTCAGGCAGCGTCAGAGGAGCAGGAGCATTTTCCTGCTCCTCTGATGGTGCCTTACCTGCTGTGTTCCTCCAGCTTCACACTGTGTTGATTCTGACTCCATCATCCACAGTTCTTGCGAGTTCCGAAAGATCTATTACAGATGTCACTCGGTTATAGGAGAGGTGTATGCTGCTTTACCTCCCTTCCATTAGCATTCCAATTGACTTTCAGACACTGACAATGGAGAACTAAACAATTTGGCTTGGGTTTCTCTGACTCAATTTGGGAACCTCTTTAGCAGCATCACCATTATTGGATGGGATGCGCGTTGCACTCAGTCGCAGCATATCGACCCTTATGCATCAGGTTAAAATAAAACAAAGAATGATGATGCTAGAGATCCATTGCAAACAAAAACAGAAATTGCTGGAGAAACTTAACAGTTCTAGCAGCATCTGGCAGGAGAAAACAGAGTCAGTGTTTCATACCGTTATGTTTTTTGGTTGTTTTATACATCAGCACCCTCTGTTTATGTTTTAATAAGTGAGTCCTCAAGGTAACCTTGGAGTTTTAATTTCCTAAAAATGTGAGGCAAGGAAATTAGTTACCGTCACGTGGAGATGAAGAGCTAAATGTTGCTGTTCTTTAAGCCAGAGGGCCGCAAGGTACAGGGAAGTTAAGAAAGAACTTGCATTTATATGATGCCTCCTCAGAACTTCAGGACATCCCAAAGGGATATCCACCAATTAAGTATTTTTGAAAGCGAGTCATCTTTGTAATGTTGGAAGCACAGGACTGTGAACATGCTCCATGCTCTGGAACAGTCTTAACTGAAAAAGATGTTCCCGGCAATGTTCCTGTTACTAACTGGCTGTTAGAAGAAATTAAGCAGAGATTAAAGTGTAGCTTTGAAGGGGGTACAGCAAGTTAAATTACCAGGCACGTGAAGAGAGAGGGAGAACAAGGAAACAGTTATAGAAGAGAGAAGGAAAAGGAGCTTGGTTTGAATGGCAGATGGAAATACTGCAATGGGCACCTGGTGTGTTAAATACATGCAGATTTTCCGGTGAATCAATGGCTGTGTTTATCAGCAGAGATGAAGGAGAAGGCTCACCAGCTCCTGGGCACCCAAGAAAGAGAGTGGTACTGCCAGTGCAACCTTGGTCAAGTAGGAAAATGATGCCAGAATTAGCTTATTGATCTCATTAGGTCAGGCCAGCTAAGCTAAGTCATGAGTATCCATGGACAGAAGATGCAGGAAACAGCCCAATCATCTCCCTGCTGTCACACTGTAAATCATTGAATGGATGAATGTTCACATGGCACCCCACACAAAAATTGTGAGTTATGCCAACAGCTGATTCCTAAAGTGGAAGTGTCAGGTTGAAAAATGAAGGCTCGCTGAACAGACATTTTTTTCTATTCGTTCATGGGATGTGGACTGGCCAGCATTTCTTGCTCATCCCTAGTTGCCCTTTAGAAGGTGGTGGTGAGCTGCCTTCTTGAACCGCTGCAGTCCACCTGCCGTGAGTTGACCCTCAATGCCCTAAGACAGGGAATTCCAGGATTTTGACCCAGTGACACTGAAGGAACGGCGATGTATTTCCAGGCCAGGATGGTGAGTGACTTGGAGGGCAACTTGGAGGTGGAGGCTCTGTTGTCCTTGTCCTTCTAGATGGAAGTGGTCGCGGGTTTGGAAGGTGCTGTCTGAGGATGTTTGGTGAATTTCTGCAGAGCATCTTGTAGACAGTACACACTGCTGCTACTGAGCGTCGGTGGTGGAGGGAGTGGATGCTTGTGGATGTGGTGCCAATCAAGAGGGCTGCTTTGTCCTGGATGGTGTCAAGCTTCTTGAGTGTTGTTGGATCTACACCCATCCAGGCAAATGGGGAGTATTCCATCACACTCCTGACATGTGCCTTGTAGATGTTGGACAGGCTTTGGGGAGTCAGGAGGTGAGTTACTTGCCACAGTATTCCTAGCCTCTGACCTGCTCTTGTAGCCACTGTGTTTATGTAGTGAGTCCAGTTGAGTCTCTGGTCAATGATAGCACTCAGAATGTTGATAGTGGGGGAATTCAGTGATAATAACACCATTGAGTGTAAAGGGACGGTGGTTAGATTGTCTCTTACCGATGATGGTCATAGCCTGGCATTTGTGTGGCATGCATGGTACTTAACACGTGTCAGCCCAAGACTGGATATTGTCCGGATCTTTTTGCATTTGAACATGGACTGCTTCAGTATCTGAGGAGTCACAAATTCATTTAAAAAGCATTTTGTGTATCTGCAGACACCTGGGTTGAAATTAGTTGAAACAGACATGTAAATAGTTTTTTTAAAATATATTTTTCCTGCTGAACAAACGGACCATGGAGTGCAGTTCGTAGGTCAATGAAAGTGGAGTCACTCGTAGATAGGATAATGAAAAAGGTGATGGTACGCTTGCCTTTATTGGTCACTGCATTGAGTTTAGGAGTTGGGAGACCATGTTGCAGCTACACAGGACATTAGTAAGGCCACTTTTAGAATACTGCATGCAGTTGTGCAGTTCTGGTCTTCCAGCTAAAATAGAGTGAATAGAATCCCTACAGGGTGAAAACAGGCCCTTTGACCCAACAAGTCCATCCCTCAGAGCATCCCATCAGGACCCATCACCCTACAACCCACCTAATCTACACGTCCCTGAACACTACAGGTAATTTCCCATGGCCAATCCAACCAACTTGCACATCTTTGGGCTGAGGAAGGAAACTAGAGCACGCGGAGGGAACACACGCAGACATGGGGAGAACGTGCAAACTCCACACATACAGTCGCCCAAGGATGGAATTGAACCTGGGTCCCTGGTGCTGTAGTCACCATGATGCCCCAAAATAGCTATTGGAGATATGTTGTGAAACTTGAAAGCGTTCAGAAAAGATTTACAAGGATGTTGCCAGGGTTGGAGAGTTTGAGCTATAGGGAGAGGCTGGACAGGCTGGGGCTATTTTCCCTGGAGCGTCAGAGGCTGAAGGGTAATCTTACAGAGGTTTATAAAATCATGAAAGGCATGGATAGGGTGAATAGCCAAGGTCTTTTCCCCGGGGCGGGGGAGTCCAAAACTAGAGGGGGTGGGTTTAAGGTGAGACAGGTAAGATTTAAAAGGGACCGAAGCAGCAACTTTTTCATGCAGAGGGTGATGTGTGCATGGAATAAACTGCCAGAGGAAGTGGTGGAGGCTGATACAAAAGGCAGTTGATACAATGTGGAGCTGGAGAAACACAGCAGGTCAAGCAGCATCAGAGGAGCAAGAGAGTCAATGTTTTGGGCCTAAACCCTTCATCAGGACTGCCTGACCCATTGTGTTCCTCCAGGTCCACACTGTATCAACTTTGACTCCAGCATCTGTCGTTCTTGCTATCTCTGCGTCACATTTAAAAGGCATCTCGATGGTTTTTCTGAAGAAGGGTCCAGACCTGAAACGTCAGCCTTCCGGCCCTCTGATGCTGCTTGGCCTGCTGTGTTCATCCAGCTCTACACCTTGTTATCTCAGATTCTCCAGCATCTGCAGTTCCTCCTATCTCTGAAACATCATTAATTGTACCTCAGGATGGAGCTATTGAGAGTGTGTCAATAGTCTACTGATGTAACTGAGAACTGTGTTTCAATCGCAGTGATTGTGTCAGGAAAGGTGCAAAGTGAATTCAAATCTGGATAACAGAACTGGGGAGGGATTAAATAAGAGGTCTCAAAAAGGACTTGCAATACAGTTGCAGAGATGAAAGATAGAAGACAGAAGAGGAAAAACAGAAGAAAGAAGCTGGAATAGAACCAGTGTTGAGTTACTCCGGAGAGTCAATGATACGTGTGACTTATAGGCTATCGCCTGGTCATTGCTTACAGCTACATTACTAAATAAACCTTCTTTAACTGTTACATAGAAACTACCATCTGCCAACTTTTTGTCAGGGAGGGAGTGGAATGGAGGTTCACGTTGAGACATAGAGTTGTACTGTATGGAAACAGACCCTTTGATAACGCTCATCCACACCAACCAGATATCCTAAATTAATCTAGTCCCATTTGCCAGCATTTGGCCCATATCCCTCTAAACCCTTCCTATTCATATACCCATCCAAATGCCCTTTAAATGTTGTAATTGTACCAGCCTCCACCACCTCCTCTGGCAGCTTGTTCCAGACATGCACCACCTTCTGTGTAAAAAGGCTACTGCGTATGTCCCTTTCAAATCTTTCCCCTCTCACTTGAAGCCTACGCCCTCTAGTTTGGACTCCTCCACCCTGGGAAAAAAAATGTCTATTTACCCTATCCATGCCCCTCATAATTTTATGAACTTCTGTAAGGTCACCCCTTGGGCTCCAACGCTCCAGGGAAAATAGCCCCAGCCTGTCCAACCTCTCCCTATAGCTCAAACCCTCCAACCCTGGAAACAACCTTGTAAAACTTTTCCAAATTCGTTCAACTCTCACAACATCTTTCCTATATCAGGAAGACAAGAATTGAGCGCAGTATTCCAACGGTGTTTACAACAATGTACCTGCTCCCCCAGCATCAAATTGAGAGGGTTTTCCCCTTTTTGAGATTGCAAGTTCAGCGAAAAATTCATTTTTGAGGTAGAATAGTTGTGCAATGAAGGACTAAGAATAATCAATCACTGATGCAACTGAATAGAGACTGAACAGTCTGCATTGCAAACTGGGAGATAACCGATGCTCGGTTCCTGGGAAGATACGGTTCTAAACAGAACGAGTCATGTAAATACAGTCGTGTGAACCAAGAGACAATAGGTACTGCAGATGCTGGAGAATCCGAGATAACAAAGTGTGGAGCTGGATGAACACAGCAGGCCAAGCAGCATCATAGGAGCAGGAAAGCTTTCCTGCTCCTGTGATCCTAGTGTGAACCAAGAGTTGGGAATTATTTAATCATGCCATTGTTCAGATCTCAGGTAGGCTGGAGCAGACAACGTTTGACAAGAACTGGGAAAAACCAATCCAGGGATAGAGGACAGACCTGGCCATGATTTAGAAGACAGACCTGACCATGGAATAGGAAGCCCATTGTATTGTCACCCCCATCTCAAACCAATGTCCACATATCTCGTGAAATTATGTCCATTCATGTTTTTCTTTGCCATTTCCTCTTCTCTACAGCTGTGAACGTTCATACTCTATTCATCCTATTGCATATAACAAATACCTGTCAGGGTTTGTATCTGCAGTAATTTGAGCAGCAGCTGTTTTTTTCTGAAGTATTTGCTATAGTGCATGGCGTTGCACACAGATTAGCAACCTTGGTGTACTATAGGAACATAACAGAAGTTGCTGGAAAAGCTGAGCAGGTCTCGCAGCATCTGTGAAGAAAGAAATCAGAGTTAGCGTTTCTGAGCACAGTTCTAAGGAAGGGTCACCGGACCTGAAACTTTAATTCTGATTTTTTTTTCTTCACAGATGCTGCCAGACCTGCTGAGCTTTTCTAGCAACTTCTGTTTTTGTTCCTGATTTACAGCATCCGCAGTTCTTTTGGTTTCTATTGGTGTACTATAGGGACTGCAGAGGCATTTGAAAAACCCTCAAAATCTCTTTTCAAAAGTCTATACTATATTTTATGCGATTTTTATTTTAGCCTTGTTCTTCAGAACTGTCAATTATTCTGGCTGCATCATAAGAATCATAGAATCACGACAACTTGGAATCAGGACATTCAGCCCATCAAGTTCACACCAACCCTCCAAAGACTTCCACCCAGACCCACAACCCAATCTCTGTAACTCTGCATTTCCCAGGGCTGACCCTGCTAGCCTGCACATCCCTGGACACTTTCGGGCAATTTAGCATGGCCAATTCACCTAGCCTGTACTTCTTTGGACTATGGGAGGAAACCAAAGCTCCCAGCAGAAACCCACGCAGACACGAGGGGAATGTGCAAACTCCACACAGAGTAACCCAAGGTCGAACCCAGGTCCCTGGCACTGCGAGGCAGCAGTGCTAACCACCGAGCCACCATCCTGGAAGAATTGTATTGTATATTGTAAAAAGATCTGGTTCCTTTTGGGAACTACAATGTGTAAAACAGATGCTTGCCCCATGAAAGGCATAAAGTTAATGATATTAAATGACACATCTGCTCTGTTAGAATCTCCAGCCAGAGGAAAAGCTGTTTCTCAATTTCAGTGCACATGTTGTACTTAGTCCTCATTATCTCCTTGAAGTCCAACATGATGCAGTATGGGACATATGCAAGCTAATACAAACCATGGAATGATTTTATATCGCTGGTGAAATATCAAAGCCACTGCTGCAGCACACTGTGTCATCACCTGCTTCTCACGTCATGGTTTGTCGAAATGTTTTGTTTTACATCACTGCCAAATACAGACATCAACATGAGATTGACACAGGTGACAACTTAATTTCCTCCGCATCTAATTTCCTGTAAGGAAACAAAATTGATTTGCTATGTTTTGACACCAAAACCTTGCCACACGCAAATTTCCCCAATCACTTACACACCGCTGCTGGGTTACCGAAATAAATACAGAGGCCAGTATCCTATCACCCAGTCACACTTTATTTACATGCCCTCAATACATGGGGTCTGACCAGTCAGCTCAGCGCCAGTCCCTAGAATGGGGAGACCCTCTGAATCTCCTGTTTTTATCCATCAGCCAGGGCTCCCTGATTGGCCCAGGTTAACAGCTCCAGTCAAGGATCTCATGGTCAATGAGATCCACCTGGCCCTGGTTCCAGTCACTACAATTACAATACATAAACCCCACACTTCATTTACAAAGAGTAGACGTGAGGAAAAACCTTTTCACTCAGTGAGTGGTGGGAATCTGGAACTTACTGCCTATAAGGGAGGTAGAGGCAGAAACCCTCATAGCACTTAGGAAGTATTTAGATGTACACGTGTGATACCAAGGCAATGAGCCAAATGCTGGAAAACAGGATGAGAATAATGATGGCTGTTTTTGACTGGTTCAGATGCACTGGGCCAAAGGGCCTTTTCTCGATGCTGTAGATCTCTATGACTCTTTGGGCCCTGATCAATAAAAGGCTATAAAATACTACTGAGCTAACAAGGTGTAGAGCTGGATGAACACAGCAGTCCAAGCATGATCAGAGGAGCAGGAAAGCTGACGTTTCGGATCTAGACCCTTCTTCAGAGATGAGCCTTATCTGCAGTTCCTACTGTCTCTGAAACTCAGATTCTCCAGCATGTGCAGTTCCTATTATCTCTGAAACTCCTCTGATGCTGCTTGGCCTGCTGTGTTCATCCAGCTCTACACCTTGTTATCTCAGATTCTCCAGCATCTGCAGTTCCTACTATCTATAAAATACTACTGTCCTGCATTTATGCCTGTTCAGAACAAAGTGTATGCCCACAATTTGGCTCTACAAGACTTCATGCCTCTATTTTTAATCATTTTACTTTGCATGTTTCAGAAGCGAGGCCGTGTCTTTTTTGTTCAATACTTTCATTTTGGTGTTCACATTCATTACCTTAAAATGGAAAAGTTTTCACAATTGTGCTTTCTTCGCCATCTGCTTAATCAGCAGAAATCTGCTGTGGCTGTTTAAAACTTCAATTTTCAAAATATAAATAACATAAAGAGGGAGGATTGCCTAAATTCCCAACTTTGCTCGGTTTTCAGCCGTCTGCAATGTTTTCTGCCTTGTTTTATGTTAGTTTTTACATTCCAGCCTATGCTCCAGCAGTGCTCAGGAAATTTGAGCAAATGTTCCATTCAGCAAGCTCAGTTTAAAAACTGATTTGGCCTGGGCCTGTGTGCAGTCCCGGAGATTCCAGTGCAAGCCAGTTCAGGGATAAAAATAGGTCACCGCCTGCAGCATTGTTCAGATTGTTCTTTAAAGGCTCCAATCAAAGATGTAAAGAAAGGACAGTCAATCCTCAGGCAACAGCACAGAATCTACAACATTGTTTAACAGTAAAATCTTCCTCTCTGTCCCTGACATGCAGTTGGTTGGGGGTGGGGGCAGTGGTACAGCACAGAAACAGACCCTTCAGTCCGATGCCAACCAGATATCCTAAATTAATCTGATCCTATCTGCCAGCATCTGACCCATATCCCTCTAAACCCCTCCAATTCTTATACCCACCCAGATGCCTTTTAAATGTTGTAATTGTACCAGCCTCTACCACTTCCTTCTGCAGCTCATTCCATAGACGCACCACTCTTTGAGTGAAAAGGTTACCCCTCAGGTCCCTTTTAGATCTTTCCCATCTCACCTTAAACCTATACCCTCCAGTTTTGGACTCCCCCATCCCAGGAAAAAGACCTTGATGATTCACCCTATCTGTGCCCCTCATGATTTTATAAACCTCTATAAGGTCACCCCTCAGTCTCTGATGCTCCAGGGAAAATAGACCCAGCCTATTCAGCCTCTCCCTATAGCTCAAATCCTCCAACCCTGGGAACCACCTTGTAAATTTTTTCTGAGCCGTTTCAAATTTCACAACATCTTTCCTGTAGCAAGGAGACCAGAATTATGCACAGTACACTTGAAAGTGGCTTAATCGACGTCCTTAACAACTGCAACATGACATCCCAAATCCTATACTCAGTATTCAGGCCAATGAAGACAAGCCTACCAAACACCTTCTTCGCTGCCCTGTCTACCTACGACTCCACTTTCAAGAAACTATGTACCTGCACCCATAGGTCTCTTTGCTCAGCAACATTCCCCAGTTTCCTACCATTAATTGTATAGGTCCTGCCCTGGTTTACCTTACCAAAATGCAACACCTCTAAGTGAAATTCCATCTGCCACACCTTGGCCCATTGGCCCAACTGATCAAGGTCCCAGTGTCCTCTGAGGTAACCTTCTTCACTGTCCACTACACCTTTAATTTTGGTGTTATCTGCAAACTTACTAACTGTACCTCCTATATTCGCATCAAAATTGTTGATACAAATAAATAAAAGTGGTGGATCCAGCACCGATCCTCATGGCATACCACTGGTCACAGGCCTCCAGTCTGAAAAGCAACCCTCTACCTGCAGTTCATTCTCATGTTATAATTCCATGGTTCCTACTCTTTGCTATAATCGCTAGAAGTATCTCTCTCCTCATTCAGTCATGATTCTCTTTTCGTATGAATGTTTTTGCCCCGTATGGGCCTGGTATCAGATTGCTGATACCATTGAATCCTCCAGTATTTATATAATTGCCCAATATCCCATTTGAGCCATGAATACGCTGGTTAAAAAAAATGTTTTCCCAGAAAAGTTTTTAAGGCTTGTGACATCTGTCCCAAAAGAACGTTTCTTTCTGAAAGTTAAACTTCAGTTAACACTCAATTTATCATTTTCAATGCCTTCACACAGCCCAACAATTTAAAGGCAAGCACTGAACTTGGAATCTCCAAGTGGAATTTTGACAATTTTGCATGGAAGCTGTTAAACTGCATTCCACATTCTTCAGTACAGTACTCATCCTGCTTTCTAAATGTATCAAAGTCCAACTATGCCTTATGTTTTTAATAGATCATTTTTCGGATCAATTGTGTTCATCAATTTTAATAGAACTTTCATACCTTCCTCGGCGCCCAATTGTTGAGCCCTTAATGTTGAGTCTACTTGACACTGACCTTGCTTCTACTGGGAGGGGATAGTATCGAGCCATACCTTGCTCTTTTCTTGGTGAAGATGTAACTTATATGTCCACGTATTCACATCACTTTCCATAAACTGTAAAGCTCAGATCCGTAAAACATTGATGATAAATCAAATCCTAACACTATATATTTGGCTTCAGCCTTGCTTCTCCAAAGTTACTCCATTTACAATTTTCTGAAAAGAACTCTTGGTTTCCAATTGTCACCTTTCAACAACGATTCTCTGTTAACTATTTACGTCAAGATCCAAGCCACACTATGACATGGAAACCAAGGCACCTTCCTTTGTGGATGGAGTTTATGAAGTACGAAATCTTAAAGCTCCTTCCATACACAAGTCCCACCTGTTCCTCCCTTACATCTACCCAGACTTTTATTTTTCATCAACTGATGAGTTATGACCCACAGCAGGTGGGATTTAAACCTAGGTCTCCTCATTCAAACATAAGGAAAATACCACTGCATCACAAGCAATTCTCCCACCACCCGGTCAATTCGTTCACCAATTAGCCCCAGTCACCTGCTTGATGACTTGCTATACTACAAAACTCCCTCAAGGTCAGAGGGAATAAAAAGCAGGAGGGATATACATCGAGCAGACGATATTGCTCCTTTTTCACTTTAAGACCGTAAGATACAGGAGTACAATTAGGTCACTCAGCCTATCAAGTCTGCCCTGCAATTTGATCATGGTTGATATGTTTCTCGATCCCATTCTCCTGCCTTCTCCCCAACCCCATGATCCCCTTATTTTCAACAGTTAAAATTGCTTGCCTTAAGGACGAGTATCATTGAGGAACAGGAATACTATTAAATCTCTGCAGATTTAAATGCAGTGAAAAGTCATATGGTTGATCCCTAGCTTTCAGTGACAGGATTTTAGGAAAGACTGAAAGCTTGAAGTTCTGATCTTATTTAAGGAGTTGTAAAGGTAAATGCAGAATATGATTGTTTGAAATTTGATGTCCTTGCATTTGTCCTGCTAAGTGCAAAGTGAAAAGCTTTTGGTAACATGTCTCCCTTCTTAGAAATATTCGAATTCTGTCATACTGAGTGAATGTTCAAATGCAGAAAGGACTTTTTGAATTTGTTCACCGAACATAGGTGCCACCGGCAAGGGGAGGCGATGGCCGAGTGGAATTATTGCTGGACTGTTAATCCAGAGACCCAGATAATGTTCTGCAAACCCAGGTTCGAATCCTGCCACAGCAGATGGTGGAATTTGAATTCAATGAAATATCTGGAATTAAGAGTCTAACAATGACCATGAAGCCATTGCTGATTGTTGGGGGAAAAACCCATCTGGTTCACTCATGTCCTTCAGGGAAAGAAACTGCCATCCTTACCTGGTCTGGCCAACATCTGACTCCTGACCCACAGCAATGTGGTTAACTCTTAACTGCCCTCAGGGCAATCAGGAATGGGCAATAAATGCTGCCTGGCTAGTGATGCCCTCATCCTGGGAATGAATAACAGGAACAAAAAAGTCCAGCATTGATTGCCCGTCCGTATATACCCAAGGGAAGGTGGTGTTAAGGTGCCTTCTTGAACAACTGCAGAGCCTGGGATTAGGTGTGTTCACAATGCTGCCAGAACAGGCATTCTTTATCTTTTACTGTCGGGGGAGGATAAGAATCTCAGGGTCTGGATTTAACGCCAGACTCTTATTAGTTATTGTATTCGCAGCTGTTTGTAAATAGAGTATTGTATTTTAATCTGAAAGGATACGGATCAGGTCAACGAAAAGGGAGATTTGTGAATGCGCCTAGGAGAGGCATGCAAGAATGTACAGCAATAGAGATAATCATCAGAGTAGGCCAGGTGAGGCAGCTAAGTGGGACCTCATCTCCATGTGGCCAGTCAGCTACTGACCCAACCTGGACCACAGGTGACAACCGGCTGGCAGGCAGGAGCAAGCTGGATAAAGGCCAACGTGCACCAGAGGTATCGTCAACAGCAGGGAGAAGGTAAGCGTTGTCTCTTAGAGGGACAGAGAAAAGCCCAGAACAGGGAAAACCTGAATGTTCATTATGATATGTGGTGGGGCAGTTTAGGAATATGTTGGCGATCCCATTAGGACAGGCGGGTAGGGTCGGTACTGTTCTTTTTGTTCACGTGAAGTGGGCATCACTGGCAAGGCTTGTGTTTGTTGCTCCGCCCTAATTCCCCCTAAACTGAGCAACCTGCTCGGCTTTTGCAAAGGCCAGATAAAAGTCATGGGAAAATAGGAACATAGGAATGGGAGGAGGTCATTCAGCCCCTCAAGCCTCTGCTGCCATTTAATGAGATCATGGTTGGATCTGTGGTCTAACGCCATATACCTGCCTTTGGCCCATATCCATTATAATTCCTGCACGACAAAAATCTATCTGTTGCAGATTTATCAACTTAACAACTGATCCAACATCCATTGCTGTTTGTGGAAGAAAGTTCCAAATATCCACCACCCTTTGTGTGTGGAAATGCTTCCTAACATCTCTCTTTAATGGTCTAGCCCTAATTCTCAGACTATGCCCACAAGTTCTACCATCATCAACCCGGGGAAACAATTCATCTTTATCTACGCTGTCTTTCCAAGTCAATATCTTGATGACTTTGATCAGATTACCCCCTAACCTTCTAAATTCTAGAGAGAACACACCTGATTTGTATAATCTCGCCTCATAACTTGAAGTCCAGGTATCACTCATCATCCTCCGATACTTCCGCTATCTGCAATCCGACCCCACCACCAAGGACATTTTTCCCTCCCCACCCTTATCTGCTTTCCGGAGGGACCACTCTCTCCGTGACTCCCTTGTCCGCTCCACACTCCCCTCCAGCCCCACCTCACCCGGCACTTTTCCCTGCAACCGCAGGAAGTGCTACACCTGCCCCTACACCTACCCCCTCACCCCCGGCCCCAAGAAGACTTTCCACATCAAGCAGATGTGCTAATCTGCACATCTGCTAATGTGGTATACTGCATCCGCTGTACCCGTTATGGCCTCCTCTACATCGGGGAAACCAAGCAGAGGCTTGGGGACCGCTTTGCAGAACACTAACGCTTGGTTCGCACTAAACAATTGCACCTCCCAGCCGCGAACCATTTCAACTCCCCCTCCCATTCCTCAGACGACATGTCCATCCTGGGCCTCCTGCAGTGCCACAACGATGCTACCCGAAGGTTGCAGGAACAGCAACTCATATTCAGCTTGGGAATCCTGCAGCCTAATGGTATCAATGTGGATTTCACAAACTTCAAAATCTCCCCTCCCCCTACCACATCCCAAAACCAACCCAGCTCGTCCCCGCCTCCCTAACCTGTCCTTCCTCCCACCCATCCCCTCCTCCCACCTCAAGCCCCACCCCCATCTCCTACTTACTAACATCATCCCGCCCCCTTGACCCGTCCGTCCTCCCTGGACTGACCTATCTCTTCCCTACCTCCTCACCTACACTCATCTTTACTGGCTCCATCCCTGCCTCTTTGACTGGTCTGTCTCCTCTCCACCTATCTTCTCCTCTATCCATCTTCTAACCGCCTCCTCCTCTCTCCCTGTTTATTTCAGAACCCCCTTCCCCTCCCCCATTTCTGAAGAAGGGTCTGGGCCTGAAACATCAGCCTTCCTGCTCCTCTGATGCTGCTTGGCCTGCTGTGTTCATCCAGCTCTACATCTTGTTATCACTGTTATAAATCTATGTTATACTCCCTCCAAGTCCAATATATCCTTCCAATGATGTAGTGCCCATATCTGCTCTCAGGACTCCATGTCAATCACATTACTGTGGGTGTGGAGTCACAGTAGGCCAGACCAGGCAGAGTCAGCAGATTTCCTTCGTAAAAGGTATTGGTGAACCTCACGGGCTTTTACAAAATAATCAATAATCATTGTCATAATCATTGGTTTTCAACTCCAGATTTATTAAATGAATTTAAAATCCACCGGCTACCACAGTGAATCAACATTCCCCAGAGATTAGCCTGAGCTTTGACATTGCAAATCCAGTGCGCAGGGCAGCATGGTGGCTCAGTGGTTAGCAGTGTTGCCTCACAGTGCTAGGGACCCATGTTCGATTCCGGCCTTAACTCTGTGTGGAGTTTGCACGTTCTCCCCGTGTTTGTGTGGGTTTCCACTGGGTGCTCTGGTTTCCTTCCACAGGCTAAAGATGTGCTGGTTAAGTGGATTGGCCATGCTAATTTGCCCATAGTGTCCTGGAATGTGGAGGTTCAGTGGGTTGGCCATGAGGAAATGCAGGATAGGGGCTGGGTCGGGGTGTGATAATCTTCAGGGCATTGGTGTTAATTCATTGGGCTGAATGACCTGTTTCCCCACTGTAAGGACTCTGATTGCCATTACCCTGTATTCCCAGTACACCATTATCTCAAGCAAAAATAGCTGCTCTTTTTAATTTATAATTGTTGTTTTCAACGAAGCCAACTGTCATGATCTCCTCAAAATTAAGCTTTCTATGAATAAAAAATTGCCCCACAATCATCAGGTTTGTCTAATCACACCCAAGTGTGTGAAACCATTTATTTTAAAACAATGTTTGGCATTATTTGCTTGCAATCTGGGGCCTACATCAAATATAGTTCAACAACAAAAGAATAGTTGACCTGGTTTTACAGAATCAAATTAACTGAAATAAGTTGGGGAAATCCTGATTCACACCATTGGCAAAGGTAACTTTTACTTTTGACTCTGATTTGAAATCCTGGTCATGGATTTTCCACATGTAAACATCAATGCAATGAGCAAAACATTGGTGCTATTTTGGTTCGCACCTTGGGTGAGTGTTACGGAAACAATATTGAAAGATCACCACTGTGTGGCAGAATGACTTTACGTTATTAGGTTCCTCAATAAAGAGTGAAACATCTTTTTAGAGGTCATGGAGCTTCAGCAGCAACTGGTTCAGTTGCATGATGACAGACTGTGTGATTCCCCCATCAAGTGTTGAACAGCCAGAGCAGAAATTAATGTTGCACTCATTCTACCATAACAGAAATGGCAGCCACGTTGTCCCTCACTAACTCGATTGACACACAGGATATCATCGATGTGCGCGAACGTACTCCTGTAAGACCTGATTTTAAAGACTGTAGTGCTTTTTGGCAGATGCAGGTTACCAAAAGGGATCGGTCCATTTCTGTATTGATTGTAGATACAAGACAACATACATCATTTAAGGGCGGTGATAGCCTAGCTAGACTATTAACCCAGAGACACAAGTATTATTCCGGTGAAATTTGAATTCAATTCAAAATCTGAAATGCATAATCTAATGATGACCTTCTGCTAATCATTGTAACAACCCATCTGGTTCAATAATGGTCTTGAGGGAGGAGAAGTCCCTTACCTGGTCTGGCGTACTTGTGACTCCAGACCCACCCCAATGTGGTTGACTCTGAACTGCCCTCTGGGCAATAAATGCTGGCCTGGACAATGATGTCTACATCCTGTGTACAAATAAAACACCATGTCTGTGGTGTGCTATCCTGGCATTGTAAAATGCTTAATGCACCTGAACCCAGACCTCAGTCTCACCCAGTACTAACGCCTGAACAACACTATCCTCAAAGCCTGAAGTGAGAGTAAAAAGATGCCTGAAAAGCTTTCTTCCTGGCTCATGCTTTTGAGCAATTACCATGAGAGATCAGTGCCTTCTCATGGACTGTCCCGTGGAGATAAAACCAAGCCATTCTTTTCAAATGGTCCTCAGCAATAACAGACTGATGATCAATAGTGCCAGATAGTGTTTGTGAGAGAACCACTGTTCTGTACCCTCTGTACATACTCTCCCTTCTGTGCATCCTCTCCCGTCTGTGGCACCCAAGGCCATGAAGATACCATTAACTCAATGGAATGCTGCTTTTCTGTCAGTCCCTGACAACTATTGACCCGACTAATGGTGCAAAGAATGTGGAAAATTCCTTCTGTTCCTGTTTCAACTGCCACGTGAAAACATACCCAGCAAGATGTCACAGCCTTGCACTTATTGCAGACATATATGGTGACCCCACAGCCAGACCGGATTATTTCTCTTCCACTCCCACCACGTACGGTCACTTCCCAACTTTAAAAGAGTGATGACATTCCAAACGTACTTACGCAAAGAAATTTGCTTTGTGCTGAGGTCATGAGAAGCAGTATATGGTAAATGCAAGGCTTTCGTTTTCTGAAAATTACCTTTGGGTATGTTCCTGAAGCTCACTCCTTGTATTCTCCAGGGCATTAGCGCCTACATTGATGCCAGAGGTGGAAGCAATGCTTGGTATCAGACTGGCATGATGATGTTTTTACATCAGGCACCTCTCTCTTGCTCATCTTTTGAGGTCAAGATGGATATGTCCATCATCTGCAGTGTTTAAGGATTTGCACAGCTGGCTACCAATGCTGATCTGTTTCCAGAAGGTTCTGAGGAAAAAGCACGGGATTCTGAGGTAAAAAAAAGACAGGGCACAGCAGATCTTTGAGTTTTGGATTAGTTACGGATGCAAGATTTCCTTTCCTTGCCATTTCTCTCTGCCTTTGATATGCAATTGCAGCACTTTTCATTTAGTTGGAGCAAATGTAGCCATCCTGGGTGAGCTTCTCCCAGGTCTTGGACTGAGATCAATTATCCTAAGTGCCAATTCCGGAGTACCGTTATAGCACCACCTTCGAGCGACATGAGACCAGACCCTAAAGCGTCTCAATACAAAGCAGGTTGTTTGGCAGGCCAGCTCAGCTCAGTGTCAGCTATGTTGTTTTGTCATCTGCTTTTCCAAAGTATCCAAACTGCTCAAGTGAAAGTGACTGAGATTTGTGGCATGATGTTGGCACACACTCCAAACCTCATGTTCCATGTGTAGAGCAGAAGGAGCAGACCTATTGATCCATAGACCTTTGATTGACAGGCTCTTAGTTCCCAGGTTAATGCTCAGCGCCTGCCGATAGACAATTTGAGGCAGTATACGCTATCAAGACAAGTGAACTTATCCATTCCATTGGTCATGGGCTGAAACTAGAGATCTCATGGATTGGACTCGTACAGTCCTCCTGCTCTGTTTGTGCTGACTACATGAGAAATGTTGTTACATGCAGTGGTGAATACATCCAAGCTACATTGGACATCCAACTCTGAATTGGAGGCTACTGCACAGCCATGAGCATCCAGATAATTGCACATTTTGTACCTGGGTCTTTGCACAGAGTCATCTCAGTTGAGCAGCTTTCCATCCTTGTGATCTCTGATCTCAATGGCAGGATCACCATTATGGGAGGCATGACAGCACAGCAGACAAAGACATCCTGGCACTGGTACGTAGCCCTGTTTATTCTCATTGATGATTGGTGACTGCAGACTCAGCATCATTCAGGACAACACAATCAAGCCAACATGGAACAGCCAAACTATTGTGGTGAATTTCTCAGGGCAGTTGGATATTACCCATTAACTTCCAAAAGCCGTCTTCTCTGATTGTGTGTCAAAGGGCTTGGTTAGGACAATAAATATAGTCTAGAGGACCACATTCTATTCTTGGCATTCCTACTGGAGCTGTCTCAGTGTGAACACCATACCGATGGTTCCTTGGACTTTTCCTAAACAGTGCTGAATCTCTACTGGTACACCCTGGTTGTGACGTTGCACCAAGACATTCAGGTGGATTCAGGTGAAGATTTCGCTCACAATAGAGAGTAGTGAGATTCCACAATATTTATCACCGATTTGGTGAGACCCTTTCTCTTGGTATAGATGGACAATGGAGACATCTTTGTATTGTAGTGGGATGGTCTCTTGCTCGAACTGAGGTGAAATCGGTTCAGTCAGATTCTTGACCAGGGCATTGAGCATCAGCCCTGTTACCCTCAGATCGGCACTAGACAAGGGTTTGATGGTGTTCATCGTTTCTAACTGCATGAGAGGGTCAAGCAAGCAGTTGGTGGCAGCAAATGATTGTTTTTTCATTGCAGCAAGGATTTAGTCCAACTGAGTGAAGGTTGCCTTTTGCAAGGTTACCATTATGCTTTCAAAGTCCCAACTGGTAGCACCAGTCGAAGGGCAGTCTTGAGAGGATGGAAGCTGAAGAAGGGTCTTTACAAAATTTGATTTTCAAATGGAGATTGGCAATGTTGGAAACAATGGGCCCTTTAAGAATGAGTCAGGACATGGTTCAGAGAGAAGAGAGAGCAGCTGAATACCATAGAAGCCTATATTTAAATAAATTAGGGCCCGCGTGCTAGTGTCTCTACCTCTGGGCTGGGAGGCCTGCGTTCAAATCTCACGTGCTTCAGAGCTGCGCAATGGCAACTCTGAACAGGCTGATTCAGAAATATCTCAAAGTATACGGATTTGGCTCTTGTGGTCCGGAGATAATGTTTGTACTTTGGAGCCACAGGGCCCAGGTTCAAGTCCCACATGTTCCAGAGATATGCAATAACATCTCCAAATGAGTTGACTAAAACTAAATAAATATAACACAAATGCAAGAAACAGGGAGTTAAAAATGTCTTAACCTGTACTTGAGAAAACTTGTTTTTTTCAAAATAGGTCTTGTTTTCCCAATAAAGGGAATTATTTAGAAAGGGGAGAGAGCAGATTGGAGGTTGTGTTTGACTATGAAATGCAAGTAACCAGTTGTGGAAGACATTCCACTTCCTGCTTCAGTAAATGGATGACTAGTAAAGCTTTGTGGGCATGTGAGGAACATACATAAATAGTCAAACCTTTGGACCATTCACAAAATGAATGCTGTTATTGTATTACTTCCTTGTTGAATTCCTATTAAGCATACAGTTGTCCTCTGTGTCTGTTTCAGCATACACCTTGCATTTAGACCATGCAATAAAATAATGAGACAACCGAAGGTGCAGTATGAACGAAAACATGACTCTTATTAATATCAGAAAATATTCAAACTGTTAATTAGAAAGCTTAGCTGCACGGGTAAGTTTTAAGGAGTGTCGTAAAGGAGGAAAGTGAAGTAGAGAGCAGTGAGGTGTTGGGAGGGAATCCTAGAGCTTTGGGATCAAGTCAATTGGAAGCACAGCCACCAATGGCAACGTAATGAAAATCAGGGGTGCTTTGGAGGCCAGTTCTGGTCTGTCAGATGCTGTGGTGTTGGAGGATTTATAGAGGTAGGGAGGAGTGAGGTGTGGAGGGATTTGCCGTGAGTTAAGAGACGGGCAGCTGAGTTTTGGATGATATGGAGGGTCAAACGTGAGTGAGCAGTGTGTTAGAATCATCACATTTAGATCACACTCTTTATACACCTTCTCCACGGCCATACTATTGTATTTTTCGCTCTATTCTATTACCCTTACAGATTTTGTCTGGTACGATCAGCCTGGATCATACTGGATGCAAAACAAA
Source organism: Ginglymostoma cirratum (assembly GCA_024137785.1). Taxonomy (NCBI): domain Eukaryota; kingdom Metazoa; phylum Chordata; class Chondrichthyes; order Orectolobiformes; family Ginglymostomatidae; genus Ginglymostoma; species Ginglymostoma cirratum. The sequence continues at coordinate 8,691,917 of JAHRHZ010000022.1, forward strand.
ACTTTTCATGGTACCTAGGTACAATAATGAATCAAATCAAATCAAAAGCAAAGGCTTGATCAAGGACTTCGGTAGCAGATGAGCAGAGACAGAGATGAGGTCAGGAAATGTTATTAAACCACAAACCCACACTCATAGTGATGCCGTAGGTATGTGGCTGGGGTCGAATATGACACCACCAAAGCTGCAAACAGTCTGGTTTAGTTCAGGCAGTCCCCAGGAAGCAAGATTCAAGTCAGTAACTAGGGAACAAAGTCAGGAGTAGGCTCCAAAGACATTGGTCTCAGTCTTCATGATATATCGTTGCAAGAAATTTTTGCCCTGTCATGTATTGTCTGTCAGATAATCAGTCTGATAGTTTCAGTATAACCTGGTAAATTACAGAGTATAGAAATGCTCAGACTGGTTTCCACTAATTGGTTTTCCCTTCTCGAGATCTGTGACAGCATCAGCACCACGGATGGGCCAGCTGTACAGGAGGTGAGGAAGTAAAGTAGAAAGGCAGTACTGTGAGAGGATTCTTCATTTAAGGGGACAGAAGGCATTTCTGTGGCAGTCAATGTGACTCCCAAATGGTTTGTTGACTCCCCGGTGCTAGGGTCAGGGCTGTGACAGAATTGCTGTAGGACATTTTTCTGCGGGAGAATAAACAGCCTGAAGTCGTGATCTATACTTGATATTAATGATATAGAATTTCCATAGTGACTTGTCAATTGCCATTTTTATAAAAAGGTCATAGATCTGTAATAAAGCAAAGTGTAGATGCTGGAAATCTGAAAAAACAAACAGAGATTGCTGGAGAACATCAGCAAGTCTGGCAGCATCTGTGAAATGAGAAACAGCTTAAGTTTCAAGTCCAGTGACTTTTCTACAGAAAGGATCATAGATCCTGAGATGTTGGGCAAGAATTTCGAAGAAGGGCAGGAATCTGGTACGTGGGTAGTTTCTGGGCATGGACCCCAGCCTGCCATTGTGTCCTTTTCATGATGGTTTTTTGAAGTGGTAAACCCCCCATTGGGCAGGAAGCAAGTTTATCACCCAATTAGAGTCACTGAAACTGTCCAAGAAGTCGGAACTGCCTGCCTGGCACCAGAGACAAAGACAGACAGCGGCCATGATGTTAGTGCCCTACTAGCAAGAGGGTTGGCACAGAGACCTCACAGCACCAGGGACCAGGTTCGATTCCACTTTGTGCGGGGTTTGCACATTCTCCCTGTGTCTACGAGGGTTTCCTTTGGGTACTCTGGTTTCCTCCCACAGTCCAAAGGTGTGAGGTTTAGGTGGATTAGCCATGCTAAATTGCCCATAGTGTCCAAGAGGGTTTAGATGAAGTGGATTAGCCAAGGGAAACGGAGGGTCCTAGGGATATGGTAGAGGGTGGGCCTGGATGGGATGCTCTTCAGAGTGTTGGTGTAGACTCGATGGGCCGAATGGCCTGCTTCTGCACTGTAGGGATTCTACAAGAGCAGGCATCATCGCGGAGGAAGGACAAGCAGCATTCAGCCAAACAAAAGTGTTGGAGTGGCCAAAATACAAGTAATGTGCATCAACATTTCCCCAGACCACGACACCTTCTATAACTTAATAACAAACGTTAACATCTCCCCACCTTGAGCCTGACATCTGAGCACTATCAGGCTGAATTTCGCTTTGAAAAATGCTGTTTTCACCACTCCTGATCTACTCACAAGTTCCTCAGCGAGCTTAACAGAGGGCAGCAGATTCCCCATTATCTCCCTTTGAAAATCCCAGTGGGTCCCAGAGGCATGGAAACCAGAGGCGCCAACCACTGCATCCTCAGCTCACGCCAACCCTGCCAGCAGCTGGTAATTCAGTCCATTAGCTCTGCAGATGCTGTCTGACTTGCTGAGCATTCTCCTGTTTGTAATCTCAATTGCTGTTGCTTCTTTGGGAAGGGCAGGCCGCTGACTCCTTTCGAGTGATCCCGGAGTAAGAGCAGCGAGGCAGAAAAGCGGTCAATTGTCTGTCGCTGTCTTCAACTTGTACCCATGTATGCCCTAGCCAAGAATGTAGGGATTTGCTGCCACTGGAATGGGCCTAATTCTTTTATATGTGAGCTCCGCTAGAGGCTAAGAATATCCCAGATTAAAGTGCCAGTTGCCCTGCGGCACCAGTCAACTGGTCCCTGCCAATTCCGGATTTGGCACGGCGTTTAGAGAAGCATGTGGCTGTGATGTAAGAGATCAGTCCCTGTAATCTTAGAGTATGGATGGTAGTACATGTTCTCTGCAATTTGTGGCACCTCTCTCTTTCACTGGTGGAAGGGACAAAGGTCTGAAAAGGTGATCTTCCAATCGGGCCTGTGATGTTTAGAAGGAGTTGGGAGGGCAATCTGATTTGCTGTGTGATATTGTGCTGTCAGTTCAGCTGTTATGCGATATTTAAAGCTCAGACTGATCAACCAGCAATGTCATCAGGAATGCTTCATGGTGCTGTCTTCAACACTAGAAATATATAAATGGCATTTCATCATTCCCCACCGTGCATTTCAGCTTACACTCTGTTGCAGTTTGCAAAATTATAATTCTCCTTTTGTCATACTGAAAGCTGTTAAACTACACTACTGCGAGGTTTTCTTATTCTTGTTCTGGAGCTAACACCCACATTGATCACATTGATTGTACAATACGCTCAGTGCTTCAAACCAATGACAAAACCTCTACACCTCTCCCAGGTTCATTGTGAAAACTCATTGAAGTCCTACCCTTCAGCAACATGCTATTAATTCTCTTTTTCATTAATTCAACGATTCAACGCCAAAGATAGCCATGAATAAACCCTACAGAGAACTCAGGAGAAACCTCTACTGTAGAGAGAAGCAAGAATATGGATTCCGTTACAACAGGGAAGTCGTTGAGGTGAACTAGAGGCAGTTAAATGGACCTGAAACAAAATTCATGAGGGAGAAAGAAATATGTTGACCGAGTTGGATGAGGAAGGTTAGAACCAAACACAAGTGCTGGCATGGACCTGCTCCAGTGATTGTGTCTGTGCTGTAAATCTTACTACTGCTACATAAAGTTACAACCCCATTGCTGTTACTTTCACATCCATTTTGGACCAAAAAAGGATAGACCTGGCTACTTTTTAGGCAGTGTGAAGTTAAATACAGTGGATGGCCAAAGAGATTTGAGAGTTCAGCGTGCATAGATCTTTAAAATGTCAGGAACTGGTGCATAAAATAATCAAGAAGGTTAATGGAATGCTCGCCTTTACGTCAGGGAGACTTGAGTATAAAGATGCATACGTTATGCTATAGTTATACAAAACTCTGGTTAAATCCCACTTAAAGAGCTGAGAGCAGATCTGGGTACCACGCCTCAGGAAGGATGTATTGGCCTTGGAGGAATTACAATGTAGGTTTACAAGAACTAGACCTGAACTTCAAGGGTTAGTGGAGAGGGATTTTACAAATTAGGGCTGTTTTCTAGAGTTATAGGCTGGGGGTATTTTACAAATTTATGCACCTGAGCTCCCACATCTCTTTGTCCATCCACTATATTTATCTTCATATATCCAGCTAAAAAGTACTTTGATACATTCCTTTTTGGTCCAAAATGAATGTGTGAGTAACAACAATGGGTTGTAACTTTATGTAGCAGTATATAATATTTACAGCACAGACACAATTACTGCAACAGGTCCCATGCCAGCATTTGTGTTTGGTCCTAACCTTCCTCATCCAACCTGGTCAACATATCATTCTATTTTTCTCTCCCTATAGCTCAAACAGTCCAACCCTGGCAACATCCTTATAAATCTTTTCTGAACCCTTTCAAGTTTCACAACATCCTTCCTATAACTGGGAGAACAGAAATGCATGCTGTATTCCCTTAGTGGCCTAACAAATGTCCGGTACAGCCACAACATGACATCCCAACTCCTATACTCAATGCACTGACCAATAAAGGCAAGCATTGCAAACGCCTTCTTCACTATCCTATCTACCTGCGACTTCACTCTCAAGAAATTATGAACCTGCACTCCATGGTCTCTTTGTTCAGCAACACTCCCTAGGACCTTACCATTAAGCATATAAGTGCTGCTCTGATTTGCCTTTGCAAAATGCTGCACCTCATGTTTAGCTAGATTAAACTCCATCTGCCACTCCTTGGCCCATCAGCCCATCCGATCAAAATCCCCTTGTGCTCTAAGGCAATGTTCTTCGCCGTCCACTACACCTCCAATTGGATGATCCTTGAATGATAGCGAAACAACTTTGTTTACCAATTTTCAATATCTTTATGTCTGGTAAAGGGAAAATTGTTTTTAAAAATTAACAAGAAAAATATCTTCATTTCATAATGCTATGATTTTTCTCCCGGGTTGCACACAGCTGTGTCCAAAAGATTGATCTTCAATTCAGAGATATGTAGAAAAAATATAGAAGACAGGATCAGGGTAGCCATTCAACCCTTTGAGCTTGCTCCTGCATTCAATATGATCGTGGCAAATCATCCAACTTTGTCCCTCGTTCCTGCTTCCTCCCCAGACCTTTTGATCCCTTTAGCCCAAGAAACAATATCTTACTCCTACTTGAAAACATTCAATAATTTGGTCTATACAGCTTTCTGTGCCAGAGAATTCCACAGACTCTCCATGTCTGGGTGAAGGTATTTCTTTTTATCTCTGTCCTAAATGGTCTACGCTATATGTTTAAACTGTTCCTGGAGACTCCAGATCAATTTTAGCATTCTCACCAAATCATTTAAAAATATTAGTCTTTCAAATGCAAAAGGCAAAATGTCAAGACATTGAAATTCATCGCAAAAGTTTGAATGTAAGTCCCAAAAGAGATATTCAGCACTTGGTCCATTATTTTATATACAGCTATTTAAGTTCCTGTATTATTAAGCGACTCCTTCTGAAAATCAATGCCAGCAATGATCAACTGAAAACCTCCGTCATTGACCTTGTCAGAGGATTTGGTATCTGAGGCAAGTGAGTTTTGCTGATGGGCAATCATGTCACTGATGGGCACAGTGCAGACTAGAATAGGGCAGGCAGTTAGGTTTTCTCCAGCAGCTTTAGATAGCCAGTACACTTTGAGTTGGGGCAAATCAGGGCAGAAACCTGATAAGGTTCTTTGTCCTAGACCTGAAACACCTTCTTAATTCCTACATGTGATTCAGGCATCATTGGCTGGGTCAGCATTTATTCCCTGATTGGCCTTGAGAGGTTGGTGCTGAAATATAATCTTGAATCACTGCAGTTGGTACACCCGCAAGTAGAGAGGGAGTTCCAGAATTTTGACTCGTGGTAGGGAAGTAACAGCTACATTAAGTCAAGATGGCATGCAGCTCAGAGAGGAATGTGCAAGTGGCAGTGTTCCCATATCCACTAGTTGAAAAACCAATGAGCCTTTTGAATGGATCAAAGTCTGATATTGTCAGCTGTGACTGGAAATGTGTTCAGAAAATTTAAAACCATTACAGACTCTTCTAGTGGTGGTTCCGTCAGTGGTAGATGGCTCAATGCAGCCATATTTACTCCTTGGGCCTCTTGGACAATATTCCAACTTGTGATTATGTGCACCTAGTAATAGGCCCCACTGCTAAATTTGGCCTGAAGCTATGGGCGGCAATGCCTTGTCCTCTTTAAACGGATCGAGCAGGTGTTTGTGGTCCATTATTATTACAAATTTATTTCTGTAAAGATATTTATGGAACTTCCTGACTCCAAACATGACTTCTCTATCTGGACGTACTTATGCTCTGCATTAGTCAAAGTCCTGGATGTATAAGCAATTGGGCATTCCTCTCCGTTGGATCACCTCTGAGCTGATAGTGCCCCGAAGCTTAGCGGGAAGCATTGCATGTCAATACCAGATCGCACTTTGGAACAACGTTTGCCAACACCTGAGAGGATGACAACTGTTTCATCACTTCCCTGAAAGCTATGGCTTGGCCACATGACCATTTCCAAGGCCGACCCTTTTTAAAGAGATGATGCAAAGGTAGCTGGAGGACAGATTATGTATGAACTTTACACAATAATTTATCAGCCCAAGAAAAGACCATGGGAGCCAGGGCACCTTTGTTCTCCCTCACCTTGCCTTCCAATGGCTGCTTATGCTGAAAGGCTCATAGACTCCCACTGTATAGATTGGCAAAAATATCTGCCATTCAGTAATGGATGCAAATCCATATAAAATCCAATAAATAAATTATTGCAAGTGGAATAATTATCAACCCGCCAATGCCAACTTATGCAACAATGCATGGTGTATGAGTGGGATTATTTATTTAGAAGGCTGTGTTCAGAAAGTCGTAATGACAGTTTGAACTTTCCCACTCATTGAGCTGTAACCTTCACTATCGATGTATTTTCTCATGATTGAAAGATTCCAATAACACTTAACAAGCAAAACTAACTGATCTTTCTCCTGCTCCCACCTCTTGCATTTCATAAAAAAGATATCAGAACAGAAGCGACATTCGGGACACTACAAAGTGACAAAAGAAACCTGTGCTACTTTCTATGTGCCTTCCTTGTTATTTAGGTGCACAGAGAAGGAAATGTGACTTTGATTTTTGGTGGAAATAAAACAGATAGCACTGTTAATGTAGATGGAGCCATGCTTTCATGTGTTCCCGAGCACAATAGAAAACCTGCACAAAGTGGAAACAAAATCAATTCTTCTGGTGTGTACGTACGGGTGACATGTAGCGTTGCGGGGTCATTTCAGTGTGGTCGTCATCCTTGTCCTTTTGCCATTCAGCCCGCCCCTGGGTCAAAATTACATGTTCACGGTTATGAGCGGGGCCGACCGAGGAACAAACACATTTTCAATGGTGATAGTGGAAGAGCTAAAAACTCAAGGGAAAGTGTTTGCTCATAGGCAGAGGATCATTTGGGAAAAGGACTTGTGTTTCCTTTAAACACACATTTGGAAAGCAAAGGGCTACCACTTCTCTTTCTTCATCATTGGTCGCTTCTGAATGAAGTTGAAAATGGCAGGCTCTTACAAGAAATTGAAGATGAAAGGACAAGACTGAGAATTCTGAAGAAGTGAGCAGAGGATCTACACTTGGGCAGATTGCGACTACAGCCACATATTGTTAACAGTCTTTAAAAGTAAACATTCCATGGGTTTTCACTGCAGTGTTGGGCCAACGTTTCAGGGACTGATTGTAATGGGGGAGCCATGGATAATTATTCCATTGGAATGTCAGGCTCCAGAAATGAGACAAAGGTTTAAATGTTTATGCGTCAGCATAGAAGAACTATCAGGGCCGATAAGAAACACTGAGATTAATAACAACTAATTTTTTTTTAAAAAACTCCTGGCGTGAGGTAATAGTGAGGTAGCATTCTATCATGGCAGTGAAATCAAAAATGTAGGAACATTGTTCACTGTTGTTCCAGAAATATGGGGACTGGAAAATGATAGCCTTTGTTTCCATCTCAATGAATGACTGGGGTCTGACACACTCAAATAGAGAATGAAACATTGGCAGCAAGGGTGACACCCTTGTGGACTGGAGGCGAGGTATCGAGTTTTGAAGGCCAGCATGGTCTGGAGGCTTGACCTGCTGCGGTCTGCAGGCTAGATGCTGGTACAGACCTGGAAGCAAGGTCTGTAAATTCAGTACGCTTTTCTCCTTTTTATTCTTGTGTTGGACTTTTATTTGTTATTCCTTCGATTTCGTACCAACTACTTAAGTATCTGCACCTTGGTATCTTGTACCTAAGATGGCTCCATAAGTGGCGACATTGCAAACTTTTTACTGCAGTCATTTGCGTGCATATGACAATGAAGCTAATTCTAATTCAATCCAATACTTCGCGAGTGCATTTACATCGATACTGCTAACGTTTAGACTGTTGGCAGTTCTAGACTGCTTACATGACTGTGCCTGCTATTTTTGAGGATTCTGACAATAGCCATCTCCTCAAGATTACAAAGGTAACTATTCAAATTGCAAAACATTCACCTGCATGTGATGTTATCTCTCATAGATATATCCCTGTAGAAAATAAATTTACACAGTGATTTATTTATTATAAGCCACATGTGGAGTTTATCAAAACTCCTACTGACAACAAAGTGGCACTTCACAAATATAATTTCACAGCATCAAGTGGGAGTAGCTGAAGTGATATGAATATGATCAGACAGGATAGTGAAGGAAATCTGCCACCTTTACCTGGTCTGAGACTCCAGACCCACAGTGATGTGGTTGACTCTTAACTTTAATTAGCAATTGGTAATAAATGCTGCATGGCCAGTGATGCCTACATCCCATGAACCAACAAATAAATAATAGGGTGTTTCCTTATAAAAGAAGCAGAAAAGGAAAATATACTAGGGAAAGGAATTTAAAATGTAATATGCACAGTCCAAGTGCCAGCAATGAATTGGGCAGCCAATAAATTTGTGAATATTGTGAATAGGTGAGTTCAATCACGTAGGAACATATGAAGAGGAGGAGGACATTCAGCCCCTTGAGACTATCCTACCAATCTAGATCATGGCTGATCTTCTCCTTAATACCGCTTTCCTGCACTATCACCATATCATTACTATTATTAGTATCCACAACCTTTTCAAGTTCTGTCTTGAACTTCCTCTGTGCAAAGAGACAAAACCTTATTGCATGATGTTTCTCCCAGTTTGATGGTAATCAGTTGTGCCTGCGTGTCATCTGTCAATTTAATTCATGCACTTCTAGCACTATAATAACAGAGGACAGTATAAAAACACAGTGCTATCATTCACATCACTACAAATGCAGCTGAAGACTATGTTTAGCCAGGTGTTAAATCATTCCACGGTGGACACACTGACTGATGCTCAACAGCTTTCAGATGACACCGTACTGAGGATGCTGTCATTTGAGGATGCTGTGCAAAGCCTGAGATTGTTGCAAATAGTTTTATTTGAAGCATAATTTCCACAATGAGATCATTTATTGCTCACAGAATTAATCCTTCAGTGGTTGCAGATATTACTCATGTTTAAACATGATTTTTTTTAACTGGTTCACTGCTTTCGAGATATAGCCTCCACCAAGTATTTATTGTGAACATTTATATAGTTGTTTCGTCAGTTGGAAGGCAGAGAATAAAATTTGATTTAACTTTCAATCTGTTCACAATCCAACTTTAGAGAGCTTATTATAATATGGTCTTGGAATAACAACTACATACCAATCTTCCATTAATTTTTGTTGCCCAGGTAAGAATTTTCTTCAGAAAACTTCCAAATTGGCAATGTCTCTAATGTGTGCTTAAAGATCAATTACTAGATTTATCTGTTCTATAGGGGTCCTGTTCATACCTTAGACTTTGTCTTCATTTTCAAATCAAGTCATGTGGTCAGTTACATTTGTACATCTACTGTACGGAGCTACAAATTGGCTGTACCTCAGAAGGAGGCCATTTGGCCCATCATGTCTGTGCTGGGTCTCCTCAAGAGCAATTCACATTGTACAAGTCCCCTGCTTTTTCCCTGTAACTCTGTAAATTTGAAATCTTAAACTTTTAAAAAGCTAGCTCTTCACACATTTTTACAATATTTTAACAAAATGTTAGGCTGTGGAATCACATGTAGGCCAGACTGGGTAATGATGGGAGATTTCCTTCCCAAAAGGACATTCGTGAACTAGATGGGTTATGATGACAATTGATGATGACCTGTCAGAGGTGTTTACACATAACCCGGGCAGAATTTTAATGTCTGGTTGCAGTTTGGGAGTGAACTCCTGGAAAAACATAAGCAGTTCCAAGCCGACAACATACACGTTTCACTGCAGCACACAGGAAAGGCAAGTTGTCAAGTTCAACCTGTTGAAGTAAGTCAATTACAGCAATATTAATATGGGGTTTCGTTGAACTGTGCTGCAAATCAGTGGGGTCCTGAACTGCTGAGGTAAGGGCATAAATCATCCCAATGTAAGATGGTTTTCATGGTGTGCAAGCCATTGGCATATATTTGCATGCGCCAAATATTGTCATGTTGACTGCTCTAAAAGGGAGATGGTGGTGCAGTGGTAATGTTACTAGCCTAATAATCCAAAATCCCAGTTCTGGGGTCTTGGGTTCAAATCCCTCCATGGCAGGTGGCTTAAAATTTCACTTAAACAAAATTCTGAAATTTGAAAAGAAACAAGCCTCATGGCTACCATGCAAATATTGTCGTTTGTCATACAATGCCCTTTCGGCAAGAATGCTTACTTGGTCTAGGCCCAAAGAACTAGTCTCTGGGAAATTAGCGATGGACAATAAATGTGGGCCCAGTCAGTGGTGCCTGTATCCCATGAATAACAAAAAAAAAAGTAGTGGCTACTATTAATATAGACAAAAAAACATCATTGCAAAGGCCATCATGCCATTCATGTTTGTGCTGGGTGTCTGACACATGTACAGCCTGGTTAAAGTATCTGTTAGTTCTTCTCTGCAGTCTTACAGAGGGTAGTATAGTGGTAATGTCACTGGTCTGATTCAGCCTTGGAGACATCGGTTCACATGCCAACTGGTGGAATTTGAACACAATAATAATCATACGTCGGGAATTAAGAGACTAGTCTCAGTAACGGTGACCATGACGCTTGCATTGGTTGGTGTAAAACCCCATCTGCCCTTTGGGGAAGAAAATCTTACCCAATTTGGCCAGCATGTGACACCAGATTAAGATACATGGTTTATTCTTTGCTGACCTCTGAAATGATCAAGCACGGCACTCGATTAAAGGGAACCTGGGAATGTGCAACAAATGCTAGCCATGCCATCCATGCCAAGATCCCATAAAAGAATAAAGAGAGAAACAATAACCTTTTGTCTGCAGGCTTCTGATATACAACAACTGTATCCAAATTAACAGAGTTTGACCATCCCTGTTCCCTTCAACACTGACGCTTCACTGATGCTCCCCTCTCCACAATCTGTTCGTGCTCACTCATGCTGAGAGTTATCGGGTGAAAATCTAACTAACAGTCTTGCTGCACCTGTGGAAATGTGAGTCTCTGAACTGGTGCATGGTTTGCAGAGGCCCAGTGGCAGATACCCCTCAGAGGGAAAGACCTCTATTGAAAGCTCAGTGGCTACAACGGTCACCTGTATCATGTCTTGCAGAATGTAGGACAGAGCTGTCGAAGATAAAAGACACGAGTGAGACTTTCGAGGTAAAAAAGGTTGGCATTCTCTTTCTCCACATCAGGTCCATAAGGCTGAAGGCTGTACACCATGTGGTTGTCTGAAAGCAAGGGGGTGGGAAGCCCACCATTTCCTAGGCTCAAGGATGTCAAGATGCCATTGATTTCCGGCATCTCTTTCTCCGAAACAAAGACAGAAATTCTTAGAGAAACTGGTAGCATCTGTCGAGGAAAAAGCACAGTTAACCATTCAAGTCCAGTGATCCTTCATTAAAACATCTTTCTCTATACCTGATCACTGTGAAGTCTGTGGAGGACCAAGACAGGACTTCTACCCCTCCCAAATTAGTGTGGAAGACGAGATGTGGTCAATGGTCGGAAAGCATTTTTTTGATTGTGACTATGGTAGGGGGGAATGTCACATTGCCTACGGATACAGGTAAATGTCAGAGCTGGCTGGACAGGCAGGATTGCAGAAAGAGTGAAGGATGGGTACACAAGGTATATCTGTCTGTTTAAGGAGTGAAGTATTCAAGTAGGCCAAAGAATGCAGTGAGATACGTTGGAGTGACAGTGAATGTACAATTACTTTCACCTTTCTTCCACTGCTTAGACCATTATACCACTTCCTACACTATCCAGGAGAGAGCTGGTGTGAGGCTGACTCCAACAGGGTGCTTCAGCTGGTGTGGCAATGCTTATGTTATCTCCCATAACATGAGAAACTGGGTACGGACATCGTAGTATTGAAGAATCCAGCAGACAATTATTACAACTGTTATATGCGGACATTACATTCCTCAGGCACAAAACTGTGTGAATTAATGTTAAGTTTCAAGGTTACACCAGAGCAGAATGCTTCCAGTATGCTTCATACTGGTGCCATATTCCTCTAGAGTATAAGAAATTTATATGCTGAAGTCATGTGTTAAGATGCAGTGATGATATCATGAGTATGTCTTTTAAAGGCACCCACTACACTGACCATGAGGCTAACACTACAAGCTTACGTTGCTGATTTCCATCACTGCCATATTGCTAAATGTTTGAAGTCAGTTCCTTCCTTCTATCATAAGAGAACAGAACAACACTCTGAATCCTCATAGCCTCCAGCAGCACATGCTACCTGCTTGGCAAATCTGGGATTGACATAGTAATGACATGCCAGAAAAACCTATAACACATGTTGCACCCACCTCAGAGTTTCCTGCCCTGGACCTCAACCACCATGCTCTCCACCATGCCAAATCCCAATACATTGCAACCATAAAGTCCAGCCCAGTACTCTTGTATCTTCTGATTATGGGGAATTCACTGAAGCCCAAAAGTCAAACTGAGCTGGGGCACAGAATGAGTACGGAAAAAATGGGGAGAAATCAGTCATTCTGGGCTTCCTCCCTGTTTAGGAGCATAAGAAATGGGAGCAGGTGTAGACCATTCAGCCCCTAATGCCTGCTCCACCGTTCAACACGATCACAGCTGGTCTTCTATCTCAACTCCACCTTCCCACCCAATCTGCAGACTCCTTCATTTATTTTTATTAGTAGCAATTTTCTGACAGTGGTAAGAGAGCAGATGCTCCAACTACCCCATATCAAGGGAGCATGTTCAAGGATTCTCTATGTAAGACCTAGAGTTCCATTGATTAGAAACAGATAGGATCGGATAATCTGTGTGGTGGAGGTGACAATCCGCCTTCTTCTGATTCTGAAAAATCACACCTTCAAATCCTACTCCAGGACTTACACAATCATAGGAATATACAGCATGGAAACAGACCCTTCAGCCCAACTCGTCTGTGCCAAACAGATATCCTATATAAATCTAGTCCCATTTGCCAGCATTTGGCCCATATCCCTCTAAACCCTACCTATTGATATACCCATTCAGATGCCTTTAAAATGTTGTAATTATACCAGCCTCCACCACTTCCTCTGGCAGCTCATTCCATACACACACCACCCTCTGCATGTAAAAGTTGCCCCTTAGGTCCCTTTTATATCTTTCCCCTCTCACCTTAAACCTATGCCCTCTAGTTTTGGACTACCCCACCTCAGAGAAAAGACCTTGCCTATTTACTCTATCCATGCCTCTCATGATTTATATACCTCTATAAGGTCAGCCTCCAACGCTTCAAGGAAAATAGCCCCAACCTATTTGGGCCTTCCCAACAGCTCAAACCCTCCAACCCTGGCAACGTCCTCGTAAATCTTTTGTGAATGCTTTTTAGTTTCACAACATCCTTTCTACAACAGGGTGATCAGAATTACACGCAATACTCTGAAAGTGGCCAAACCAACAGCTGCAACATGACCTCCCAACTCCTATACTCAATGCACTGACCAAGGAAGGCAAGCATGCCAAACAGCTTCTTCACTATCCTATATTACTGCAATGCCACTGTCAAGGATCTACCAACCTGCACTCCAAGGTCTTTTGTTCAGCAACACTCCCTAGGACCTTACCATTAAGTGTGTAAGCCCTTCCTGATTTCTATCCAAAATGCAGCACCTCACATTTATCTTGTTTGCCATGGAAGGAGTGTTTATCTAGCTTAAAGCAAGTTTCATTCTTTTATGGAATGTAGGCATCACCAAAGATGCCAGCATTTGGTGCCCATTCCTAATTTCACTAGACTATTTCAGAGGTCAGTTAAAAGCTAACCACGCTGTTGTGAGCCTGGAGTCATATGTAGGGTTAGACTGGGTAAGGTTGGCAGATTTGCTTCACTAAAGGGCATCAGAAAACCAGATGGTTTTTACAAAAAATGATGTTAGTTACCATAGTTACGAAGACCAAATCTAGCAGCCCCAGGTTTATTGATTGAATTCAAATTCTACCAGCCATGGTGCCCTTGTTCCCAAAGCATTAGCCTGGACTTCTTGTTTACTAGCTTAGTGATATTGCCACGGTGTCACCATCTCTCCACAGGGTCAGCCTGTAAGATCCTTTGACACTCCATGCCATTGTCCAGAAAGGGAGAAATGAGTGTGAGGTTATGCAGAACAAGCAAACAAACTTGTCTTTATTCATTCACGGAATGAGGCAGTGCTAGCTGTGCCAATATTTATTGCCCATCCCTAGTCGTCCTTGAGAAAATGGTGATGAGTTGCCCTCTTGAACCATTGCGGGTGTTATGCTATAGATAGACGCACAATGCCACTGAGTTACAGAAAGTCATAAAGGCAGACTTCTTAATAATATGATTAAAAGCCTTTCAGCCCACCAGTCCACACTGGTCATCCAACATCTATCTATTCTAATCTCACTGGGGAGTGAATTCCAAGATTTCGGAGTAAGCTAGAGAGAAACAGAGATTATACTTCCCAGTCAGGATAGTAAGTGGCCTAGAGGGGAACTTGCAGATGCTGGTGTACCCCACATTTCTGCTGCCATTATCCTTCTAGGTGGTAGTATATCTAGATTTGGAAAGTGCTGCTCAGAGAGCATCAGAGAATTTCCGCAGAAAAGAGCCAGCCTGAGTTTTACTGATGGGGGGAGCGTTTTATAATCATACAGTCATAGAGTCACACAGCACAGAAACAGACCCTTCAGTCGAACTCATCCGTGCTGACCACGTTTTCCCAAACTAGACTAATCCTATTTGCCTGCATTTGGCTCATATCCCTCTGAACTTTTCCGTCCAAATGTCTTTTAAATGTTGTAACTGTACTTGCATCACAGGTAATTGGCCAAGATTGCATTGAGTATTTTCATTGTGTTTGCTAACAGCTCATTACAGAGAGTTAACATTTTCCTACATAAAGGTTTCTTTGGCCCAGGGAAGTGGCACTGGGGTAAGATGTGGCCTCGCAAACAGTGGCAAACACATCCCATAAATAGAAATGACACAGTTCCCTGACATCTGGGACGTGACGTCCATCATTGTGCTTGTGTGTAAATAACTCTTGTGACACGTGCGACCCAAGTTCTCTACAAACCAGCCTTGGAAATGAAAACAATTCCATGCATTTAACATCACAAAGGAAGAATGACAGCACAAAGCCTTCTCGACTCTGATTCTTGAGTGATTAAAAATCAACACAAGGACACATTTCAATTCCATCTAGTTAGCTGACACCTCTCACACAGCTAGGCTGTATAGACAGCAATCTGCCTGTCATGCTAAATAGCTAGATAATGCACTTTAAATAATACTGAGATGATCTTGACTCACAATTAACTTTGCTGTTCCACAGACAGTCAGCTTCACCTATGCAGGTATTTATTTCTTTCCGCCTCTTTTGCTGCTCAGGAAGAGTTTGTGGTGCCTCAGAAATGCAGTTAAAACTGTTTTGTGATGTCACTTTGTCATTGTTATATCACTACCTGCAGAACTTTTCCCCCCTGTCAGACATTGTCCCTAAACAAGCCCCAGAGGTACTGCATCCCCTCACTCCTTTCATTGTATTCTCTCTGTGCTGCAGTTTTACAGTCAGAGTGCACTTTAGTGTGTTGGGAAGTTGCAGACGAGGAAGAGGAGCAGGTCTGGGGTGGCCAGAGGATCTGGTGCAAGGGGAATGATCATATCACACCACACAGCCCTGAAGATTTTGATGGCCTATATGTTTGAAGACATAAAGCACGTATTCGGGCAACTGGTCCTCACATTCTCAAAGATTCCAAAGGTATGTTTTTTGATTGGATCTCCTCAGTAGATGCAGCCAATCAAGAAGTCTGAAAACTTCATATTCTCATATTCCTTCATGTGTATCGGCTGAGAGTCCAATATTTGCAGACGATTCAGGTGTTGGGAGGCAGGGTTACTATTCTGAATGTGCAAATGGTGCTACTTATGAGTGCAACAAAATTTGTGTAGAGTTTATGTTAATTTTTTGTCATTTTATATTGGTGTTTATGCTTCTAATGCTTGTTTTTGAAATCAGTACAGTTTGCCTTTCACTTAATAATACATTAATTAGTTTGTTTGAGAAAATGCTTTTTGCTTCTCTGCAGATTCCTCCACCCCATGCTCCATTCCCTGACTGAGGGAGCAGGCTGTCAACCCGCTCCTGGGCCACTGCTGATGCTGCTTCGTGACCAGTTGCTAGGAGATGCACCAGAACCTGAACTGAATCACCTTCATGTTTCCCCTGCTTCCCTGTGGAGCATTGCTTCCTCACGTACCTGGCTGTAATTAGCAACTCAAGGTAGGAGAAAAAATCGTAGCCACAAACCCACTTAATATCTTTTCATGCTGCTGTTTGGTGGATTCTGAAAACCGTTCACTAACTGGCGTTCTAACATGTTAGAATTTTGACAATCACCAACAAGATTTTAGTTTGACATGCCATTCTGGTCGTCACTTGATTCATGCAGAAACTTTGGTATGGGGTGTTGAATTATCCATTATCTGGTCGTGGGTGTCGATGTATGTCAGTACAGATGCACCAGTCAAAACAGATATTGAGGTATTCAAATGTTCCAGAAATAAGTGTTAGTTTATAGCAACAGCGCAGGTAACTAGCCCTCTAAGCCCTGCATCTTCTATTATGACAGAGATGGGAAAAGTGTGCTATCTCTCTTGTCTATACCAGTCACAGCGTAAATTCACTTTAAGAGTAACACAGAAATGGAAATTGCTGGAAAGTCTCAGCAAGAATGGAAACATCTGTGACGAGAAATCAAAGATAATGTTTCGGGTCCAGTGACCTTTCTTCGGAGAATGAGGGGTTGAAACATATCATTGGACATCCGTCATTTCAAGGATGATGTCAACTCAGGATTGAAAATTTCTTTCATGGGTCTTCATAGAGCTGAACAGACTGATTTTTAAGCAGCTATTTTGGAACATGGAGCAGGGCATCCCAGAAGGCAGGGGCATCTACAATCCAGGATTTGTTTCCATTATTTTCCTGCTGTAGACAATGCAGCTAGATGGACAATCACAGAATTTCTACAGTGTGGAAACAGGCTGTTCGGCCCAACAAGTCCACACCGACACTCAAAGCATCCCACCCAGACCCAGTCCCCTATAACCCACCTAATCTACACATCACTGAACACTACGGGCAATTTAGCTTGGCCAATCCGCCTACCCTGCACATCTTTGGACTCTGAGGGGAAACCAGAGCACCTGGAGGAAACCCACGCAGACACAGGGAGAATGTGCAAACTCCACACACACAGTTGCCCGAGCGTGGAATCAAACCCAGGTCCCTGGTGCTGTGAGGTAGCAGCGCTAACCACTGAGCCACTGTGCCAGCCCAAAAGTTGCCACTACTTTGAGCACATGCTACCAAGCTGCTCTGAGTCATTCGTGTCATAGCTTTTGCTCTTCAGGGAAAGATTCAGAGCATCTTTGTCACATTTTCTTTGGCTTCCTCTGGAATGTTGATGCTTTGAGAGCTGAGAAAACAGGCCCTGCCGGGGAAGATGCATTTTAACTATCCAGACACTATCTGTTTCAAATGATATGTGTTTAATGGCAGCCAAAAACCACATACATAGCTGTTTACAACAAGAGTTGAGGTCACATGACAGTAGCAAGCCAGCCCCAAGAGCAAGTGCATTTCTCCAAAAATCCCACTTTATTTGAAAAAACAAATGAAAATTACATGCAATATCATATGCAGTTACATCTTACACGATAAAAACCGAATGAACTGCGGATGCTGTCAATCAGGAGCAAAAGCAGAAGTTGCTGGAAAAGCTCAGTAGGTCTGGCATCATCTGTGAAGGAAAAAACAAGTTAATGTTTCGGGTCCGGTGACCCTTCCTCAGAACGGTTCTGATGAAGGGTCAGCGGACCCGAAACGTTAACTCTGACTTTTTTCTTCACAGATGCTGCCAGAGCTGCTGAGCTTTTCCAGCAACTTCTGCTTTTGTCGTTCTTCTTCTTCTTGTTACATCTTACACAAGTTGCCCAACGCGCAATGGTCAACAATGGCAACATGACCAGAACTCGGTGTTAACTCCAGTCAGGTTTGAGCAGTCTCTGTACATGCTTTACATACACAGGGTGAAATCCTACAAGGGGCTGAGTGACATGGGCAATGGCACGATTTGTGATGGAATCAGATGAGAAGTCCAACAATATCCATCAGGCATGTCTCTATCCATCTTTTGTGCTTCTCACATGTGGCATGGACAATTGTTTGCCAGGCAGCGGCAAGTTACCAATCAAGGAGAGTTATTGCATGTTAAACACCTTGTTCATGACCCAGTTCACCTTATCTTCACTAATGTGCCAAGCATTGTGAGAACTCAGCATGGAAACCAAAGTGAATTCATCATGCTGCTTGCTCCAAAGGACCTCCATGTTAGAAATGACCAAATTGCATCGCAGGGTATGCCCCACAGGCACCAGCTGCATGCACTCCTCATCCATGGACATTGGCATCAACATGTGCCAACCACTCACAACATCATGGCACCTCTGTGATAAACTGGTAGCGCACTCCTGAAGCAGACTTACATTGCAGAGCTCATCAACATTCTGCATGCGGGGACAGGAGCCCAGCTCACGACTGGACCTGACAGCAACATGGGGCTGCTCACTCATTTAGCAGGTACCAGCATGCTAACAGCATCCATGTTATGGTTTGTCTTGGCCTCGCCAAAGAGCACAGCTACACAACCATGCGTCTGGTCAGCAGTGCACAGACAAAGAGGCGTACGTCATGCTGTATGACAGTGTGTAATGCCACACTCACACCTGCACCATGTCCCAGCAGCTTTCACAGCAAACACGCTGCACGGGCAGCAAGAGATCAGCCATGTCTCAGAGTCTGACAGGAGCTGTCCTCACTGAAGTCCATGGGGACGCTCATCAGTCAAGAGGCCCGGTTCAGTAAGTCAAGGCTGTGTCCAAAATTAATCCAAAACATTGGCTGTGTCAATGAATAGTTCTGCACCTTTGCAAGGGTGGCACAGTGGCTCAGTGGTTAGCCCTGCTGCCTCACAGAGCCAGGAACCCGCGTTCAATTCCACCCTTGGGCATCTGTCTGTGTGGAGTTTGCACATTCTCCCCATGTCTGCGTGGATTTCCTCTGGGTGCTCTAGTTTTCTCCCATGGTCCAAGGATGTGCAGGCTGGGTAGATTAGCCATGCTAAACTGCCCATAGTGTTCTGGGATGTGTAGATTAGGTGGGTTATAAGGGGATGGGTCTGGGTGGGATGCTCCAAGGGTCAGTGTGGACTTGTTGGGCCGAGGGGCCTGTTTCCACACTGTAGGGATTCTATGATTAAGGAAAAAATCCGGGAAGTGGACTCGGACAGGCTTGGTGAATGGGCAAATCTATGGCACACGAAATATAATTTGATGTTACTGACTTCAATAGGAGTGACAGATATGCAGAGTATTTCATAAAGGGTAAGTGGTTGGAAAGTGTTGATGTTCAGAGGGACTTGGGTTCCTTGTCAATGTCACTGAAGGCTAGCATGCAGGTGCAGCAAGTTATTAGGAAGGCTATGGGATGTTAGCCATTATGGCAAGAAGATTTGAGTACAGGAGCAGTTAGGCCTTGCTTCAATTACCTAGAAGCTTCATTACATTATACCTCGGCTACTTTATGCAATTTGGTTTCTTAGCAGGGGAAGGAATTACTTCCAAAGAGAGAGTGCAACAAAGGTTCACCAGGCCTGTTCCTAAGACGGCAGGATTGCCCTATGAAGAGAAAATGGGCAAAAATGGGCCTATATTTTCCAGTGTTCTGAAGAATGAGATGTGATCTAATTGAAACCTACAGAACACTTAACAGGATAGACAGGTCATAGAGTCATAGGGATGTACAATACAGAAACAGACCCTACAGTCCAAATCATCCTTGCTGACCAGATATCCTAAATTACTGTAGTCCCATTTGCCACCATTTGGCCCATATCCCTCTAAACCCTTCCTTTTCATATACCCATCCAGATGCCTTTTAAATGTTGTAATTGTACCAGCCTCCATCACTTCCTCTGGCAGCTCATTCCATACATGCACCATCCTCTGCGTGAAAAAGTTGCCCCTTAAGTCCCTTTTATATTGTTCCCACCTCACTTTAAACCTATGCCCTCCAGTTTTGGACTCCCTTACCCTGGGAAAAAGACCTTGGATGTTCACCCATCCATGCCCCTCGTGATGTTGGAAACTTCTCTAAGGTCACCCCTCAGTCTCCAACGCTCCAGGCAAATGTAGGAAAGAAGTTTCCCCTAACTGGGGAGTCTAGGATCAGGGGACAGAAACTAAACCTAAGGGGGATACCATTTAAGATGTGATGTGGAGACATCTGTTTTCTCAGGCATTTTGGATCTGTGGGATTCTCTGTTTTCGATGGCTGTGGCTGTCAGTCTCTGTGTATATTTAAAATAGAGATTGATAGATTTCTGTTTAAAAAGGTGTAAAAAGGTTATGGGGACAGTATGAATATAAAACACTGAAGCGTCCAATCAGCCATGACCATAATGAACGTTGGAGCAGGCTCAATGGGCTGAACGGCCTGTTTGTCTGTTCCTAAATCTCTTCTGACATGTTTAAGGCTGCCAATCCAAACTTTAGACTTGCTTCAGCTGAGTTGAGTGGCGTTTCCTTAATGTCTGCTATCTGGAGTTCTATGTCTTCATTCTTCCCATTACATTGGACTGCAACTCCATTTGACCACTTGGCATGAGGCTTATTTCATCATATAACCTAAAGGTCATTTTCAAGATCTTCATTCCCAGTTACCATCTTGAGCGACTTGGCACAGGTCAGTGAAGCTAATTATGTTGAACAAAGCACTGATGTTGACTGTATACTTCATAATTACTTGATGCTCTCCTTCTTTGGCCATCATTCTAATAGCCACAAACCTTTTATCACCTTTAGCCCCTGATGATGCTAAACTGTTGTGTAGTATTGAATGATTTGTCAAACTCATCAACTGACATCTCTTTAGTAGCCATCTTTATAGGCTCATTTTGCTTCTTTCAAGGTAAATCCTTAAGGCAAATTGATTTAATGCTTTATAGTTAGAGCTGTGTATCTCCCAGACCAGACATGTTGCCATTTCCTTCGTGTGATGTCTTCTTTAATATTTTCATCCTGTTCTCTGGCCTTGATCTTTCTGCTAGGTCTTCTGAAAATAATTTTTTTTTTATATAATGTCAATTTCATTCAGCCTGGAATGTCACTCAGCATAATGCAAAGCTTTGTCCCTGTACTCATTAATAGACTCAAGCTGATACCATTTATGAGTAACGTTAGTATGTGGCCCATCATTGCCTTCAAAGTCTCCAAAATCTTTCCTGCCGCCTTTCCTGCTCCTTAGTGTGAACTAGGCTGAAGTATAATTTAGAGCACTCTCTCCCCAGCAGTAATATGCTCAGGTTTTTAAATTAATCCTGCAACTATTTCATAGGTCTGCCACTGAATGGAAAAATTCCAAGCGAGTCTTGATCATTCCTTTCATTCCCATCTGCAGGGAATGGAAAATGCACAGCGATTTTGACTCACTCAAAAATTCAACTTCACAGACAGCTGTTTACCTTTCATTCTGCTTCTTTCAGGAGTTGGCTGTGTTCCAGTTCTGAAAGTCCACACATTTTCAGCTGCATCATTCCTGACACCATTTTTCAATTATGTGTTGAATGGCAGCAATGGACTGCACACAAAGGCACTTGCAGCGCAGGTGGGCAGGGTCACATGAACTGCAGCTAGCCAGTCATAAACTGAGTGTATCTGCATTTCTTCAAACACCATCCTGTCCATCTTAGCTGATTTTGTACCTGTTTTGCCAGAATGCTTTAGAGCTGGCTTCAAGCGATGATTGCAATGATGTTGCCCAGCCTGCACAGGATTTGCAAGCCACTCTCAATTACTTCAATCCTGCATGAAAGGGAGTCGACCTGGTGAAACAAAACCCATACATCAACCCAGAGATAGTAAGAACTGCAGATGCTGCAGTCAGGGATAACACTGTGTGGAGCTGGAGGAACACAGCAGGCCAGGCAGCAACAGGGGAGCAGGAAAGCTGACATTTCACATCGGGACCCTTCTTCAGAAATGGTGGGGTCGGGGATGGGGAGGGAGCTGGGAAATAAATAGAGGGAGGAGGAGTGGGGCTGGAGATGGTAGGTGAGATAGCGATAGGTGAGTGCAGGTAGGCAGCGGTGGGAATTGGTCAGTGAGGTAGGTGGAGCAGATAGGTGGGAGAGAAGATGGACAGGTTGTGTCAGGTCAAGGAGGTGGCGATTAGAGGGAAGGTTGATCATGGGAAGAGGCTGGGGGTGGGGAGATTTTGAAACTGGTAAAATCCAGGCCATTGGGCTGTAGGCTCCCGAGATGGAATATGAGGTGTTTCTCCTCCAGTTTGTGGGTGGTGTCATTGTGACACTGGAAGAGGCCCAGGATGGACATGTCACCCAGGGAATGGGAGGGGGAGTTGAAATGGTTTGCAATCAGAAAGTGTTGTCATCCCATGGCCAACCCTCCCTCTCATCCCTGCCTCCTTGACCTGGCACAACCTGACACAACCTGTCCATCTTCTCTCCCACCTGTCCGTCCCCCCCACCTCACAGACCAATCCCTAGCACTGCCTACCTGCACTCACCTATCGCCATCCCACCTTCCTTCCCCAGCTCCACCCCTCCTCTCTCTATTTATTTCTGAGCTCCCTTCCCCCTCCCCCATTTCTGAAGAAGGGTCCCGACCCAAAACATCAACTTTCCTGCACTTCTGATGCTGCCTGGCCTGCTGTGTTCCTCCAGCCCCAGACTGTGTTATCTCATATATCAAGCTAGACCTAGTTGACAGTGAAACACTTAACGCACTAAGCTTGCTACATCTTTCAGATTTGCTCAGACTACCTTTATCTTCCTTCTTCTCTAATCTTCAATGGAAATGGGAATCTATCCAGTTACTATCTTAAATGCTTCCCTGAGTCTGCAATTTATTTTAGTGGATGGTTACATGCTCTTTCGGTTAATGGAGGAAATGTTAGTCATCTTAACGTGCCGGCTACAAGCTTAGAAGCAACTAAATTAAGTACGAAATGGTGTGATTAGGTCAACAGTTTGATAATGTTCACTGCATGATACTTTCTGGTGAGACGTGACTGGGTAGAAACTGCTGTCAAAAACACGTAGTCAACATCTTTTGAATTTGAAAAGAAAATTGCATCACTTTCACAGTTTCACAAGCATGCAACTCTTGGTGCTTGACTAACCTGACTTTTTAATCATGCCCAGATGGATGACCTGGGCATCCACGTATCCAGAAGTATATTGTTCAATTTAACATTTCCTTAAAGGGAGGTGCAAATAGAGTCTAAGTATCATAAGAGTTACGCAGCACAGAAACAGATGCTTCGATCCAACTCGTCTGTACCGACCAGATATCCTAAATTAATCTAGTCTTATTTGCCAGCACTTGGCCCTTATCCCTCTCAACCCTTCCTATTCATTTACCCATCCAGATGCCTCTTAAATGTTGTAATTGTTCTCACCTCCACAACCTCCTCAGGCAACTCATTCCATACAAACATTCACCATTTGGAACTTGCTTCTTCTTTAATGACTGTTCTGCACTTTGTGTGAGGAGGTGTTGCAGTGGAAGTGGCTCCATTTGTGAAAGCTTTTCATCTCTTCAACTCTCACTGCCACTTATGGGAAACCCTCTTTGTTTGGCGTATAGCAGGATGTGGAAGTGGAGTTAAAGGAACAGTGAATAGTAAAAGGATGGCTCCTTACTTGCCCTTCCTTTCCCAACTGAGTATATAGGACAAAATATATGTTGTAAGTATGTTGTAAAAGCGGCGCAAGCAAGAGTTTTGCTTCTACACTGGTGTGTACAGCATCACCAGATAATCTGCAGACAATCTCCAGGGCAGGGACTGCATTTCCCTTCAATATAAAACGTCATGACATTTACACCTCACCCACCTTCCAGGATATCAATGGGACATTGGTTACACAGGCCAATTTTGAGCTGGCATTTTATGAAGCAAATGACTGATGTCTCTCTTTGAAAACAACTTCACTATTTTCCCAATGGACGGCAGCAAAGAAGAGTAAAGGACATTTTTATTGCCCAGATTTGTGCAGGTTGACAGCAATTGTATATGTTGTTTTGCATGCCCTTGTCTATAAGTCAAATTCTGTGGACACAAAGATTTTTTCTACATGCAGATAATCTACAATTTTCCACACACAGTCTTGAAACTGACTCCTACTTTCCCATCAACAGCCACAATATCTTTATTTTAATTCAGCACCACTTGATTCTGGAAAATAAAAATTGGCTTCTTAGAGGCTGGCAACTGGTTTGGGTCGATAACCCAAAATCATAGAATCCCTCCAGTGTGAAAGCAGACCATTCAGCCCATCAAGACCACATTGCTACTCCAAAGAGCATCCCACCCAGACACATTCAATCCCTGTAACCCTGCATTTCCTATGGCTAACCCACCTAACCTGCACATCCCTGGACACTATGGGCAAATTAGCATGGCCAACCCACCTAACCTGCACATCTTTGGACAGTAGGAGAAAACTGGAGAAAACCCACACAGACACAGGGAGATTGTGCAAACTCCACACAGACAGTCACGCGAGGGTGGAATTGAACCCGGCTCCTTGACACTGTGAGACAGCAGTACTAATCAATGAGCCACCGTGCCACCCAATATATTGATAGATTGTATCCAACTAGAGGGGTCAAGCTGTCCCAAATCAGGCCTCAGGCCTTGTTAATATTTCATGTGCATGCTGTCAGCAACTGTTGTAATTCCACAGACATCTTGTGCAGATACAAAAGAAATGACTTGCCAGAGGGAAAAACCAGTAATACTTGGAAACCAATGTACTGGGTGTACATGGAAATATACAAGATGAGTGAGACGGATATGCCTCATTCCCCAGTTTTATTGCCTTTTCCTTCTGACATGCCAACAGTGAATCAAAGGGCATTCTGGGGAGATGAGTGGGAACGGGCTGATTGTGAAGAATGGAGTTAAAGTAGTTTTATAAAAGGTTAACTTTTGAGAATCTAGCACTGATTAGGACACAGTTTAAAAATCCTGAGTGGAGCAAGCCCTGCTCTGCCATATACAGAACCACTTTCTGGCAAAGGAGATAAAGCAGGTGCAAGGCCCTCATGTGTATATGCAAACCATACCCATTTTAGGCTGATGTTTACGATGCCTACAAAGTTGCTCTTACTAATATGGTAAAGCCAGAGATGCAGGTACTAGTTGGGTACGGGAAACTTCAGCCTGGAATTGGTTCTGAAATGGATGCTAGTGCAGTGATTGGAATGTAGTCAGCCAGGTGAACCTCACAGAATATGAGTTCCCTGATTGGGGTTGTTAATCTGGTTCAATCAGGCAGTCCTGGCTGACAGATATAAACAGGAGTGTCAGGGGTTCTGTTCACTCTAGAAGCTGGTTCTGAGCTAGCTGGGTCAGTGTCATGTACTATGCACGTGGAAATAAAAGGCGACTTAGTGTCAGGATACCAGCCTTTGTGGAGTTAGTTCAACAACAAGGACCAATTTGTAAACCCACAATCACGCCCCCACCTCACTGTTCTAACCATTATTACGGTGATGAACCTATGCTAAAACTCCAATTAAATACGGAGAAAGCTTTTGACCTTGCCATAAACTCCGTTCCCAAGTTATTGACTCCATCCCTCTCCCTGGCAATTGTCTGAGGCTGAACCAGACTGCTCGTAACCTTGGTGTCAACTTTGACCAGAAATTGGCTTCTGACCACATAACCACAGTATTATCTAAACTGCATGTTCTCCTTCAAGCACATAGCTTACTTCCTCTACGAACTCAGATCACCTTTGCCGAAAGCCTCACATGTGACCATGTTGCCTTTACACTCAAATACAATCACATAATCCCTACAGTGTTGGGGCTGGTCATTCGGTCCATTGAGTCCACACCAACCTTCCAAAGTGCAGCCCATCCACACGCACCCACCACTACCATAACCCTGCATTTGCTACAGCTAATCCCCCTAACCTAAACACCAAACAAACTCCACACAAACAGTTGCCCACAACTGGAATTGAACCTTGGTCCCTAGTGCTGTGAGGCAGCAGTGCTAACCACTGAGCCACCGTGTTAGTCCTGCACAGACTCCCACACTCCTGTCTCTGAAAACTTGGTCACCCCAAATCTCTGATGTCCATGTCCAAACTTGCAGCAAGTCTCATTCACCTACTCATGATCTCATTGACCCACATTTGCTATCAGTTAAGCAATGATTCAATCTTTAAATTCACATCCTTGTTTTCCAGAGTTTTCACCCTCCTCTTGTCCTCCAGACTCACAATGCTCTAAGATTCCTGTTCTCCTTAAATTCAGATCTCCTAAGCATCCCAATTTTAACTGCTCAACTATTGTTGGCTGTGCCTTCATTCACCTGCTCCCAAATGCCTTGAATTCCTTCCCAGAACTTCTTCAGCTATTGACTACATTCTTCTCCTTAAAAACGTTCCCTGTAAGCTACATTTTTGACCAAGCTTTTGCTCATCTGTCCTAACATAGTGAAATGTAACTCAATGTCAGTTAGTTGTCTTCTAACAGTCCCATGAACTATCTTCCCAACTCAATGAGTTCCATGCCCACCACACGGAACTCTTCTTCTGCCGCCTCTTCCTCCATGTCTCCTTCTTCAATAAAGACTCCCAACCACACTCCAGGGACCCCTTCTACCTCCTCCAACCTTCCTCGTCCTCTTGGGCACCTCCTGCCAGCCTCTTAACCACCCTGGACCTCTTCATTGCTAACTGCCAACGTGACATTGACCATCTCAATTTCTCCACACCCCTCGCTCACTCCAACCTCTCCCCCTCTGAACATGCGGTGCTCGACTCTCTCTGCACCAATCGCTGTTTCAGTACGAAACTCACTGACAAAGGCAGGTTGGTGGTAGTCTGGATGGACCCCTATATCACAGAGTCCAAATGCCAACTCTCTAACACCGTGTCCTACCTCCTCCTTGACCACGACTCCATCTTGGCCCCTTTCCCACACTGTCCATGACCTCATTGCTTCCGGTGACCTCCACTTCACTGCCCTCAGCCCCGCACTGCCCGGTTCTACCTGCTCCCCAAGATCGACAAGCTCAACCACCCCGGCTGACTCATTGTCTCTGCATGCTCCTGCCCCACCGAGCTCGTCTCTTCCTACCTCGACTCCATTCCCTTCCCCTTGGTCCAGACAACCCCACCTACATCTGGGATGCAAACCATGCCCTCCACCTTTTT
This sequence comes from Ginglymostoma cirratum, assembly GCA_024137785.1. NCBI lineage: Eukaryota > Metazoa > Chordata > Chondrichthyes > Orectolobiformes > Ginglymostomatidae > Ginglymostoma > Ginglymostoma cirratum. The sequence goes on from JAHRHZ010000022.1 coordinate 8,719,219, forward strand.
GGTAACTTCCAGTTGCCTGGCCCCCAGCGCTTCATCTTTGCTCTGGATGTTCAATCCCTATACACGTCCATACCCTACAAGGATGGCCTACAGGTCCTCAGTTTTTCCTCTCCAACCGACCCATCCAGCACCCGCCCCCACCCCCCCTCCCCCCCGCCCAGGCCAATACTCTCTGCTGCCTCGCCAAACTAGTCCTCACCCTCAATAGCTTTTCCTTCAATTCTTCCCACATTCTCCAAATCCAGGGGGTTGTCATGGGCACTCACATGGGCCCCAGCTGTGCCTGCCTCTTTGTCGATTCTGTCAAACAGTCCCCCTTCAGTACGTACACTGGGACTGTTCGCCAACTCTTCTGCCGTTATATCAATGACTGCATCGGTGCTGCATCCTATACCCAGGATGGACTGGAACAGTTCATCGACTTCGCTAACAACATCCACCCTGCCCTCAAATTCACTTGGTTTATCTCAGGCACCTCCCTCCCCTTTCTTGACCTCTCCATTTCCATTTCTGGCGACAGTTTACAGACCGACATTTACTGTAAACGCACAGACTCCCATAGCTACCTAGACTACACCTCCTTCCACCCTGTATCCTGCAAAAACACCTTCCCGCTTTCCCAATTCCTCCATCTCCATCGCATCTGCTCTGACGAGGAGACATTCCACTCCCAAGCATCCTGGATGTCCGCCTTTTCCAAACAATGGTCTTTTCCCCCACTCTATCATCCAGACAGCCCTCCTCCGTGCCTCCTCCATTCCCCACTCCACAGCTCTAAACAACCTTCCCCTCACCAAACATAATAAAGGTAGGGTCCCCCTTGTCCTCACTTTCCACCCCCTCAGCCTCCGAATCCAATGTATCATCCTCAAACTCTTTCGCCAACTCCAATTAGACCCAACCACCCAGAACATCTTCCCATCCCCACCCCTCTCTGCCTCCCGCAAGGACCATTCCCTTTACCACTCCTTAGTTCACGCCACAGTCCCCAATAACCACTCCAACCTGCCCAGTACCTTCCCCTGTAACCGTAAAAAAGATGCAACAGCTGCCCACACACCACCTCCCTCACCTCCATCCAGGTCCCTAAACAATCCTTCCAAGTGAGACAGAGCTTCACCCGCATGTCCTCCAACCTAGTCCAGTGCATTCGATGATCCCGATGTGGTCTTCTCCACGTCAGTGAGACCAACCGTAGACTAGGTGACCGTATCGCCAAGTACCTTCGCCTGACCCGTAATGGCCAACCTAACCTCCCGGTCACTGCCCATTTCAACACCCCCTACCCACTCCCCCTTTGACACACCCATCCTCGGCCTCCTCCAGTGTCACACCTTATCTTCCACCTGGGCACCCTACAGCTCAGAGGACTCAACATTCCATTCTCCAATTTCAAATAACCTTACCACCCACTCCCTGGTTCCCCTTCCAGCCCCACCTCCTCCCTTCCATTCCACTTTCTGACCCTCCCTTCTGGCCACCAACCAAGTTGTACCTACCACCAGTGTCCACCTATCACCACCGTTCCACCTCAACCCCTTCCCCGCCATGCCCCATTTTTATCTGCAGCTCCCCCTACACCCACTTCCAGTCCTGAAGAAAGGTAATACCCAAAATATTGACTACTCCTTTCCTCCAGACGCTGCCTGGCTTGTTGTGTTCTTCCAGCCTCCTGTTTGTCTACTTTGGGACATTTTATTCAGTTAACAGTTCAATATAAAAAAAAGTTGATTTTTTTTGCTACATTTCAGCAAGTGTGGGGACAGTCTAGCATACACAGACTTTGTGGTGTTTGCACACCGACGGGAAAACAGCAGAGGAATTCCATTGAAGTGTTGCGATGTGTAAAGAGATCAGCAACAACAAAGTCCATGCTGCCCCTGCCTCAGGGAACTGTCACACCGGCACACCCATCAGGGAAAGTGTAGTGTAATGGTACTCATTGAGGGGCTCCTAAAGATTTCCCGTTTCGGCATAATCAACCCGATTGTCATCCCTCTGTTGTGGCCATTACAGGTTTCATTCAGTGCTCAGACAATGAACAGACTCACTGAGAGCAATAAGTTAACTGGAGACTGTCTCAATGCATTCCCCTCAGAAGATGTGGTGGTAAAGCCCAGGGCCTGTACAGTAATGCCCCTCCTGAGCAAGGGGCTGATTACATTTCAGGCTTCCTCATGGTGACACTGTTACAGCTTAGCCCAGCAATGACTGGAAGCTGCGTGGCGAGCTGCTGAACAACAAAACTCCATATGCGGAGATGTGTGGTCTTCTCCACTATATTCACATTGTACTCGAAGTTCTATGGAACATTCTCCAAATAATCAATCATATTCAGAAAAAAACTCATTATCTGAAAAAAAGCTGAACCGGAGAGGTCTGCAGCTCCATTCAGCACAAATATATGTGTATAAGTTCTGGTTGTTGGCTCCTTTCTCTTCCGGCGCTACTGTTAACTATTCTTGTTTGCTTACACTTCAAACCTCTGCCTGTGCATTCTCCCCAAGGTTGCAGTCTATTTCCCATAGGGTGGCTGTTGACTTCTTTGGCAGCAAGAACACCGCTATCCTTTTAAGCATTTGCTCCAGTTCCTTGGCAGAACTCCAGCAGCATGCAATTTCCTGTTCCCTAACCGGCCAGCTCCCAATTCCAGGCATGACTCATGACTACAGCTCGCTGACATGATGGAAATTTGGCTGAACCTAGAAATAGCAGAGTTGTGGGCCATGCTTGTGGACATTCCACCAGTTCTGACAACAGACATTAAAACTGGCCTGAACAAACCGATCTGAAGCAGTTCATCTTTCAGTCACACTGAATTTAAGATTTCCTTAATAATTGTAGCACCTCCCCACTCGTTCTCTTTAATGTAAGTAAGCCTAACCTCACCCATTTCTTTCAATACCCCCATACTTTATTGACCTGAATTTTCCATTTTGACAAATTCCAGCGCACTTTGGTTGGGGCGAAAGTTCCATTTACTCTGATGCTCTGTCTCTCTCACATCAGCTGATCTTTTATTGTTGGTCTAACTCACACGTTCTAAAGGGTCTCCTTAGTCTCACTGGAGCAAGCTGCCCTCTGTCACTCCAACCCATTCCCCTTGCTGCTTAACAAAGCTCCCCACCCCCAAGCTAAGAAAACTTCTTATGTCATTCCAAAATGATCGATCTCTTACCCTGAGACTTTGACCAAAGTCCTTAGCCCCGGGAAACAATCATTCAGTGTCTTGCCTATGAACCTGCTCTTATGCTTCTAAACATTGGAAAGAGAGGCACAATTTACCCAGCCTCTCATCACAGGACAACACTCTCATCCATGGAACCAATCTTGCGAACTTTCACTGTCCTTCCTTCAAAGCTATCCTTCCTTAAATATGGAGACACGAAGTGTGAACAATACTCCAGCTGTACTCCCCACTCTCTGCTCGCAACCTGTTAATCAATCTATCGACCACACTAATATTGTACTTCACAAGCCCTTATCTTGCACATTATTCTTTTTGTGTAGCATAGATTGAATATCTTTTGGAGATCCAAGTAGAATACATATCCTGACAAGCCCTTTATCTGTCTCCTGTTTAGTATATTTGTCAAACACCATTTCCTTTTCGGAAAACTGTGTTCATTCCATCTGACCATTGTCTAATTTTCTAAGTGCTTTAAGACTTCTGTAACATCTTAATTTCCCATGACAACTGGTGTCAGGCAAGGGATTCAGAGAGTCTCATCAGCCTAGGGACTGTCTCTGAGCAGGCTGGTCAGAGCCTAAGTACTGTACATATGTAAATAAAGGGAGATTTGGTGTCAGGATATTGGCCTCTGTGCAGTTATTTCACCATGTTTTTAGTTCAAAGTTGTAAGGGAGTTGAGATCAATGATAGCTAATGAACATTCTACCTACCTACAAGGCTAATAATTTTTTCTACTCTACCATGGAGAAAGCGTAAAAGAAGCCAGTTTTGAAATCAGGTTACAAGTTTCCTCACAAATCAATGAATGTCATTGACAGAGAGTAGCTTTCGTTTTGTTTGAACAGCAAAGAGAAAAGCCTATTTGACTTTGTGTACTACACAACCAGATTAGAGTGGAATCAGTTTCTCATAGATAATTCAGACGTACTTCCCTTGAAATGGGTTCCAAACAAAATTAGTCAAGGATTCTTATTCCGACTTCTGCCTTGAACTGTGTTTGACAACACATCACTCAACCTATCCATAATCTCCGTTAGTCTGTTATATTTTCTTTCATTTTTCAATCTTTGATATTATGAGCAAATTTTGACATGATTCTTTTCATGCTGTAAAGTCTGCATTTTACAAATTTCTGTATTTTTGAACGTGGACTGAAATTTGAAAAGGACTGTCAAAAAGCCAAGCAGTTTTGAAGGATTGCTGCGTTTATTTTTACTTACGTGAGCAAGTTGCCTGACCCTCAATGTAAGTGTTGTTTACGTAGCTGCGGGTTCATGCCAAGTAACAGAGAGGCTAAAGTCAAGGGACTGTGTATGATTGGAGATTTAGTATGATGACCAGTTATCAATGTCAAAGGCCTTTTGTCTGCCAACGACTATGTAATTGGCTCCCAGGTTGCTGAACAGTCTGAATGTTCAGATCAGAAGCATCAGATTTCCAGAAAGGAAAGAACAGTTTGCAGTCCGATTTAAAAAGCATCTCAAGCCTGAAGATAGCCAGTTGATTCGTCTTATAATTTGCTATAAATTGTGACTTTTAATTCATAGGTTAGAGACCTTTAGAGGAGTGAGCCAGTCACCCCACACCTCCTGCAAACAAATGAAAGTACCTGGAGATGGAAGATTGAAAAACAACATTCTGATCAGCAAAAAGGACCATCTTGGCAAACTTTGTGGATAGGGGCTACTGAAATGCCTTCCCTGTGTCCCCCTCAACCCTCAACCCATAATGCCTACATTTTAATTGTGTGTGTACGTGTGTGTATATGTGTGTGCGCGTGCGCGTGTGTGTGTACAGTTTTATAAGTGAGTTAGAGCATTAACTAGTGGAGTGATATGCATATAGTTCTTAACTGTTTATTTATAGTTAGAATCTAGTTACCTGCAACAAAGAGTAATTCCTGTTAAGTACAGATAACTGTCCATGCATTCTGTCAACATAAGTCCAAAAGACAGTTGAATTGGGGAATTCTGTGTATGTTTTAAAATCCTTAACTTTTGTAATGACTCTGGGTATAATGGGGCTTGACTTCCTCTGCATTATCCCAGTGAGTTATCCCAGTGAGATGAACAAAGGCTTGTGTCCACCCACAGGATTGTGGAAATAGGGGAATTAAGTCAAGGTCACACAAAGTCGAAGATTGGATTCACTTTATGCACCTTCAAGCTCTGAGGGAAACATTGTTATCCATTTGATTCTTTAAAGCATCTGCCAGTGCATGTTGTATTTCATTTTATCACCTTTGTTTCATTCAATCATTACCTTCAAACAATCAAATTTCTGTTAATCATTATTTTCTCTTCAAACCCAAGTGCATCATTCATTCTTCGGCTGACCAATTGCTAGAACTCGGCTAACAGCTTTTAAAGTCAACATTCTGTGAACAGGGTTCCATATAAAAATACCAACAAGGAAGATCAAAAGTTGGGGAAATTGAACCTAAGACAAACCTGGCTTCATCTGAATGCCATTGATGGTGCTTCCAATCATAGCAATGAGGAGTGGACATTTCTCCATCATGACGGCATTTTTATTGTTTCCATAATCACCTGAGCTGACACTCACCAAAGTCTGGAAATCCAGCCTATTATCTGTATGTGCATGGTTCACTTCTACACTAATCATTGCACTCACCAATTCAACCAGTAAGAGGAGTTATTCTCTGCTATCACCTGATAAGTACCTAATGTACATTTGCTCCAGTACATCTTAAAGAGAATTTCATTCTTGTTTAACTTTTCCCATCACTAGTCCTGAAATTATTTCTGAATAATTGTAAACTCATGCAACAATATAGCACAGAAAGAGGCATTTTGGTCCATTGTGCCCATGCTGTGAATGCTATCTCAATCAATCCATTCCATCTTAATTTATGTAACTATCTGCTTTTGATTTTTAATTTATCCACAGGGTGTGAGTACAGCTTGCCTTGATTGCTTTTTCTAATTTAAGAGGTTGGTGCTGAATCACCTTCTTGAACCATTGCAGCTCATGTGATTTCATGGGGGAACTCTAGCACTCTGACTCAATGATATTGAAGGAACAGTGAGAGATAGCCACCTGACCTTACTGAGAATGATGTGTAACATGAAGGAGAAACTGAGGGTTTTCCCATGCTCCTGCTGCACTTGTTCATTTGAGCAGTGCGGGTCTAGTGTTTGAAAGATGCTGCCACAGGAACCTTGATGAGCTGTCGCAGTGCATCTTGTATTTGTAAAAGGGACACTTTACTGCCCTGTAGACTGATTGTGGAAGGAATGAATGTTTAAGATGGTGAATGGGTTGCCAGTCAAGCAGGCTGCTTTGCCTTGAATGGTTTTAACCTTTTTGCATGTTTTTGGATCTGCACTCATAGTCATAGAGTAATACAGCATGGAAACAGGCCCTTCAGCTCAAACTGGTTCATGCTACCCACTCAGCTAGTTCCAATTGCCCACATTTTGTTCACATCCCTCTAAACTCTTCTCATACAAGTACATATCCAAATGATTTTTAAATGTAGCTATTGTACCTGCCTTAACCACTTTCTCTGGTAGCCCATTCCATATATGCACCAACCTCTGCATGAAGAAGTTGCCCCTCAGGTCCTTCTTAAATCTTTCCCCTCTCATCTTAAACATATGCCCTCTAGTTTTCAATTCCCCATCCCTGGCAAAAAGACTGTATGCATTCATCCTATCTATGCCCCTCATGATTTTATACACCTCAATAAGGTCACCACTCATTCTCCTATGTTCCAAGGAATAAAGTCCTATCTTGGCCAAACTCTCCCTGTAACTCAGACCTATTAGCCCTGGCAACATCCTCGCAAATCTTTGTTGCACACTTTCCAGTTTAACTACGTCTTTCCTATAACGGTGATCAAAACTGTACACAGTAATCCAAGTGCGGCCTCATGAACGACGTATACAACTGTAACACAACATCCCAACTCCTATACTCAGTGCCTCGACTGATGAAGGCCAGCATGCTAACTGCCTTCTTCACCGCCCTGTCCACCTGTTATGCCGCTTTCAATGAACTGTGTACTTGTACTCCTAGGTCCCCCTGTTCCACAACACTCTTCAGGACATTACCATTTACGGTATCAGTCCTACCTTGGTTTGACTTTCCAAAGTGCAACACCACACACTAACCTGTATTGAATTGCATTTGCCAATCTTCAGCCAACTTCCCCATCTGGTCAAGATCCCTCTGTAATTTTTGATAGCTTTCTTCATTATCAACGATACCTCCTAATTTTGTGTCATCCACAAACTTACTTATCATGCGTTGTATACTCACATCCAGATCATTATGTAAATAACAAATAACAATGATCCCAGCACCGACCCCTGTGGCACACCACTAGTTACAGGCTTCCAGTCCAAGAAACAATCTTCAACCATCACCATCTGCTTCCTACCTTCAAGCAAATTTTGAATCCAATTAGCTAGCTTTTCCTGGATCCCATGCAACCTAACTTTCATGACTAGCCTGTCATGCGGAACCTTGTCAAAGGCCTTACTAAAGTCCATGCCGAGAACATCCACTGCCTTATCCTCATCTATCTCCTTAGTTACCTCTTTGAAAAACTCTAAAAGATTTGTCAGACATGACTTCCCATGCACAAATCCGAGTCAACTATCCCTAATCAGACCTTGACTCTCCAAATGTTGCTTGATCCTGTCCCTCAGTAACCTCTCCAATAACTTGCCTACCACTGATGTCAGGCTTATTGGCCTGTAGTTCCCTGGCTTGTTTTTGTTACCTTAAACAATGGAACCGCATTGGCCACCTTCCAGTCTTTTGGAACTTCACCAGTGGCTAAAGATGAAGCAAAAAGCTCTGCAAGGGCCTCTGAAATTTGTCCCCTAGCCTCCCACAATGTCCGAGGATGGACTTGATCAGGCCCAAGGGATTTATCCACCTTAGTGCGCTTTAAGGCTGCAAACACCTCCTCTCTGGCAATGTGTATGTGGTCCAAAACATCTCCACGTTTCCCTATTTCCTTAGCATCCATGATTCTCTCTGTAGTAGACACTGAGGAGAAATAATCATTAAAAAATCTCCCTCATCTCCTGTGGCTCCACTCATCAAAAGTATTTCGTGAAACTCCTAAGTTGTGCCTCATGGTTGGTGGAATATCAAAAAGTATTTTCTTCATCATATATTATGAGCATTTTGTTTTGTTTTTCAGTTGGTTCTCTTTACTTTTAGGTGCATCATCAACTAGCAGGTTCTTGATGTATTTTTCAAATTAAGTTGAGATGCTTTGAGATATTATATTCATTTATTTTCTTCTGCTGAAGTTTGTTCTTATGTACATTAAAGAACGCCTCTATGAACATACAGACACATGAACAAGAAACAAGAGTAGGTCCTTTGGGCTTTGATTCAATAAGATCATGATTTTAGCATCAACTCTACATTCCTGTATATCTCCAATCATTGTTCATTCCCTTTATCATTAATATTGTTTTCCAGGCTTTTGGTTTATGTAGGTTTTCAGTATCTTACAGTGACTTCTAAGATGTTCGCCACTGCTAACTTATTTTTTTAAAGAATCAGTTAAAAAGAACTTGGTGTCTTTGTTTCACAATAATTCTGCTAACCTTCTGTTTCTTTGTTTGAACAGAGGTCATTGGAGATGCCGTCCTGTGATTCTCACATCGGAGACTCGACACTTGACAGTTCCAGTGAGTTGTGCACATTATTCATACTTTTCCCGTAACTAAACAGAATTCTCATTTTGAGAAGCATTTCAAATTTGGCTGTGATTTGTAAATGTTGTAGTGAGGGGCTTTTAACTATTCAACCTGTCCAAGATTTGCAGCCTCATGCCAGTTACTGTCACTGCAAATGAAAGAACGTAGGTAGTTTTTGAAATGGAATTCTAAATTTACAGAAACATTTTAATTAAAAACATGGTTTTCACCACAACCGGTAAGCACTGCAGAGGCTGGAGAATATACTTTTTTCTGTTCATTCATGGGATGTGGGCATCACTGGCTCAGCCAGTATTTATTGCCTGTCTCCAATTGCCCAGAGGGCAGTTGTCAACCACATTGCTGTTGGTCTGTAGTCACATAAAGGCCAGACAAGGTAAAGATGGCAGTTTCCTTCCCTAAAGGATGCTTATGAACCAGGTGGGTTTTACCAATAATTGACAATGGATTCATAGTCATCATTAGACTTTTCATAGATAAGAGATAATAGGTACTGCAGATGCTGGAGAATCTGAGATAACAGGGTGTGGAGCTGGATGAACACAGCAGGCCAAGCAGCATCATAGGAGCAGGAAAGCTTGACGTTTCGGGCCTACTTTTCATTCCAGGTGTTTTGTAATTGACCTCAAATTCCACCACCTGCTATGGCAGGATTCGAACCCACATCCCAGAACATTACCTGCGTTTCTGGATTAAAAGTCCAGTGATGATACCACTCGGCCATCACATCATCAATGGACTGGACAATCATGTTCTTCAATTATACATTCTGTAGGTTTTCTGGTTTAGTTCTTTATTAGTTGTGCTTCTCTAAGAAGGGAAATGATGTTTGCCCAGAGTGTGACAACACTTAGGGGCTTAATTAGAAAAGATGTGCTGTTGAACTTGCTGGTGAAGTCAGTTCTTGTCGTCAGAAATTATTGAAGCAAAATAACCAAGACAAATGCAGTTCCAGGTTGAAGAAAGTAGCCAACACACTCTCATTCTGAACAGCATGTGAGAGTACTTACAATTCTTGGATTGTACCAGCTCAAGAAAGCAGTGCTTCTAAAGGGCATAGGGGGATGGGCAACAAACGGGAAATGTTGGCTTCATGGTAATATCACTTAACTGTTAACCCAGGTAATGTTCTGAGGACCAGAGTTCAAATCCTGCCATTACAGATATTGGAATTTGAATTCAATTAAAAATATGGAATTAGGAGTCTAATGATGACCATGAAACTATTGTTGATTGTTAGGAGAAACTCATCTGGTTCACTTATGTCCTTTAGGAAAGGAAAGTGCCATCCTTACCTGGTCTGGTATCCACATAACTCTAGACCCACAGCAATGTGGTTGACTCTCAACTACTGTCTGGAATGAGAATATACGCTGGCCTAGCCAGCAACACTCACATTCCGTGAATGAATAAAAAAAAAAGTGCTGGAAGCACTCCCACATCCTGCGGAAGGATTAAAGAAATGCACAGTAGGTGTATTTTATACAGAAAAAGGACTAGACACGTTTTTTTAATTCTTAAAATTTTAATACTTAATATATTCTCAGGATGGGGATTTGAGAAGTTAGATGCTGAGAGATTGTTTCCCTTTCTGGGAGAATCTAGGGCCAGGGGACATCAACTCAGAGTAAGGCGCCACTCATTTAAAACAGAGATTTTGGCGTTTTTTTTTCTCTCAGAGGGTGGTGAGTGTGTGGAGTTCTTTACCACAAAGGGCTGTTGACGTTGGGTTGCTCAGTATATTCAGACCTATCTCACAGTGGAAGGACCCAGGTTCGATTCCAGCCTCAGGCAACTGTTTGTGAAATTTGCACATTCTCCCCCGTCTGTGCGGGTTTCCTCTGGGCATTCTGGTTTACTCCCACAGTGCAGGTTAGGTGGATTGGTCAGGCTGAAATTGTCCATAGCCTTCAGGGATACGTAGGCTAGTTGGATTTGCCATGGGGAATATGGGGTTCTGGGATGGGGTAGGGGGCTAGGTCTGGGTGGGATGCTCTTTGGATGGTCAGTGAAGACTCAATGGGCTGAATGGCCTCCTTCTGCACTGTAGGGATCCTAAGAAAATTGACACATACAGATTTCAAGAGAGTCAGGTTTATGGGGACAAAGCAATAAAGTCGAATTGAGGATGAATAGTTTAGCCATGTTCTCATTGAATGTCAGAGCGGCCTCGATAGACCAGATTGGAAGTAGTGCTTTGAAATGGACAGAGACTTGCTTAGCAGATAGGAAACAAAGAGGAGGAATGAATGGGCTTTCCTTTGACTGGTAGGCAGTGACTAGTGGGGCACCGCAGGGACTGGGCCTAGCATCACAGCTATTCACAATATACATTAATGATTTAGATGGGGCAACCGAATGTAGCATTTCAAAGTTTGCAGATGACACAAAGCTGAGTGGGTGAGCTGTGATTGAACAGGCTGTGTGATTTGGAAAATGTGCGGCAGATACAGTTTAATGTAGATAAATATAAGGTTATCTACTTTGGGTGGCAAAAAGGGCAAATCATTATTTGAATGGCTGTAAATTGAGAGAGTGGAATGTTGAACGAGACCTGGGTGACCTCATGCACCAGTCGCTGAAAGCAAGTATTTTGGTGCAGCAGGCAGTAAAGGAGACAAACTGTACATTGGCCTTCATAGTGACAGGATTCAAGGACAATAATGACAATGTCTTACTGCAATTATACAGAGCATTGGTGAGGCCACACCTGGAATATTGTGTGCAGTTCTGGTCTATTTATCTGAGGAAGGATGTTCTTGCCATAGAGGGATTGAAGCAAATGTTTACCAAGTTGATTCCTGCAATGGCAGGACTGATGTATAAGGAGAGATTGAGTCAGTTAGAATTGTATTCTCTGGAATTTGTAACAATGAGGGGAGATCTCATAGAAACCCTTAAAATTCTCAGAGGGCTATACAGATTAGTTGCAGGAAGGATGTTCCTGACTGTTGGGGAGTCCTGATCTAGGGGTCATAGTTTGAGGATAAGGGGGTAAACATTTTAGGACTGACAATGAGGAGAACTTTCTCCACCAAGTGAGTGCTGAGCCTGTGGAATTCATTGCCACAGAAAGTGATTGAGTGCTTGTGGATAAAGAGATCAATAGATATGAGGGGTGTGTGGGATTAGGATTTTTTTAATCCATTCACGGGATGAGGGCATCGCTGGCCAGGCAGCATTTATTGCCCATCCCTAATTGCCCAGAGGGCAGTTCAGAGTCAACCACATTGCTGTGGGTCTGGAGCCACACGTAGGCCAGACCAGATAAGGATGGCAGTTTCCTTCCCTAAAGGGTCATTAATGAACCAGATGGGTTTTTCCTAACAATCGACAATGGATTCATGGTCATCATTAGATTCTTAATTCCAGACACTTATCGGATTCAAATTCCACTATCTGCTATGGTGGGGTTCAAACCTGGGTCCCCAGAACATTAGAGATAACAAGCATGGGGCTGGATGAACACAGCAGGTCAAGCAGCATCATAGGAGCAGGAAAACTTGACGTTTCGGGCCTAAACCCTTCATCATTTTCTGATGAA
>JAHRHZ010000022.1:8732063-8752271 GCA_024137785.1 Ginglymostoma cirratum
TTCGGGCCTAAATCCTTCATCAGAAAATTTCATCATTTTCTGATGAAGGGTTTAGGCCCGAAACGTCAAGTTTTCCTGCTCCTATGATGCTGCTTGACCTGCTGTGTTCATCCAGCCCCATGCTTGTTATCACACACTTGGGAATGCTGGAAATGTGGTGGATGGGCCATGACGTCAGACGGTTCACGCCGCCTCCCAAACGTCCCGCCCCTTTCCACCCGACTCCGCCCCTTCACCACCAGGCCCCGCCCCATTCCCCAAGCTGGCCCGCCCCTTCCTCCCCAAGAGCCGGTAAGTCGCGCCTGCGCGGTGCCGAGCTGACATCTGCGTCGCGCCGCCATTTTCTCCACCGTGCGGAGCCAGCAGGGCCGAGGAGAACGGAGGCCAGCGAGACAGACAGAGTTCGGGGGGTGGAAGGAAGAAAAGAGAGAAGAGAGGGAGAGTCAGAAAAAAAAAAGAGAAGAGGAGGAGGAGGAGGAGGAGGAGGAGGAGGAGGAGTGTAAATCGAAAGGAAAGAGACGAGGACTGTGCAGCCCGAGGAAGTGAAGAGGAGGAGGACCACCGCTACCCGCCGTCTTGGGGCCCGGCGGCCGTCAGCCCCGCCATAGGGACGACAACAAGTCACAATCAGCCAAACCCCCCACCTCCTGCTCCCTCTCACCTCCCCTTTCCCCTCCCCCTACCCTCTCCTCCTGATCCCCCTCCCCATCCCTTACACACCCCCCTCCCTCACATACACACAGTTTCCCCACCCCCAACCCCACGACTAACATACACACAAACAGCCCGGGCGCCCATACATTTTTTTTCAAAAGTACAAAACTCGCCCTCCCGCCTCCCCTTTTCCACGGAATAAAAATCCGCTAATTTCATTTCTTCCCCACTCTCTCCGTCCGCAGCCCCCTCTTGTCCCTTCACCTCTCCCTCCCGCACCACCCCCAATCCCTTCCAACCCAACCACTCTTACCAGGGGAAGAGAAACCCAGCCGGGGAGGGGAAGAGGCGCTGGCTCTCCCCGCACCTTTCTCGGGGCAGGTCGAGGCGAGTTCCCCCTTTGCCGTGACAAGCGGAGAGGGGGGAGGGAGCTTCGAGCGCAGCACTCGGCCGAGATTGGGCGCATAGCGAGCAAATACGTCCGGGTTTCCGTTCCTGCCAGCCGCGAGCCGTCCCTCACGTCGTCCCAGCCGCCGGCCGCCGACGCCGCCAGGAGGGCCGAGGCCTTCTCCGAGACCATGAACCACTGCACCAAGCCGAGCGAGCAGAATGAACAGCACCTCAGCGAGCCCGAGGAGATGGAGATGGAAGGTAGGCGAGATCGAGGCCTGGCGTGAGGGAGAATTACAGGCTTTTCTCTACCCACCCCAACTCCAGTCCTTCCCCACTCCCCCCGCCCCATCCCTTGAAATCCGCTTTAATTTTTTTTCCTCCCTATCGGCGGGCTTTTAACCCAGCTGTTTATGTGAGCAAAATGTAAAGTGACGGTTAGGCCTCGGGGCCGAGTGAGCGCGGGGTTTCTGAGCCTTCCCTCCCCCTCCTGATGGGAACCACGCGTAGGCCATAGGCGCCATGCTGCAGCCTCCCTGAATTCAATCCAACTGGGCATTAAACCCCTGACCATTCCCCATCAGCGTGTGCCTTTGCCTTCAGCCCATTCAATGCGGAGGAATATCCGAATTCACTTGGAATATGAAAGCCCAACCGTTTTGTAGCTACCAAGCTTGACAGTCCTTTTTATTCCTCACGTTTATTTATGTTTGCGTCCTTGTTTATTCTCCCCCTTCCCTCTCACCTACTCCCCCCATCTGCAAAACGCCATAAACGCACAAGGCCCGTTTTCTTGGAGGGATTTAGAGGTGATGGAGACTGGACTGCTCTCAGAACATTCTGCTGCAGTATTTGCTATATCATGCTGGCATTTCTAAGCTATCTTATTTCATTTGCCCCCCCCCCCCCGCCCATCGCGATCTTAGAACGATAGAGTACATTAATAAGCCTGTACTCAAGTGCCCCTTGATGTGTGGTAGATTTATTTATGCAGTCAGAGGATATTTGCTTCAAGTTTTCTTATAATTTTTAATATGGTGCATTAAATTCAGTGAAAGCTCAAGCCGATTAAAACTAGATTTTGCCTATTGTGTAATTTGAGTTTTGCCCTCTGCAGTTTATACTTATTCATATTTGGCAATGAGCATTGATCACAAGTCTCAAAACTAGATTGTGTATATTTAAACCTGTCTGTCTCAACGTGGAATTGACTGTTTATAAACAGTTCTCCAAGCTTCTTTGAGACCAAGTATATTAGGATCTTATTTTCCAAAGCTTAAAGTAAATGAACGTGAGTCATAAACACTAAGATATGTCTTCTGTGCAATAATGAAGTCATCTTTTGCTGAGTTCTTCACTTCAATTTTTTTTGCCTCCAAAAAAATATAGTGCAAGTAACCATGCAGCCCCATAATGAGTAATCCTTCAATGGAGCTGGTTCTTAATTCTCATTTTCATGCTTTTTCTGTATTTTTTTTCACCTTATTCCACTTTTACAACTGTCTTAGCAGCTACTCTGTTACCTGGGGAAATGGGTTTAATGCATCCTTCAATCATGCATGTGTCAATCCTTAATCTATGCCATTTTGTCACTTTTTCACAGGCCATTTGAAGCATCCATCCACTGGTGTAAAATTAGGATTGCATTCAGCCATTGGCACAAGTGTATGAAAATAAACAGTTTTAGACTTGCAGTTTACTTGGAATGGATGTTTGGTACTGTTGTGCATCTGTGAATTGCTGTTATGATGCAGAATGTACTTTCCCAGAAATACCCAGTATTTCTGTGACCCAGGTTGTGTCTACACAACTGTGAGAAATAGTTGACAACGTAATAAAGTTAAGTGTGTTGTCGCTGGAAATATTTCAAAATAAGTAATAGCAGATATTCATACAGCATCTACTACCATCTTTGGACACCGTATAGCACTTTACAGCAAATGGAGTTTTGAAATACAGGGTCCTTTGTAATCTCAAAAGCAGTCTGTTTGTGTGGAATGAGATTCTGCAATTGGCAAAGTAATAATAACCATGTAATCTGTTCCTAGAGATGTTTATTTATGACGTTTGATAACTAATGGCTGTCATGGACTCCAGTTTAATAAAATGTCTTTGGATTTTCTGGTTGTATCTGTTGGTCATAAGTATAGGGCCAAGTATAATACGGAGCCATATTGACCAGGAAGATCAAGTTGAGACCTGTTGGCTTCAATTGCTCTGTTGAATTTGTCTCCATCTGTAATCAGGGCTAAAGAAAACTGCATGCTTCCTCTTGATTGCTATTTAGCAATAACTTGCGAGAATGTGTATACAAAGAATTACCTCTTTGGCTGTGACAATAGATGACACCTAACACAGCACAGTGGCTCAGTGGTTAGCTCTGCTGCCTAACAGCACCAGATACCGGGGCTCGATTCCACCCTTGGGCGACCATCTGTGTGGAATTTGCACGTTCTCCCCGTGTGCCAGGTGCTCTGGTTTCCTCCCACAGTCCAGTGAACTGCTGCCTAGGTGAATTGGCCATGCTAAATTGCCCGTAGTTTTCAAGGATATGTAGATTAGGTGTATTAGCCATGGGGAATGCAGGCTTCTAGGACAGGGGTAGGGAGATGGGCCTGTGTAGGATGCTGTTCAAAGATTCGGTGTGGATTTGTTGCGCTGAAGGGCCTGTTTTGTCTCTGTAGGGATTCTATGATTAACTCTGTTTTAAAGCAGGGATCAGAGCGTGAGTGCGGCTGCTAGTCTCAATTTTCGCATTTGAGTATCAGAGCACTAGGAACTTGTCAGCACAGTTTCATGTTGCACTGATCATTAGTTCTGAGCGACAAATTAATGTGGCATGATGCTTTTGTCCAATGTCTACCAAGCACTTAGTTTCAAAGATACCTAATTTGGCTCCTTTCTTGGTCGTAAAATTTTAAATTGTACATTGCAGTGCTCCTTGGTGCAGATATTGCACAGGTAAGGCATTCTCTTGATTCAAAACTAATGTTTAGGAACTCTTCAGTTGACTGTGCATTCCAGGTGGAAGTTCTACTGAATGTTATTTTCTCCTTTTCCTTTTCCCCCCAAACCTAAGTGATTCAAGTGAGGTTGTGGCCCTGTTTTATTGGGGATGGCAATTCCAATTTTGTTGGTCTGCCTTGGTAGTTTAACGTCCCAGCATGTTGGAAGGCAAATGAGCAGGAGTAAGAAAATATTGTTCGACCTCCCAAGTGCAGTGAATTTGACACATTAAATAAAATTATAGCATGCATTGAATGTGTAAGGAGAGGACTTTTTTTTTGCTAGTGTTACTTGGGGTGACAAATTGCATCACTGGCTCAATTTGTCCTTGAAGTCTGAAGATTTAGTGTTGAAGTGTAGTCCCCAGAATTTGGGACTTAGGAATAATTGTTGAGATGGCACACTGTTTCAAAATGACGCGTTTGTTGGATAGATTAAATTGCTTGCCTTCTCAACCAAAACACAAGCCTATTTTTACTAAGATCTTGGGTGCTGATGTTGACTGAAGATGGGAAATGGTTATGTGACAGGTTTCATCACGTGAGTGCTTGCATGCAGTCTTCTTTCGCTGACTGATGACATGTTATTTCATCTTTGGGCAGATAGTTCATGAAATTATAAAATCATATTGAAATATTCCTAAAACATTTTGATCGTTGGTAATAGTAAAACTGCAGTTTGTTTAAAAAAATAGACACGAACATTTCAAAAGTTTTCTACCTAAGGTTTTACTAAAACCCATGTTATGTTGTGACCTTGTCTACCCCTTTTAGTAAGCTGTTGAGTTGCAGTTATTGTGTACAACCTTGTCTTTTGGCTCTATGGTAAAGCTTCATTCCAGAACTTGAAACGTATAATATGGGCTGACACTTTACTGCAGCACTTGCTCAGCGTTACACTGGAAAAGATGCAGGCTTTCACACGAAATTTAAACCTAGGTAGTGTTTATTGTCTCAGGTGCATATGAACACTGCCCCATGGCAGTATTGATCACCCCATCGCCACTAAAACTAATAGCTAGTCATAATTGATTTGCTGTTTTAGGGACCTTACCGTGTGCAAATTGACTGCCACTTTCCTTAAACTCGAAAAGCCCTTCCGTGGCTGTAAAAGCCCTTGAGGCTGTTTTGAGGTTATGGTTTAGACCCAAGTCTTTTTATTTTAAATAATGTTCCAGCACAGTTTAGACGGTACTTCAATTAGTTGGAGTGAAAACATCTTGCAAATATCCGTGTCTTTAACTTTCCTGTTGGGAATATATAATTTGCTTCTTAAACATAGTTAAAGCACAATGGTTTTACTGTCTTTCCTTCCATGTTAAGTTTGTTTTCAGTTCATTCTTTATGTCCGTTGTCACTATTCCTGGAGTCAGGTAGTATAAAAGCAGTGATGTTACTGTGAGTCTTTATCACGCACTGCTTTGGCTTCAGCTGCAATATTCTGTCCAATCTTGAAGAATCCTACGCTTTGGGAATGTTGGTCAGCCATTGGAGAAAGTGCAGAAAAATGATAAAGGTGCCTGATCTGATAGACATCTGTTGGTACAGATTAGACAAGCTGGAGGTAGAGACGGTGAGAGGGGATAAATCAGAGGTGCTCAAAAGTAGGAGTCCAGATAGTAGCTGAAGAAACTATTCTATTTGGTAGAAGGGGACTTAACCAGAGGACAACATTTTGGAGTGAATGCAAAAAATGCCTATGTGTAGCTTCAGCTTTGGGCATTCATTCATTGTTGAAGAGCACTGGACAAATCCAAGTGGCAGGTGCTGTAATCTCTGCCTACATTATACATTTTATTTTGAAGGTCGTGGAAAGTCAAATGTGATGGAAAACTTTCTGACTGCCTCCTTAGGGGCTGTAACCATTTTATTCAAATTTTCCTGGCATGTTTCCTTTGTTCCCATGCTTTTTGTACATGATCTTCCTCTCATCACTTTCTTTGTTCCTCACTTCGGGCTTCAGACTTATTACTTCACTGACTTAATATATTTTACATGTTAGTTTGAAGCCCAGACATGCAGCAAGGGCTATGTGCCTCTCTTCAAGAGAATAGACCAGGGCTAGAAGATACTGTGTTTCCATCTGTCAGGATTATGATAAAGTTAGCAGCTGGAGTAGAGGATTAGCAAATGTGCTGCTTTGCACTGTTTCGGTGGGCCTATCTGCAGTGGTGCAACAATGTCTGAACCTGAAACTCCCATAGTTGTGTGGGTTGGGCAGAGGGACAGGAGCAGAATGTGCAGGTTGACCCTATGTCATAGCACAGTCCAGCTGATGGAATGATATGTTGGAAATTGTTTTTTCCCACGATATAACCTGTGGTTTTGTATGTGGTTAGCATGGATCACTGTTGGAAAGCTGATTCGTCCACACTAAGTACAAGCTATCACGAACAAAAGGTAATATTATAGGCTTATTCCAACATTATAAAAGTATTAAAAGGAAGCCTTTTGTGTGCATATATAAAAATTCAGTTCTGTTTTTTAAAATTAAGTTGCCACAACCTGGAGATTATAATTCGCTTCATTTTACAGTAAAATTGAAATTAAATTTACACCTTATTGGATAATTGTGCTGTT
The DNA here is from genome assembly GCA_024137785.1 of Ginglymostoma cirratum. Lineage (NCBI taxonomy): Eukaryota > Metazoa > Chordata > Chondrichthyes > Orectolobiformes > Ginglymostomatidae > Ginglymostoma > Ginglymostoma cirratum. The sequence continues at coordinate 8,738,693 of JAHRHZ010000022.1, forward strand.
TTGAATGTGCATTGCATATTTATGTTCTCCATTTTTTAAAGTGCACTGTTATTAAATTTAATGCTTGCAGTTCAAATATAGTATTATGGAAGCTTTTCATGGATCCATGCAAGATTATTTATCAGGCAATGTTGGTGCAAATTGCAGAGTTTTGGGATTTGTGCCACTAGTTTGTGTATATGTTCACACAAGTCTAATCTGCAGGTTACGGTAAAATTAATATACTTGATACGATAACTGCCAAAGTTCAGCTTCAGCTGTGGTTATTCATTCAGTGGTTGCAAGCCAATAGACAAGTCCAGTTGCAGGTGCTATGACCTGTACTTCGCCTTGTGAGGCATAATATAGAATCAGTGGAAAGTCAAATGGAGATTGATTAAAAACAAGTTGAATCTTTGTTTTGACCTTAACTTTGTCCGTTTGAAAGTTTTGTTGATGTTTAATGCTACAAGAGAATTTGGTGCAGATTCCTGTTCCATTTAACTGTGAGAATGTTAATTCCTATATGTCAAGTTTTTGCCCATGTGATTTTCACCTATTTCACGTTTCCTCTGACGCTCATGTTGCATCTGTTAATAGTTGCAAGGAAATTTTGACTTTATAAACATGTTTAGTATTGTTAAATGCTTGAATGTTGGCATGAACTGAATATGACAAATTTTCATGTTCAAATGGTAGGTTGGTAATCTGTGGTGCAATGCATGCAAGTCTGTCGTGACAAATTAGCGCTATAGAGAGACCACCTTGCTACAAAGCTGTTGTTTTTAAAAAAAAGTCTTCAAAGCCAAATTTGGCAAAAGGGCATATTCCATTGAGTATCTGGTTTAGGCATTATTTTAAATTGTCTTTATTACAGAATAGCAGTGGAAGAGAATTACAAAGCTGGTTCTGTAGTTTGCATTAATTTGTCAGTATAATGTGTGCAAGTTCATTTTCTCTGCTCAGAAATTGTTCATGACGTCAGGTTTATGCATCAGAATAGGCAAGCTCTATTTTTGCATTTTGTATTACTGCAGGTTTATATCTGCGTGTAGCCATTGTGGCAGTGCAGCCTGTTGACCTTTTTTGAAGAAACCTGTAAAGAAGGGGTAAGGGAAACACTTATGTAGGTTGCCTTGTTGTTTCTTGTACACCAAAGACTGCATATACCTAGCCTAGCTAGTGTGGGTCTGTCATTTGTGAAGTTATTGGCAGAGAACCAAATACGTCAGGGTACACCTGTGGCCATTTTTTGTGAAGTGTGCATACCTTCATTAGGTCGAGTGTATGCATGCTTTATCTGAAGAAAATATGCTGAAAATAGTATCTTGTTTGTTCTAGATATCGTAGTGACCTATCGGTGCATACAATGAGAATAGTGAAATGTTATCTTTTATGTTTATGTTATGATTCCTAACTGATGGGAATACTGGACAAATCAGATTCCAGATTGAAACATGGCTCGTAAGATCCTAACTTTATCTTAAAACCATGGAGGTCAGTTACAGCATACATTCACGACAACCAACCAGTGTACTTAGAATTTATTTCTTAAATGAATAAAGATGTTGTAATACACTAAACAAAATGAAGGTTTTGTCACAGACCTTTGAAGACAATTCGTGCTGCCTTTACCTTTTTTCAATAGTATCCTTACAAAGATCCAATCCTCAATCAAGAGTTACTACTATCTCTGCACCAAAGCTCCTGGCTCAGGTTCATACTTGGGTGGGTCCAACTGTAATCAGTTTCCTTTTGGCAAGTTTCTTTGCAGTCACTGGAGACTTTTTCCCCTTTTGGTATTTCTTCCTGTGATATGTAAACATCCCAAATTCAACATGATTTCAACTTCAGAATAACATAGATGAAGTTCCCTAACCCACTGTCCAGTAGCTATTCATTCTGAAACGCACCACACTGGCTGACTTTCCTGGATTATTTTGTCACTGGTGTGTCACTGGACCGTGGTTGCTAGGCCACAACTCTAGTTTGGAGATGTAAAATATCATTAAAATGAATGCAAAAACAAAACCTCTAGACATCTCGGCATCATAACTCCAAGCTGTCAAAATTACCTAATTGTGTCTTCCCTTTGATAATACATGGTACAAATGATGAATTAAACTTAGTCATACATTGTTTCGAATGAAGTATTATGAATTATATTAATTGAAATAAATCACTAACATGGAACCCAATATTGTAATTTAGTTTTGATGTATTAACCCTAGTGATCCTTGAATAGTACAAAGAATGTAAGGTGGGAGTAGGCCATTTGGCCACTCAAGTTTGATGTGTCATTGAATAAGATCATGTCTGATCTGCCCCAGGCCTGAACTCCTCTTTGGTACCAGCTCTTCATTGCCCTCAGCTCCCTGATACTTCTAAAATCTACTTAGTTCTTCTATAATGACTTTGACGACACTCTCGGATAGAAAATTCTTGACGTTCACTACCCTCTGACAGAAGAAAATCTTTTGCATCTCCAGTTAAATTCATGTTCCCTATTTTGAGATTCCCATACTAGTGAATTTTTTTTCATTATCTACCCGCTGAAGCCCCCCTCAGAATTTTCCACGCTTCAATAAGGTCATCCATTATTCTTGTAAATTATTGATTAAAATTCAAACGTATTTAGCTGCTGTTCATAATTCAACCCTTTTTTCATCCCAGGAATCAGTCAAATGAATCTTTCAAATTGCCTGTAATGCCAGGATATCCTTTTCTTAAATGAGACCAAATCTGTACGCTGCGCTAGGTGCAATGAATAACACTCTGTACAGTTTTAAAATGACTTCCATATTGTTAACTTCAATCATTTAGCGCAAAAAGCCAAAATTTAATTCTCCATAATTACCTTCTGCATGTGAATGCTAACTTTCTTGTGTGTGCACAAGAACACCCTCTGGTTTTTGGAGTCTGTCCTCATTTAAATCTGCTTTTGGATTATTCCCAGTTAGCCCCTCCCAGTCCCCCCCCAGAAAAAAACTTGAATTCTGTGTCTTGGTGTTGCCAAGGTAATTGTTGTCCATGTTTGCCACTCGCCATCTTTGATCTTGCATTGACTCCTTCAGTTTTCTTGTCTAAGCCAAAAGGCGATACAACTTTTCTTTCCTGTTCAGCTATTATTGCATTGAATAGTTTTGTTTGGTTGGGGTAGGATTAGAATTGCTGAGCCAAAATGTTGAGTTCTGTTTGTAAGATACAAGATCTGCTTGTGCTTGGCCTCCATTGTCCCATGAAAGAAACACAGCAAGATTCTCGTTCATTTCTCAAATCCTTCCGTGACCTTGTGGTATAATTCTATGTGGATGGCCTTTTGCAGAGCGCACTCTGATTTCCCTTCCATTATCTGTTCCTGTATGGTTACTACAGAAGTTTCTTGCCTGTACTGTCTGATTCCTTCGGTGTCTTTAACTTACTTTATTCATTTGTGGAATTTGAGCATCGCTAGCTCGGTCAACATTTAGTGCCCATCCCTATGGTGAGAGTCAACCACATTGCTGTGGGTTTGGAGTCACGTGTAGGTCAGACCAGGTAAGGATGGCAGTTTCCTTCCCTAAATGACATGAGTGAACCAGATGGGTTTTTGCAACAAGCAGTATTTAGGCTGAAGATTGAGTGATTTTTAAACTGTGAATTGGAAATGTAGAAAAACTTACGGCATTGAAGGAGGTCATTCAGCCCATCATGTTTGCACCGGTGATAATGTAACAAACTAACCTAATTCATTATTTCCATGATTATAATATTTCAAGGCTATTTGTAAATGATACCTACATTGTTACCCTTGTGATCATTCTGTGACATTCAAGTAACCAATCAGGCTTCAGTTCCATGAAAATTACTTGAACACAATCTCCGTTCAGAGGCGTTCTTCTGCCTTCAAGTTAGTTTCCATAGCACAAACACTCTCTCTCCAAACATAGAAGCATCCTTCTTTCTCCAACTGCTGGCCCTATTCTGTGCTTAAAACTACTGTTGCTGCTATGTTCTTGAGAGAGATTGTTGTCCCTGCCAGGATTAAAAGTTTCTTGTTGATTTGTATCAATGTTTTTTTAAGTAATCTAAGACACCAATCTGAAATAACTTTGAGTTCTTGCGAGAAAAGTTCAGCAAAATTTGCTATAACAGTGATAGAAGAACACTTTGACTACTGTCAGGTGAACGGAAGTCCATACATCACTACTTGAGTGTCTTCAACTGTAATTTGTTTATGTTGTGTTCAGGTTTTGAGCTGTTTAATTTAATAAATACTAACCTATACCATGAACCAGCCACATGAGCATCTTCATCATTGGGTTGGTAGGGTACAGATTGTCATCAATTACTTCAGTTACTTGATTTGTGACTGCTTTACTGCTTTTCAACAAGATGATGGGCATTTAAGAATTAACCAAAATAATGTTGGTTATTGTGTTCAACTAAGGGTGGATTCATTCTGCAGCTGGTAAGGAACAAATTTGACCCTGTAACACTAGAAATAAGCTCTTTGCTGAAGCATATTAAGTTTTCAGCCAAACACTAAGTAGAGGTTTTTCTGGATGGAAACCAAGTTACATCTACCAGAGTTGGTCAGACCAGCAATCTGCACTGATACTTGCAAGCGACTAGCTTATTTTGATTGGACCACATTGAGAATTTCCCCTTTGCCATTTGACCTTATAAAAGGATTCATGTTGGTAATTGTTCAGTGCAACTAGCACCACTAAAATTGTAGCTTTATTTGCTTTATGGAATCTAATTACTTTTGAATGTGTTGAATGCTGAAGGCAGTTGGGCTGCTGTATGACATCATGAGAAAGTTGTTCTGGCACGGGAGAGGTTGCAAAGGTAAGAATATTAAGCCTAACTTGATAAGTATTGGCCTGTAAAATATGTATTTTGTTAAAGGAAAGATTAGGCAACTTCATTTACTACGCATGATGGTTTCTTGTGCTTCTCAGTTCTTCCCCTTTACTGTGGTATAAAGAATTGTTTTCTTTGTAGACAGTTTAGAATGAGAATGATGGAATGTGGAGTAGATTTATTTCACGATACAAGATTTAAGTTTATTACTGCTCTTGGTGGTTGGGGTCTTAGTTTGCTGTTTGCCTGCTGTTCTTCAGCTATGAAGAGTAAGTGGATGGGTGTAATATAGAGATAAAAGGTACTGCAGATGCTGGAGAATCCGAGATAACAAGGCGTGGGCTGGATGAACACAGCAGGCCAAGCAGCATCATAGGAGCAGGAAAACTTGACGTTTCGGGCCTAGACCCTTCATCAGAAATGGGGGAGGGGAAGAGGGTTCTGAAATGGATAGAGGAGAGGAGGCAGACAAGTTGAAGAGGCGGGGATGGAGCCAGTAAAGGTGAGTGTAGGTGGGGGGGTAGGGAGGAGATAGGTCAGGTCAAGGGGGCGGGATGAGGTTAGTAGATAGGGAGGGGGGAGGGGGCTTGAGGTGAGAGGAAAAACACGTTAGGGAGGATCTCCACCCTCCCTAACCTGTTTTACCTCTCACCAATCCCCATGAAGGGTCTAGGCCCGAAACGTCAAGTTTTCCTGCTCCTATGATGCTGCTTGGCCTGCTGTGTTCATCCAGCCCCACGCCTTGTTATCTTGGGTGTAATATAGAACTGTTTACTCCAAAGGTTGAGATTTCAAAACCTGGATTTTATTTTTAAAAGCCTCAATTGGAATGTTGGGAAGCCATTATGATGTGGTCAAGGGCATAGAGGTGAAGATGTTCCTCTGTTACTACTTTGAACCTACTCCTTTTCCATTGGCCACAAGTTAAGTTCCAGCACAATGAAAGAGCTAGTTAACTGATGTTTGTGGAAGGTACTTTCCAATTACATATTTCATTCTAATAAAACAAACTTAGTTATTAATTATCTTTGAGAGCTAGCGAAAACAGAATTGCCGGTTTGGAATGCAATTGTTCTTGAAGTGTAGAGAGTATGAATTGAACTGCCAATGTAAATGGACTCAGAATTTTAAAATGCAAAAATGTTAGAAGCTTCCCTTAAATACAGGAAAAATGGATTTTTAAAACTTTATTTGTCCACGGGATGTTTCACTGCCTTTGCTGGCATTTATTGCCTGTCCCTCGTTGCCTTTGAGAAAACAGTGGCGAGCAACCTATTTAAACTAATGCAGTCAGCGAAGCGTTGCTACATCCACAGTGCCATTGGGAAGGGAGTTCCAGGATTTTGACCCAGCGTCAAAAGTGATACAATTCCAAGACTGGATGGTGTGTGGAGATCAGTTTGCAGGTGGTAGTGTTCCAACATCTCTGTTGCCATTGCCCTTCTAGATGGGAGAGGTTGAGAGTTAGGAAGCTGCTATCAAAGGAACCTTGGTAATTGCTGCAGGAGATCTTTTAGATGGCATGCATTGCTGCCCACTGTGCCAGTCAAGTGGTCTGCTTTGACTTGAACAGTGTCAAGTTTCTGTAGTCAAGAAACATTTATGGCCACGTAGTCTTTTGGTGTCTTTGGATTTTAAGTTTGAGGGAATTTGATTAAGGAAAGCGTAGTACAGCAGTGGAACCCAAGTTTTCTAGTTATAAAAATTAATTGTGTGATGAAATACAAATAAATTTTTGCTTTATTAGTTATGTTAATTGCCTTCCTGAAGGGACATCTTTCTCTGCATGTCCTGTACCCTATGGCTGTACTTCAGATACAAGCCTCGGTAGTGAGTGTCGAGAAGGAATTTGACTAAGAGCCTTTGCTGCCAAGATCATTCTTGACATAACCAAATGCTTGTGCATACAACTAAAGCAGATGTTGCTGGATAGCAATCGCCAAACAACCCCAACTGTTTATATCTCCTCCAAATTTAGGAGATGAACACAGTTTGAGTACTCTAGGCATTGGTCCAGGTGTAGTATAACACCACAGAACAGAGAGAACACAGAGAATGTCAATGTCCTCACCTTTTAAAGCTCAACTCGTATGATAATCTCAATGAAGTATCAATAAATTGAAAATTGGGTCTTTAAACTTAATTTGCAAATTTTGACAGCCAGGTATTTCATTTGGATCTTCTGTCTAGTACAGGCAATGACAGTATACTGTCTGTCAACAGCATGGTCATTGAAACAAAATTCTGTTGGATAAATAACTCAGTTTTTTGAATGTTTAATAGTTTCTCGAGTTGATTCAGATACTCACTGATTGCAGAGAATGAAACAGCACCTTAATGTGTTGATATTTTTGGGGTTGCTTTAAGTCCCTGATCAAGTTCCTATAAGTCATGTGTTGACAATCTTTGGTTTGTATTCAGTGACCAATTGTGCTTTTGCCTTTGCTGTTTGCCAGATGTTCGCAGCCTGCTGTGACCTTACCTTGGATGGACCTTAAGCATTTGATGCCAGTACTGGATGTTGTAGATCCTATGTAGCCACCAGAGCCTGTTTTCATTGCGTAATTTCCAGCACTGGAGAGCTTGTGCACCATTCTGCAGAAATACTCGTGAATATCTTGTCTGCTGGAAAACCGTCCTGTTGTCAAAAATGTCCATACTTGGTTCATTTCTGTGTTGGTTTCAATCCCGGAGCTCTGCATTCTAAACAAACCATGCTTCCATCTACAACTTTGAGTCATTGCTTCAAGAAGCAGCTTGAGAACGCGTTTAAAGCAGGTGTCACCATTTTTTAGTCTCTGGATTCTGGGACCTAATGAAAATACCAGAATTTCAAATGCTTGGGTGATAGAGAATATGTCCTTGTGCATTATAAACTAGTGCTTGTTGGCAACGACTGAGATTTATAAAACACTATAATACGAATTATATCACATGCTCTGCACTGAATGATCTGTTTAGCTTGTGACTGAGGCTAAACCATTGAGAGGGATCTAACAGGATCTGAGCATATCCATTGCTATTTCACCTGATCTAGAGCTTACTTAAAATTGAGCAGCCAATTTGAGAGTCTTGATTGGTTTGTGAGAAAACATCATATATTGTAGTAAAAGTTAATCTAAACTAGTCTGTTTTATTTGACACCCTTTGTTTTTTTTAACGATTGGAATGAGTAATAAAGCTTTTTCAAAGAGCCAACGCGTGAAATTGGGTCAAATGACCACCATTTGATCTATAAAACTCCATGGCAAAATATCACGTAGATTAAATAATAGTTATTTTAACAACCTCCAGAACTGCAAAAGTAATCTGAGGTATAACCTTAGATTCTTTTACTGGTTATGCAAAATGTTGACGAGACTTTGAGGCTAGAATAGCAATCATTAGTGATCCAGAAACACTGTACACTTGGCCTTTACATCCTATCCAACAATTGTCATCCAAGTATTAGGACGGGTTTCAGATGCTGTCTTTAATTTGGGACTGGATGTCAAACTTTCTATCTGTCAAGGACTTTCTCAGGATACTTGAGAGTTTATGGCTTAAAGTCCAAAGGCTAATATACATTTAGACCATAGATACCAAGTTCTAGTTTCCATGTCTGAGAAAGCAAACTACTGAGTTCAATCCCTAGTCTGTAGTGACAATTGTTCTTTTGAAACTGTAGTGCATAAATATCCTTTGATCGTTCACCTCAGGAGAATGACTGTGTCCAGAAGGACTGTTTAAAGATTAAGTTTTCAAGTTTACCCAAAAGGCTAAATCCTGTTACCCTTGCTTTGTGTGGAAGAACTATTACGTTGAGTTCTGGCATCAGGATTCAAACTGCAGGTTGCAAATGATGTTAACTTGACTATTTCCTAGTAATGGAAAACCCTGAACCTGGCAAGGTTTTAGCAGTGGAAGCTTCATGCTAGGTGGAAACTGTTGATGCCTCTTAGAGTATCATATTCCATCTGAGCTTAGATCATGTTTAAATGCCCAGTTGTTTTGTCCAGTTCACTTAGCATGAAATGGGCTACCTAGACCATCTTGAAGTGGGAATTTTGTGATGGAGCACATGATGTACTTGAGCTTCACAAACAGTTTTAGGCGAGAGAGATCTCCAGCAATATGGAGATAACTCCTAGACTAACATATCATGTTTAAAGGCTATTTACACATAAAGGCAGTTACCTGAAATATTATTAGTGTACAAAGCTGGGCTTATAAATACTTGGAATGCTAATCTCTTTGGTTATACTTTTTATGCTGATGTCAGGGTGATTACCAAGTTAACCATGAGTTATGTAGTTAACTTAGTCTGAATGTAATTCAGGTCAACTTGCTTACATCTTGCTATCCTCTTTGTTTCATCTCTGCTGTCTGGAACCAAAAGTTGGTTTGTGCTCTGGTGCTGGTTTTATAGATGTTCACTTGAGTTCCATGGAATGGCACACAATGCAACCATGAAGTGATTTCCACTTGTTGTGCAGGCTTGGAGAAAATCTGAAATGGAGCTGTGTGAAAATTAAATACCACTTCCATTGATCTGATCTGTCAGCAAAGTTCACATGACTGCTTAAAGTTGTTGGATGCTTTCTTGCATAGTTAAAGCCAATTTAACATGCATTCAGTGATTTGGACTCGTTGCCCAGCCTAAGTTAGGTGTTATCGACAGATGATAGTTTGTACAAGAACTTGCTCAAGCAATTGATCTAATGTTTTGTGATGAATATCTTGGAAAAGTGCAGGTTTTTGAAGGTGTCAGTGTATATAATGGGTGTTCGTGGATTTCCGATCTTCATTTGATGAGCTACATGAATAAGACTGAGATTGGTGGGGTGATTAGAAATCATGGGCTGGTAGATGTTGTAAATTATGTTGAAACATCATTTTCAGTCATGTTGTGACACCTTTGGGACAGGAAGGATCTAAACCTGGACCTTCTGCTCCAGAAATATGGACACATTCGCTGTGTCACAAGACCCCTTAGATGAGTGCATTTTAATCGCATGGAATCTGGGAAATGCTTTATAGAGATCCTTTCATTACTAATAAAAATATGAATTGGTGCCTATGTATGAGAATGGCATTGAAGCTTATGTTAGAATCTTAAATTATATATTAAACTATGGATTTAAAAAAAAGAATTTTGTGGGGCTTAGGAGCCTGATTAGGCACTGCTGTACTGCTGCACCATTCAATCAGGTAATGGCTAATTTCATTGTGGTTTCAACCCTGCTTTATTGTCAGCTCCCTGCATGACTTGACTCCCCTGTCTTTCAAGAATCTACGTGATTCTGCCTTGAATAAAGTCAATAGCACAACCTCTGCCACTTTCTGGGGAAGACGGTTTCACAGATGAACAACCTTCTGAGCATGCGATACTAAGCTCTGTGGCTGCATAACAACTCTGGAGCTCCGCACATGCCGATGAATGAATGGCTTCCACTTCCTGAAGCCTCTGACACAGATGGAGCTCCAGGTCTGCCCCGCGTCAGAAGAATTTACAAGAAACATTGCTAGCAAGGATGGCGATTGTTACCTTTCCCTAATTACCCTTGAAATGAGTGACTTTCAAGCTATTGTGGTGGACAGTCAAGAGTCCGCCACATTGCTATAAATCTGGGGTCACATGTAGGCAAGGCCAGTTAGGGATGTCAGATTCCTTTTGCAAAAGGAAGTTATTAAACAACTGGGTTTTAAGATTTGAAAATTGTCATGGTTACCATTACTGGGACTAGCTTTTAGATGTATTAATTGAATTTAGATTATTAGGTATCATGCTGCTGTCTGAACCATATCTCCAGAGAATTAACTGGGGCTTTGGTTTACAAATCTAATGATAGTACCACGACACCACCATTTCCTCCAGGTCACCAATTCTAAACTGTACTGGATACAGGCCCCGCATGACAATCTTATTTTCAAAAACTAAACCATGATCCCAGGAATGAGTTTTCTGAACTTTCTGGTAATTGTTTTGATGCAATTCCAAGCTATACCAAAACCACAGATACTGCAAGATTGCAGAAGTAGATAAATAGTTATGGCAGATATTATGTTCAGTGTAGTAAATTTTGTATGAAAGAATGATATAAATGGTAAGGATATGGAAGATGTGTGTGTTCTGGACATAGCCAGATTTGCATGTTTAAGACAGGCATACAGACATAAAGGGCTAAATAATAAAACTGCTTTTTGGGTCCTAAAAGTACAAAGAAAAGAAAAAGAGTGCATTTTTTAGGTTGAGAAAAATCAAGCCAAATAGATGTTGAAAATCTGAAATCAAAAAGTGTCTATTTTGATGAATGGTTTAAAGTAAGAGGCAGGGAGGAAATCTGTTCAAGAACTTGGCAGACTTTTAGTATTACTGAAAGGGGACACTAAGTTCGAACTTTTGATTTTGCGTTCATCAGGGATAGGACACAAGAAGCCAAACTTGGAAAGGAATGCTAGTTTGTACAACCTGCAAAGAGGGTGTTGCTTGATTGGACTGTTGTTAGCATGGAGATGGAGCAGGAATACGCATCTGCCAACCTTAGTATACTTGCCTTGATTTGAGAACTGTGACATCTTACACAATGATTACCTTCAGCTCAGTGGTTAGCACTGCTGCCTCTCAGCACTAGGAACCCGGGTTCGATTCCAACCTCGGGCAACTGTCTGTGTGGATTTTTTACCTTCTCCCTGCGTCTCTGTGGGATTCCTCCAGGTGCTCCAGTTTCCTTCCACAGTCCAGAGATGTGCAGGCTAAGTTGATTAGCTATGCTAAATTACCCAGTTTTCAGGGATGTGTAGATTAGATGAGTTATAGGAGGATGGGTCTGGGTGGGATGCTCTGAGGGTCAGTGTGGACTTGTTGGGCTAAAGGCCCTGTTTCCGCACTGGAATTGATCAGATCAACACTCCATATATCTTGCAAATTCATGAAAGAGCCCACCACAAAGTTAGATGCTGTGATATTGGTTTCAATGCCTGTGGCTGCTGTATATATAATCCCACATTTTTTCAACAGCTGGCAGACTGTCAAACAACATGTTCTGTTGACCACTGGCAGTAGACTAATGCTCAACAAGATGATGTTTCTAAGCCTGTAGACACCATGTCCATAATTTGATGTGATTCTACTCTGGGAATAAATTATCACAAATTATACTACTGATAGTAAGATCAATAATGCTAATTGTATTGTTGATTATAAAATAATCTGTCCTATACTAGGAATTGCATTGGGAGCCACTTGAATATTATGGAATTTGTAAACTTGTTCTTTTCATTGGGGAAAATGTTATGATACTGCCACTCTCTTGCTTACCGAATGGCATCACCCTGATCAATCTGACTACGTACCTAGCCTACGAGCTAAGATTCAATGTCGTCTGTTCCTGCTGGCACTCCATGGCATTAATGGCTCAACCAGTCAGCACCATTACCTTATGCTGCATTAATTTGTGCTCCTTTCTGAAGTCTTGTTGTATTCTGTTTCTGATGAGACCAAAGTGAAAAGCTTCAACTTCTTTTATCAGTGTATGTGTTCGGTGTTAATTATTTGCGTACCGTTTGGATTTTGGGAACATTATCTTTGTCAACATTGTCAGGTTGTTTTGATTATTATCTATCTCTTAATTCCATTAATCCCTTTCCTTCCTTCGTAAGCTGTTCAGCTTTACTACCTGGTTTTGATTAAAAGATGATCAACTTTGAAACATGAAACCTACCTTTTCGACAAATCTGCATCAGGTCAGTCAGTTGGGCTAGCAGATATTTCTGGGAAACTTGTCGGAAACTCATTGGAGCAATGGAAAGAATTATATGAATATTTTTCAATAGGACAGACGTTTTACTTTTGAACAAAGGTTCAATCTTGCTTTCACGGAAAGAAAAAGTAAAGGAAACAGATACTCCTGGATATCCTTGAAGGAATATGATGAGAACTGTTTCCCCTTTTGAATTAATAACCAAAGCATCGAGACTTGATCATTAAACAAAATAAAGATGCACGTGCATAACCTTGTTGAAAAATCAGCGATGAAAGGAATGGCATGCATGTTAGAAAATATTTAATGAGGGTCATTGCAAGAAGCTGCGTTGTTTGGAGTAATGTAGCTGCATGAATAAACATTAGAATAATTTCACAATAACTTCATGTTAGAAGCCATAATGTTTAAAAGATTAAATACTTGGAAAACATGGACAATAAGTAAGGTAACAGGATTTGAAGTAATAGTATTGATAAGCAAGAGACTGAATTTCAATAATTGTATACTTAAAAAGACTAATGACTGTCTTGGTTATTAATGCAAATTGTTGAATTTTGCATGGTTAAGGCAGTCTTTAAGGGCAGTTTTGGAATTCCTGTCTTAAATTGTTTCATTTGCCTCAGGAAGTTAGTGTTGGAATTTTGTCCTTCGCATATTATTGTCCTGAAAGGGAAGTATCACTTTGATCAGTACTTTACTGTTCAATGTAACAAAGTAAACATCTGCCTAAATAGGCAGTTTGCATTTGGCAACAAAAGCATTTATAAGCTCATGACACAGCAATCTGACTAAATAGGCTGTAGGATGTATTTTGTTGTTTTGGCTGCTTTAGAACCATCAGGAAAAGTTGTGCGTTTGATCTGTTATGTAACCATAATACATAGTGCAGAGATAGTAGGAACTGCAGATGCTGGTGAATCTGAGATAACAATGTGTAGAGCTGGATGAACACAGCAGGCCAAGCAGCATCAGAGGAGCAGGAAGGCTGACGTTTCGGGCCTAGCCTC
>JAHRHZ010000022.1:8752671-8830581 GCA_024137785.1 Ginglymostoma cirratum
GAGGCTAGGCCCGAAACGTCAGCCTTCCTGCTCCTCTGATGCTGCTTGGCCTGCTGTGTTCATCCAGCTCTACACGTTGTTATCTCATAATACACAGTGCAGTTGCTTCTTTTGTCACTGTCTGCAAGGCATCTGCGAGAAATAACTTAGATGTTTTCACACTGTTTTTATGTAACATCTAAAGTCAACTGGTGCTTTGCTCCTTAGCCAAGGTTTAATGATGAGAACATTTCTCAAATTATGTCTACCAAATCAATTAGATTTAGGTGGCATGTTATTATAGCACTTGTGCATTGACTACGCTTCAGTTGCCATTCAGTTTGCCATTGCTGATTTTTAAAATTAATTTTGTTGAGATTTATCATTATTATCACTTCTGCAGCCGAACCCTGCTTCTTTTGTGCCTGGGATGAGTCTTGCAATGCACATACAGACGGCCCCTTCTCTTCGCAAAGAAGCAGTCCTTGGTTGATTGTCTGAACCAGAAGTTTACAGCTTCCAGTCCAACTAAAGGACTTGAGGACGCTGGGCTTAACACCTAGATAAATGACACAAGTGCTGCATTGTCTATGATTCTGTCATTCAATTCGGATGAGACATTTGAGCTGCTTTACGTAAAAGATCCTAAATGCACTATTTCAAGTCTGTGGAGCAAAATGTGCATGGGGATTATCCTCTCTCGACCACCAAATATAGAATAATTATCTCATTTACTGTTGGTTTTGTGTGCACATGTGTTATGTTGCACATAAATGGCTTAGACGTTTACCGATAGATCTCTTCAAGTTTTCTTTCCTTGGCGATTACTACAATGCTCATTAAGTGCTAGTGTCTATAGTTGGATGAATGTGAACTTAAGTGTCAAGGAAGCTACTTTGTCAGAATAGGTGTGTATGTGTTTGAGTGAAATATAGTGCAATCAGACCCAGATGTCTGTTCCTTTTACCTGAAGCTGGAGCAAGTTTCTGGGTTATGCAGGAGTTTCTAACTTTGAAATTTGCGTAGATCTCTCTAGAAGTAAAAGGGCAGAATCCTCTGCAGTTGTGCTGTTGGTAGCACAGCATGTCTTCCAGTTGTATGATGCCCCCCGTTTTTACCCCACGTACAAACATCGGACTAGAATTATGTACTCTTGTTAGTTCTGCGCAAGTCAACTAAGTTCCATGTGATTCTGTTCCTTGTAAATACAGGCAAGCATTATTTGAGGTTATCGATGTTTATAAATCTAGTGCAGGTACTTATCATGTTAGCTTCTGTAAGCTGTACCCTTGCATGAAGATTTCTCTTCGTCCCATAATCTATACTTGTACAGCCCAGTGTTGTAAGAGGAAACCAAACCGAAGTAGTAAGGCGATTCATGTGATTGTTTTCCCTATTAGAATCCTGCCAGCTCAATCTGGAATTTAATGCTTTGCTGTACTTATTTTACTCCCTGTACCTTTTTATGGAGCTCAGGTAGACAATTTGGCCCTTTGAGCCATCTCTGACTTTCAGTAACGTCATGGCTGATCTGTTTTGTGTTCTAAATTTCACATTCCCATATATCTCTGACCTTTTGATTCCCTTGCCTAACAGGAGTTGATGTACTTCTGTCTTAAAAATATTGTGACCCGACTCCGTGAATATCTGAGGCAGAGTCCCGAAGAAACACAGGCCCTGGGGTGGGGATACTCCTCATGGCTGTCTTAAAAGGGTAACCCCTAATTTTAAAACAGTACGTCCTAGTTCTGGACTGACCTACATAAGGAAACATTCTTTTCATGTCCACCTTCAAGACCTTATGCAATTAATCAAATCATGTTCCAATAGAAATGAGCCCAGACTGTCCAATTCATCAGACAACTTGCTCATTCAGTGATAGTAGGAACTGCAGATGCTGGAGAATCTGAGATAACAAGGTGTAGAGCTGGACGAACACAGCAGGCCAAGCAGCATCAGAGGAGCAGGAAAGCTCACGTTTCGGGCTTGGACCCTTCAGAAATGCTCTCTTTGCTCATTCAGTTATCACTCTTGTAAGCATCCTCTGACCCGCCTCCAATCCATTTAAATCTTTCCTAATTAAGGAGAGTAAATAGAGGATGGTGATACTTGTTTTTATTTCAGAGCTGGCGTTGATGAGGTCACGGTATTGAAAATCTTTCCTTAGTTTGTTAATAGCCTGAAAGTTCAGAAAGTTGACTTTCCTTCTAGATTGGACTCGGATTACGTGTGAAGGAGCTGCTGCAATAGGAAATTACTACTATGCAGTATTTTAGTACTATTTGCAACCTTTCTCCATGGCCGTTCTTAGAAGTAAATTTTAAGCAGGAATAAACCACTTTAGTTCACAGGTAACCCAGGTAGTGGCACAATGACTAACTTGCTGTCCTTTTATTCCTTATTACTGATTAAGTGTGATAGTCTTTTTTTTGTTGTTGCAACACTATTTGCTTTTTGAAAAGTCAGCCCAAAAATGGCTTTTGGTTTTCCCCTTCTATGATTGTGATGTCTTCCATTTTCATGACTCCTTTAAATTGTAACCCTATTACTTAGTGATTGAAACACACAATGCAGCTGTGATCTACAGTTTATTAGGGAAAACATCAAGCGTAGTGCCCTAATTTTGAGTAATGCTTATAGCACACATTCTGCAGTGAAAACATGTTTTTAGCAGTAATATATTAATTTTTTTTTCCAGCTGGGGATGCAGATGATCCCCCACGAATCACACCAAACCCAATCATCAATGGTAACGTAGCAATGGCAGATGGACACAACAACACAGAAGAAGACATGGAAGATGGTAACATTTTGTTTTTTAATCTGTTTAGCAGAGAAGGAATTTTTTTTTTTATAGTTTGGAATTTCTAGTCTTAAACTGGGCTAGTGTCCATTTTTCAAAAATGTGTTCCACAACGGTCTGCTGGTGAAAGTTGTAAATTGAAAAATATGTTCCTGGAAAATGATTCAAACATGAAATGGAAACGATATTTTTATCTAAAATCCAACCAATGGCCTTTTGCATTTATGGCTTAAGTTTTGTGTTGGGTGAATGAATCTTTTGCATACCAAAATAGTGATGGCTGTGGTAGAAGTGAAAATACTTTGTGTCACATCTGTTTTAAAGATATTTAAATGCCTGATTACACAGCTAAACTTCCCTTCTCACTCCCTCTGTGTCAGGTGTTTTAATGTCAGTAGATTGCTTATGCAGCAGCCATTGCTTTGACCCCCACACATGGGTGCTGAATCTTGACAGCTTGGTGTGGACTTTTTCGAGTCATTTGATTGGACCATATTGTAACATGCAACCAGCTGTGAAAAGATGACCAACCATCTACTTTGACTTTCTTTCTTAGTACATTTTCTAATCATTTTCTCTTTTTAACGTAAGAGTACATAACTTTCTGTCAAGAAATGTACTTGAAGTGGGTTACATGAAAATATTCCCAGTTTAAGATTCATAATACTACATTGTGACTGAGTCATTTGCAAATGTGCTAGGTCTTTTGTTAATATATGATGCAAAGTGCTGGAGTATCTAACCTGAGGCTTTGCAACTGGTGTTTTTGATAGAGAAAAAGCAATTGTTTGTTTAACTGAGTAATATTAAAGGTGGAATAACTGGAAACGTTGAAACTACTTGTGCGTTGCTGAAATTAGTTTCCAGTAGCTCCTTAATGAAATCTGGAGACAAGATGACCGAATAGTAAGTTTTCAAATCTAGCAAAGAAGTTAGCTCCAATTCCATTATTGAATTACGTAGAGGTTTGAGTTAAAAGGTGGCAAAAAAAAGCAGATTTTTGAAGACATTTTATACGTTGATAATCTCGTATGCCAACTAAAAAATTCTGAATCAAGATGGTAAATATGACTTCAAAGTGTTTTGTTTGTGGTGGCAGAACTGTTTCCTGTTTAATTCTATGGATGCAGCAGTGATTATTACAATAACTTTGGATGCTTTGATACCTATCGTGAAACTTAAGATTGAAGTACAGTTTTGATGTCTAAGGTTTTGGAGTAGATCTGTAGCTCGGGTTGTGGGTGTTGAGGTCGGTTGGCTCGCCGAGCTGTTTTGTTGTTCTGCAGACATTTCGTTACTGTGCTGGGTAACATCCTCAGATGTTACCTCAGAGAACCACGACTTGGACTGGGACAACATCAAGATCCTGGGACAGGCTCGGCAGAGACAAGCACGAGAATTCCTGGAAGCATGGCACTCCACGAAGCAGGCTATTAATAAACACGTTGAACTCGACCCCATATACATTCCACTACGGAGGAAACCCGGAAGTGAGGCAATCCATCACAACGGACCCCAGAGTTTAAAAACCAGACAGGAAAACACACCGACGCTTCATCAGAGGCTGCACTGAGGATGTTACTCGGGGTGGTAACGAAACGTCTGTGGAACAACAAAACAGCTCGGCGAGCCAACCGACCTCAATACAGTTTTAATGAAAACGGGACTAATAACAATGCTGTTGGTTATATTTTGCTAAATCTTTCTTCAAGACCAGATTTATTACACACATTCTCCTCCAGATCAGATATTCTACAAATGAACACTTATGGGTTTTATATGCCTACGCAGCTAAACGGAAGATTGAGAATTGCACACTGTTCTAGCAAGATGCCTCCCCATGGGGTAGGTGCTCTCTGATTAAAAATCCTGGTCACAAGGAATTTTTTTTCCCACTTGGAGCATGTTATGAGAGTTTGCTCAATTCTTGCTCATTCATTCAACTTCAGCATATAAGTAGGAATTTCAGTTACTTGGGAGAGGAGGTGGAAAAGTGAATGAGCATTTGAAGAAATTCACCATAGCCGCTAGCATTTTGGTCAGATGATCTCCCCTTCACTAATTAGGACTGTATACTTCCCGTGATGATTTCTTGGTAGTGATCATTTTTGTTTTGCTCAGTTACTCATTGCAGGATGAGATTTATTGTGGATAGAAATCTGCAAAAATGCTTTTTTAAAGTATAACTATTTTAAAATTATTTTCCCTAAGCTGATGCTTTTCAATATTGGTCCCTAATGGCCTCATTAGTGGGTTTGGTTGTCATGCTGAATTTAAAATCCATGAGTTTAAGGGTTTCCTCTCGAGTCAGACATTTTAGCCTATCTTCAGTTATGTGCTGTTTAAGAAATGCCAAACTTGTGCTAATTTTTACAAAAAGCATTCCATGTAATTGTCATTTATTGAAGTTCAAAGTCAGAACCCTTCTGTTAGTGGAAAGTCTGCAAATCCAGGTCAGGCAAGGAGTTGGGTTAAATCAGGGAATGCATCTGAAAGATGATATGGGCCTACTGTAGTGCTAACCAAAGAGAGAACGTTGAGTTGCTTCCTGCGTTATCCAGTCATCTTCAACAGGTCACAAGTCAGCAAAATTTCTTGTTTTGACATCCAGGCAATTACCCAGTTTTTGTTCCAATTAAGCAGTAATGCTGTTGAGCTGTATTTGGGCATTACACAGTTTTTGTGGATGACGTGAGGGGACATGGTGCTTTCAAATTTGGGGCATCAGCACTACTAGAATTTATAACCCACCTCGAGTGATGCTTACAGCAAGTACAGCCACTAACAGGAAAAGCTTATTGAGTATTATTGTTGATTGCAAGGGAAATTAAAGAGGGGGGGGAGAAAAGGGGCGGTTGTGCTTCAGTTCTGCAGGACATCGGTGAGACAGAATCTGAAATGTTGTGTAGTACTGGCTTGTTTGAAAAAAACAAGAGTTAACGTTTCCGGTCTGATGACCTGAGAAAGGGTCACTGGACCTGAAACGTTAACTCTATTTTTTCCTTCATAGATGCTGCCAGACCTCCTGGGCTTTTCCAGCAACTTTGTTTTGTTCCTGATTTACAACATTCACAGTTCTTTCGGTTTTTAAATATTTTGGGAGTTCGCTCGCAGAATATTTACTGGATTAATACCTGGAATTGGCAGATAGCCTAAAGAGGAAAGGTTTGGTAGGCTCAGTTTGTATCGGCTGGAGTTTATAGGAAGTGACTTTGTTGAAACATGAGATCCTGAGGGGTCTTGACAGGGTGTTCTCAAAGGTTTCCTGTTATAGGAGAATATAGAGCTGGCATTAAGTTTCAAACTAAGAGGTACCCAATAAGTTCGGGATCAGGAGAATTTTTTCCTCAAAGGGTTATATTTTGGGACCCCACCTCTTTTAACGTGATGAAAGCAGCATCTTGGAATTTTTTAATTAAGTGTGAGGTAAATTGTAGAAGATAACCTTCACCCTTCTTTATCAGTAGGTGAAAATGTGGAGTGACTGGATTAACAACAACCTTATTGAAAAGTATAGCAGGCTCAAGGGGCTGAGTGATCTATTACTAATTTGTGTTCGTAAATGTTCTAAATCCGGTAGTGAGTTGCCCTCCTCAGTAGCTGTTGTGCATGTAGTGAAAGTGTTTTAAATGTTAGGAAAACATTACAGAATTTTGACCCATATGTTTTAGGTCAGGATTGTGTGTGTCTTGGATGTTCAATACATTCAGCCATGTTCCTTTAGCTAGGAAAAGTAATAGGTTCTCTTATTGAAGAAGCTTTAGCAAGTTGCTGCATTACATGCTATGAATGAGACAAATGTCAGTGGAGAGAGAGTATGTTTGAGCAAAGTTGATTTGTCTGACACTTGTGTGATGTTGCTACTGCACCTGTCTGACCAAGAAAATAATAGTTCGTAGGCTTTACCATTTTCTGTTTTAAAGGTTATGTAGTGGCTTTGGGGAGTCAGCAGGTGAATGTGTAAAAGTAAGTCCAACGCATTAGTGAGATAATTTGGTTTCTTACATACTCCCATTTCTTTTGAATCATGACCGTCACTAACTAAGGATGTAAACTTAGTAAATACATCAGCGAGTAGCTTCTCTACAGTTTCCTTTTTCCACAGTATCTGTGAATGTCTCTCTGTCACTTTTGCAAGCTCAGCACTGTGGATGCAGTGGCTGAACTGTCACAGCCGGTCTGCCAGTGCCTCGCATATTGGAAGCTACCTTGAGCTGTTTGAAAATCTGCATTCTTTGATCAAAATACTTCATTGGTCTTGAATAAATCATCAGGGTCACAGCATGCAACATAAACATGGGAAAACAATGTGAGCTGCTTATATCCGTTAGTAAAACTGGTGAAAAAAATGTTGGGAAAACGAAGGCAATCAGTATCTGTGACCTCTGAAACTGAGCTCAATTGCTATAACTCTCGGGGTCCATACAAAGATATAGTTAGTTATCTAATTTACCTCGTACGTTCTGTACGACATTAGTTGTGCAAGACAAACCTTTGCTGTGGACGTGGGTTTTCATCAAGATCTAAATGATCCAATAGGGGTAAGAAGAATGTGTTTTTTTTTCTTTGGGTCTTAGCCAATAACTTGACCAGGACCACATGTTTCAGCGCATCAGGTGAAAACAGTTAAGAAGATTGTATTTTGCTTGCAAAGCTTAGTACTGTTTTCCTCCTTAATTTTGATATCACCACAATGTACAGAAGAGGGGTGACAAGTGAATACTGTAATACCCTGGATTATGGAAAGAAATTTCAACCCAGGAAGATAATGTCTCAAAAACACAAACATGAATGTCAGAAGAATGCAGAATAATTGAAGAGAATTTGTATTCTGCCAATAAAAAGGAGAATAAATATATTAGGCAAAACAAGAGCTTTGGCAACATCTTGCAGTATGCACTTGTTTGTGCAAATAATTGGCTGGTAAGTAAATCTTAGGAGCTTGCATATGTTTCTGTAATTTTGTCATTGTGTATTTAGCTTCTGATTCTTCTCCCTATTAGAAAAAGGTGATGTCTCCATGTATACTTGTCAGTATTCCTGTAAGTGATGCCTCTATGGAAATGACTGCAAATTACCTGATTTAAAGAATAAAGTACTCGATAGTAATGACTCCCACTTCTCTAAAGGAGGATCTTCCACACAGGCATAAACCACCCACCGTCCTCTTCTGTTCTCTAACTATTTCACTTTAGCTCGGCTGTTCTTAGATCTACCCGCAAGTGGTGCATGCAGTCTTCAATATTTCATTTAGTTGGATTGGTGCAGATTAACGCTTGTGTCTGTGGAAGACTCTCTCTCTGGAGAAATGGTGAGTTATGACAATGTAAAATATTCCCTTCTTTATTTGATTAGGTTATGACTGAAGTAATGCTGGACCCAAATGTAAAGCTTATGTGTAAAGAAAAAAAGCAGACATAGAATTGCTATATTTTACCGCTGAATGTTTAAGTATTCAGTGATGAGAAGAGGATTTGACTTAGGATTTGAAATTGGTGGTTCATATTATGTAGGTCTGCCTGATAAGTTAGGAAGTTTCAGTTTTGTTTTAGTTTTAACGTGTTGCTTGCCTATCTACGTTAATAACCAGAGGAATTGTTCTGTGGTTTAAAAGGCTGCTTAACTGGAAGTTGAGATCAGAAAAGCACAATTCACTGTATACGGTTCATGTTAGTTGATTTATTCTAATTAAACAGAACTAATAAATAAATATGCATTCTTGTTGATGCAACAGGGGGACGAATGTGAAAACCCATCCTAAACAATTTTTTTGGTCAATGTTGCATGATACATGCTTACATATAGTTAGTATAGTTTATACTTTCATCTGTGGGATTGGCTTTGTTTATTGTTTGCCTTTTGGAGCAGTGAAAGTGTTGTTGCAATTTCTTGACAAGTTTCACTCAGCTGCTATCATTTTTTAGTCTGCAGGTCTTTGATTTACTGAAATCCTTGACCTGTTTCATCTGATATGTTTCATTGTTAGGACTGCCACAAAGAAGTTCTGTTGCTTTCTAGCAGCTCTTCATTTTCCAAGCCTTTGACTCTCTTTTTAACTCAAATTCGAATGGCTGCAAAAAAATGATAGACAAGTTGAGAGTGGGCAAGAATGTCAATGAATACAGTATGGCAAAGTTAAACACCCTGGGAAAAGTTTGTTGAGAGGCTTCTGGATGTAATTGCAAGTGTTAACATGCAGCTACAGTAAACAGTTAATGAAAGCAAATGGAATGTTAGCATTTGTTACCAAGGAATTGGAGCACAGCGTTACCAAATCTTGCTAAAACTATCCAGGGCATTTGAGACGATAACTGAAGTCAGTGTAGTGAGGTTTGTTCCCTTGAAACACATCTTTTACTTGGAGTGCACCATATCCATTAGACTGGTTTGTGAGATGATAGATTAACTTGTGGGGAAAGTTGAAGAAAACTAAACATGCATTGCCTAGAGTTTGTACGGATCAGAGCTAAATGTAAAAAATCTTCGGGGGTTTAACAAGGTCATTCTAGAGTGTAGGGTCATACCCTCAGAATATCAAGGGTTTGTGACCAGCTGCTGTGGCATTAACACTGCTGCTGGGAGGTTGAAGCGGCAGGAGGGCTTTGGAGGTGCAATTATTGTGCCCATAGCCCTGTGTCAGAATGTCCACGTTCAAATTCCACTTGCCCTCAGTCATACGTCATGATGCCTCTGAATAGAATGATTAAAAATATAGAGTTTGTTATTCAGAACTAAGATGTCAAAGTTCTTCACTTGAGCATACGGATTGTTGGAATGACGCTGAGGGATATTGGGTTGAGGTGGAAGACCAGCAAACACCTTGAAAGACAAACTAGGCTTTAATGGCCCATTTGTACTTTTTGTTTGTTCGTGTTTTCTCAGCAGTATCTTGTTCGTTGTCCTTGCGTTAATCCTTTATTTTCACTTCAGCATTGAATAAACTTTTATTTTCCTTCCTTGAATCGAATCTTGTTTTAACGTAGAGAATGCAACGTGGATTCATAGTCCTTTACTGTAAGATTCTTTATGGAGCCTTCATGAAATATGGTGTCACACCATATGAGAGGGCTGATAAGCATGAGCTTGGTCAGAGATGCAAGGTTAAGGAACTTTGTTTTAAGGACGTAACCAAGAACATTGAGGGCAGAGCAGTAGATGTTGTTTACTTGGACTTCAATACAGCCTTCAAGGTTCCACATGGTAGACTAATTAGTCAAGTTAGATCTGTTGCTTTCTAGCAGCTCTTCATTTTCCAAGCCTCCAAGGAGATTCAGGATGTGCTTGTCAATTGGATGCAAAACTGGCTTAACAGTAGGAGACAGTGGTGATGGAGGGTTTTATCAGCCTGGAGGCCTGTTTTACAGTGGTGTTCCACAGGGATTGGTGTTGGGTCCATTTTTGTCAGTTAGTTATATAAATGATTTCAGTGATAATATGGAATTGCATGGTTTGGAAGTCTGTGGTTGACAGCAAAATTGGTGGTCGAGTGAAGCAGGTTATATAAAGATTACAAAAAGATGTTGATCAACTGGGTCAGTGTGCTGAGGAGTGGCAGGTGAAGTTTAATTTGGAGAAATGCAAGGTATTGCATTTTGGTCAACAAACAAGGGCAGGACTTATCAAGTTTAAAATTGGGGCCTCTCGAGTCTAAAGTCAGATGAGCACTCACATTTTGGAATGTAATGGGCATGAATAAGATGAGAGATGGGAAAGGGAAGGCGATGGAGATATTTGTAAATGAGGATGGGAATTGTCGTATTGAGATGGTTAAGTGGATCTAATGAAGGTCACCAAGCACAGACACTGCAGCACTGTTTACTGTTCGTTTTTAGGGACTCAACTGAAATTCCTTAACTCCCGTTTTCTCACTCCTACAATCTGTAGATTCTAAGTCTAAGGTTATCAAGGAGTAGAAACTAGACTTAATTTATTTTATCTTTACTGATGATTCTTATTGCACAATGAATCTCGGGCTGCTTACGTTTTTACAATAAGATTAGAGAAAGCATATGCCTATGAAGCAAAATCCTAAGTTTCCGTATTAACCTAATTCCCCATTGATCTAATTCCTGTTTATTTCTGTAACTTCTATGGAATACTGCTAGTAAGGAGAAAAACAGATACGCGATTTTGTTCTTGGAAGAACATTATACCCTCCAGTTGCCTATCTGCTGTTGCTAAGATTTGTCCTGAGCCTGGCTGCATCCTCCCTCCTTGATGTATATGCAAGGCATCAATCAACCTTTAGTAGTGTGAGATAACAAGCATGGGGCTGGATGAACACAGCAGGCCAAGCAGCATCATAGGAGCAGGAAAACTTGACGTTTCGGGCCTAAACCCTTCGTCAGAAATGGGGGAGGGGAAGAGGGTTCTGAAATAAATAGGGAGAGAGGGGGAGGCAGGTAGAGGATGGATAGAGGAGAGGATAGGTGGAGAGGAGGCAGACAAGTCGAAGAGGCGGGGACGGAGATGCTTTGACTGAGTACTATGATTGGACGGTATTTCAGATGTTGTTTGTATCGGTACATGTTTTGGCCCTGTTAAGGAGAGCGAATGAATGGTTTCTTACAATAAAACAGGTTACCTACTTGGTGAGTGTTTCACTGTAAGAGTTTTGTGCTACAATATGTGCCTGCTTGTTTGTGTATGGAAGTTTAAGATGACGAAAATGTTATCAACGGTGGGTATTGACTGAAATTTTTCAACCTGTATTTCCATTGCCCTTGATGGGCCTCATCCAGATTGACAGTACTGTCCTGCAGTTGTGTTTTGGCACTCCGTTTAGCAACTTAAAGCGGCTTCTTGGAAGAGCAAAGCCTTACATTAAGAAGCATAGGGAAAGACTATTTAACACCTCATGGTGAAAAGATTAAGAGAATCTGTATCCCATTCTCCCTTTTTTCCCATGCTAGTGTTCTGTTTTTTTTTGAAAGGCGGAAAGCTTATCTATGGTAAGTAATGTGTGGACAGCAGATAATGCCACTGTCATGTACTGCTCATTTGATTTAAGTAGCTGCTCCTGGATGGTATTTTGGTATGGATAGTTCATAAAATTTGTGGAGAATACTGGCATGGGAAAAACGGGAGAATGGGATACAGATTCTCTTAATCTCTTTTATCCTTAACTGATCTGCATTACTGTGTACTACCTACCTGTGAGTTGCTTGTATTTATTGGCAAATTTGGTTCTTGAGCAGCAAAGTCGGTTTGTACCCCACAGCTCTCATTAGAAAATACTGTTTGGAGTTGTGGAGAAGCTTTCTCAACTTGCTTCTCAGAACGCAGTGCAGCTGTACAGTGATCTGAAGAGCTGAAACTAACACAGGTTTTAGAAATGTTTACATGTGTCAAGGTCCATTTTTGACTGAAATTGTTCGCCAGAGAAAAAGCTTTTACAACATGCAAGAATGGTGGTTTTGCTTGTGAAATTTTGCTATTTTTACCTCCGTCAAATAGTTACAGAATTGACTTGGCATTCTACCAGCACTGTGGAAACTACAGATTACAATTGGGTGCCATGCAACGAAGTATGGTAAAATTGATTTTGGCTTTAATGTGAAAATTAAAATTCTCGTTTATTTCAACAGACACCAGCTGGCGGTCAGAGGCGACATTTCGTTTCACTGTGGAACGGTTTAGTAGGCTCAGTGAGTCTGTGCTGAGTCCTCCATGTTTTGTTCGAAACTTGCCATGGAAAATTATGGTGATGCCTCGCTTCCATCCTGATCGGCCTCATCAAAAGAGCGTCGGATTTTTCCTACAATGCAATGCTGAGTCTGATTCCACGTAAGTAAGAGTTTACATTTTTTGTGAAGATTACGGATTATGATTGCACATTATTTTGCGCAGTTTGAGTAAAAGTTGCTTGATGTACAAAAGCTTCTTTTGGTCTAAAGGTCTCTTAATGGGTCAGGTTGTGGCTTTGTTTCAAGTCAGTGATGCTCTCAAATTTGCAAGAAACATGAAATACACTGAACACTTGGAGAGTGAGTGGTAGATCAAGTAATTAAAACTTAAATGTTATGCAAAAGTACACAAATCATTTCAACTTGGGAGGGATGCAGCTAGCAAAGTATTTGTCCTAGTTGAATGATTACAATGAATAGGCAGTTCTGTGCTGAATGTGTGCTAGAGATCTGTAGCAGTACTTGTAAACATAGCTATGCATTTGTGAAGTAGCATCTGAATTTAAAGGACATGAGTCCATTAAGCAAATTTTAAACATTAGACCCTGCGTTTTAAACTGGGGATCTTGCTGAGTCTCTTCAAAGAGCATTGAGTCAGTTTTGTAGTTTAAGATTGGGCTCTCTATCAGACTGGCTGCATGTAACAAGTTATTTTTACCCAAAGAACTGTTGATTTTTATGATCCTTTGGCTGTGCTTTTCTAAATTGGTGCTAGCCCCAAAGTACCAATTGCTTTGAGTTCGGTTTGTGAAAGTAGTATGATTTTGAACTGGGTGTCTGGACTGGTGATTTAATACCATAATGAAATAAACTGTACTCAGAGTGCAAAATCTTGATTGACCTTTTGTGTTACATTATTCAACAGAAGCACCTGCAATTTTACAGTTTGTCTGTGAATCATGCATTTATTGTTTATTTATGAATTTACTCTTGGCTAGGGTATGAATCTTCCAATTACAAAAATTCTTCATTTTCCTTTTTATAGGTCATGGTCCTGTCATGCCCAAGCAGTTTTGAAGATAATCAACTACAAAGATGAAGAAAAGTCATTTAGTAGAAGAATCAGTCATCTTTTCTTTCACAAGGAGAATGACTGGGGTTTCTCTAATTTTATGACTTGGAGCGTAAGTACCGAAATGTAATTGGTTCTGTGATCGAATGATTTTGTCATTCCAAACCAAGCTGCAAATATGCTATGTGTTTATCTCTTTTATTTCTGTAGGATACAAGAAGGTAGGATTGCTTTGGAGATAATTTAGGCAAGCTTAGCCTAGTACAAAACTACTGCAGTGTGCCTGCATCAGACCTTAACATTGAATTACCCGTTTTGGAATATTGTCATGTGACCTTAAGCTTGCTGCTCCGTCATTCGTTTAGCACCTTCCTGCATAATTGAGGACCCCCTATGTACTCTCATTGGTTTATCAGCTGAGTGAACAGGAATCTTGGTGTATTCTTCCCGTATTCTACCAAATTGTGAGAAAATATCGTCAAAAGCGATGCTTAATTCAATTTGGTGTTGCCTCGTGTTGATTTTTAAAAAAGGTCATCAACGTCAAATCAGTAGACTCTTGCACTAAAACTTTAAAATCATTCCAAAGGTAACCTAAATGGAAAGAAGACGTTTCCATTGCTTTAATCAAATGGCTTTGGATCTCCTCTTTCCAAACACTGAAGTGTGAACCATGTTATTTAACTGTGAAAAGTTTTAATGTTGAGCAATTGCTGTATGTACGTTAAGATAATATGCCCTTTGCCCCTTGATAGTTAATCTTCAATCAGTATCTGATCCCAGTCAGTGCTTCCACATTGATCTTTAAGGCACTTGAATTATTTGCTGTACTTGATGAGCCAGTTTCTAAACTCCTCCCTTAAGTCTTAAAACAATTGAGGTATTGTTTTCCCATCATTTCTATTAATCCACAACTTCTAATTTGCTGCACATAGTTACGGGGAAGATGTATTCTTTTGCATAACTCCAGTTGTACATTTTCTCTGCCCTTTTTCAACCGCAGATGCATATTTCAACCTTTTTATTGTCCTTTTGCTGCTGAAAGCTTGAAATAATTTGCGTCACATTTGTGAATTGATTCTGTCCTTCTATTTTAGGTACTTGATGCATACCTTTCCTCCACCCCTATAAATTACGCTTGTAAAAAAAGCTACTTTTCAGTCATATTTTTTTTTTGTTTTGATCTGGTACTCCTAAAGGTCATGAATATTAAGCCCATTACCGAATTGTTACAGTGCAGAAGACGACCATTGGTCCATCATAGAGAGTCAGAGTCCTACAGCACTGAGACAGGCCCTTCAGCCCAAATTGGTCTGTGCCGACCAAAGCATCCACGCATGCAAACCCCATCTCCCTCTACTTGGCCTATATCCTTCTAAACCTTTTGCTATCAATGTATTTGTCCAAATGCCTTTTAAATGTTGTTAAATGTACCTGCCTCAACCACCCTCTGTATTTAAAACAAAATTGCCCCGCGGGTTCCCGTTTATTCTTTTCCCCCCTTACCCTAAACTGACAGCCTCTAGTCCTTGATTTCCCAACCCTGGAAAAAAGACAGACTGGGTTCACTGGATCCATGGTCCCAGCTTGTCCAACCTCTCCCTGTAACTCAGTCCCTTGAGTCCTGGTAACATCCTTGTAAATTTCATGTGCACTCTTTCCAGTTTAATAACATCCCTCCTATAGCAAGGCGACCAAAACTGAACACAATATTCCCAAGTGCGGCCTCACCAATGTCCTGTATAACTGCAACATAACTCCCCAACTTCTGTCCTCAGTGCCCTGACTGATGAAGGCCAATGTGTCAAAAGCCTCCTTCACTTCCCAGGCTACCTGTGACTCCACTTTCAGAGAACCGTGCACCTGAACTCCAAGGTCCCTGTCTTCCACTACTCTCCTCAAGGCCCTACCATTCACCATGAAACTCCTACCTTGGTTTGACTTGCCAAAATGCAACACCTGATAGTTATCTATATTGAACTCCATTTGACATTTCTCTGCCCACTGCCTCAGCTGATCAAGATCCTGCTGCAATTTCTGATAACGTAGAACAGAGGACAGTACAGGCCCTTCGGCCCACGATGGTGTGCCAACCTATTATCCTACTAAGATCAAACTGCCCTGCATGCCCTACACTACACAATCATCCATGTGCCTATCCCAAGAGTCGCTTAAATGTCTCTAATGTATCTGACTCCACTACCACTGCTGGCAACGCATTCCACGCACCCATCTCACACTATGTAAAGAACCTACCTCTGACATCTCCCCTATACCTTCCTCCAAGCACCTTTAAAATTATGCCCCCTCGTAATAGTGATTTCTGCCCTGGGAAAAAGTTTCTGACTATTCACTCTGTCTCGCATCATCTTGTACACCTCTGTCAAGTCACCTCTCATCCTCCTTCGCTCCAATGAAAAGAGCCCTAGCTCCCTTAACCTTGCCTCATAAGACCCGCCCTCCAGTCCAGGCAGCATCCTGGTAAATCTCCTCTGCACCCTCTCTGAAGCTTCTACATCTTTCCTATAATGAGGTCACTGGAACTGAACACAATATTCCAAGTATGGTCTAACCAGGGTTTTGTAGAGCTGCAGCATAACCTCGTGGCCCTTGAACTCAATTCCCCTGTCAATGAAAGCCAACCCACCATATGCCTTAACAACCCTATCAACTTGGGTAGCAACTTTGAGGGATCTATGGACATGGACCCCAAGATCCCCCTGTTCCTCGACACTGCCAAGAGTCCTGCTATTAACCCTGTATTCTGCATTCAAATTTGACCTTCCAAAATGAATCACTTCACACTTTTCTGGGTTGAATTCCATTTGCCACTTCTTTGCCCAGCTCTGCATCCTGTCAGTGTCCCATTGCAACCTACAACAGCCCTCCACACTATCCACAACTGCCTCTATCTTCGTATCATCAGCAAACTTACTAACCTACCTTTCCGTTTCCTCATGCAAGTCATTTTTAAAGATCACAAAGAGCAGAGGTCCCAGAACAGATCCCTGCGGAACGCCAATTGTCACTGAGCTCCAGGCTGAACACTTTCCATCTACTACCACCCTGTTGTCTTTTGGGCAGCCAAATTTCCCTGAATCCCATGCCTCCTTACTTTCTGAATGAACCCACCACGAGGAGCCTTATCAAATGCCTTGCTAAAATCCATATACACCACATTCACTGTTTGACCTTCATCAATGTGTTTTGTCACATCCTCAAAGAATTCAGTAAGGTTTGTGAGGCATGACTTCCCCCGCCAAAACCATGCTAACTATTTCTAATCAAACTGTGCTTTCCCAAATTAGCATAAATACTATCTCTCAGAATCCTCTCCGATAATTTGTCCACTGCAGAAGTAAGACTGACTGGTCTGTCATTCCCAGGATTATCCTATTCCCTTTCTTGAACAAGGGAATAACGTTTGCCACCCTCCAATCATCTGGTACTACTCCAGTGGACAGGTGAGGATGCAAAGATCATCGTCAAAGGCTTGGTAATCTTGGATATACCCTGTCTGGCCCAGGGGACTTATCTATCCTCATGCTTTTCAAAATTTCTAGCACATCCTGCATCCTAACATCAACATGCTCGAGCATATCAACCCGTTTAATGTTGTCCTCACAAACGTCAAGGTCCCTCTCACTGGTGAATAGTGAAGCAAAGTATTCATTAAGGACCTCTCCTTTCTCCTCAATCTTCGCAAGTTCCCTCCACTATCCCTGATCAGCCCTACCCTCACTGGCCATCTTCTTGTTCCTCGCATAAGTATAGAATGCCTTGGGGATTTCCTTGATCCTACCCGCCAAGGCTTTTTCATACCCCCTTCTAGCTCTCCTAAGTCCGTTCTTCAGTTCCTTCCTGGCTACCTTGTAGCCCTCTAGAGCCCTGTCTGATCCTTGCTTCCTCAACCTTAAGCTTCCTTAACAGGTGAACTGTTCCCATTATTCCACATATTTCAACAAGCTATCCACTTCGCCATCTGTGGTTTATTGTGGTGATACCATCTGCTGTTCAACCTCTGAAGCTTTGGGCTCATGTTGCTGTAGCTGATGACACTTGCTGTACACATGATTGCCTAGGATGATGGCAGCATGGTGTAGCTGCTATGGCACAGGATATGCTGAAGCAACCCTACCATTGCTTTCTTTTTTAGTTGACCCTTTGTCACTGTGTAAAAACGCAACTATACCCCTACTGAAACACCTTAAACTATGACTAAAATTTTGCTAGGACTGATGAATACCAAAGTTAGTTTAATTGACTAGTTGAAACAAGCCTTATTTCGAAAGAGATACTCACCACCTAGACATTGGTTCTTAATACTTGATTTTGTTTTTGTTTTTAATTTGCCATTTGTTGGGACACAGTGTTCAGTCTGCAGTACTCACCAGCCAGTCACCTACCTGCTTTCATGTGCTGTTACACCTCTTTACCTATTGCAGCATTTGAAAAAATTGGTTGCAGGTGATAACTAGACATGATCTCAGTGATCCACACTGCTCACATTCAAGTCCTGACTTCCTTCCGCATATCCCCCTGAGGTCTTGCTAATTTGTGATGTCTTATTTCTGCTTAGAAATTGCAAGTGATCTTGAACAGCTAAAACTGCACCCTGTATCAGTCACTTCTTCCATTTGGCCCAGAGGAAAAAAACCATTCATACATAATACATTTGCTTGTGTCCATCTGTATGTTTCAATCTTGGCATAGCTAGAGCTGATGAGATCATCATACTTAAAGTTCTTCAAACAAGGGTGGTTTTGGGACGTAGGAGCAGGACTAGGCCGTTCAGTCCTTTGAGCCTCCTCTGCCATTCAATGTGTCATGGTTGATCCTCTAACTCAGCACCCTGCTCATGTTACCTTGCCGTATCCTTTGATTCCTAAGCGCTATACCTAGCTTCTCCTCCAAACTATTCAATGTCTTAGCCTAAACTGCTTTCTATCAGAGTGTTCCACAGGCTTCCCAGCTTCTGCGTCAAGAAATTTTTCTTCCTCCTCAGCCCTAAATGGCCAACGCTGTATCCTGGTTCTGAACTCCCCTAACATCGAGAACAACCTTCCTGCATTTAACATATCTAGTCGTGTTTGAATTCTATTCGTTTGTATGTGATATTCCCCCTCCATTCTTATCACCTGCAGCAAATATAGACATAACTGATCCAGTTTTTCTTCATGTCAGTCCTGCCATTCAGGAATCAGTCTGCATTCCTGCATTGCTAGAAAATCCCCCTTCAGGTAAGCAGACCCAAGTTGCACGCAGCACTTCAGGTGTGGTTACACAAAAAGGCCCTGTATAGTTGCAGCAGACATTACTGTTTCTGTCCTTTAATCCATTCTCTAAGAAGGCCGACATAGCATTTGCTTTCTTCACCTGCTGCACCTGCATGCTTCATTTCAGCAACTAGTGTAACAGGGCATCCGGGTCTCATTGCCTCTCCCCCTTTCCCAATCTTCATTTTGTTAATCTACCTTCCTGCTTTTGCTACCAAAGTGGATAGCCTCACATTTATTGGCATTATACTTCCATGTGCCATGCATTTGCCCATTCAGCTTGTCGAAATCACACTCCAGCATCTCCTCTTCCTCCTCATTTCACCCTCCCAACCATCTTTTTGCTTTTCTGCAAATTTCGAGGTACTACATTTAGTTTCTTCATCTAAAACATTCATTTATATTGTGCATATCTGGGATCCAAGTGTTGATCCTTGCAGTACTCCACTCATCAATAACTATTAATAATAACAAGTAATCGCTGCCTCTCGAAACAATGTTTTCCTACTGTTGCCTATCTGCCAACCGATTGTCTGTCCATGACAGTACGCAGTCCCCAGTCCCATGAATTTTTGTTTTGCATGCTAATAACTTATGTTAATTTTAGTGAAGGCCTTCTGTAAGTCCAAGTAAACCAATCCACTGGCGCTCTCCCTTTCAACTCTACTAATTACATCATCTTGATTCCAGTAGATTTACCAAGTATGATTTCCCTTGTGTAAATCCATGTTGACTCAGTCCAGTTTTGTCACTCTCTTTTTTTCCAAGTACTCTGCTATTAAATCTTGATAATGAACTGAAGGACTTTTCCCTCTTTCAATATCAGACTAACTGGTCTATAATTTCCTGCTTCCTTTATATCTCTTTTAAATAGTGGTGTTATATTGGATTGGAAGATAGCCATCGAAACTTGGAGAATCTATCGAATCTTGAAAAATGACCATTAATGTGTCCACTATTTCTTGGGCAACTTCCTCAGTACTCAGTGATGAAGATTACTATGCCCTGAGGATTTGGCAGCCTTTAATCTGTCAATTTTCATAAAACCATCTCCCAATTGCTGATTTCCTTCAGTTATTCCCTCTCACATGAGACCCTGTGTTCACTGGCAATTTTGGGACATGACTTGAGAGAACCAAGCAATTTAATTAATTGCTGTGCCACCCCTATTCTCCATTTATAATTTCCCCTGAATCTGAATGTAAGGCACTGACATTCGTCTTTTTTTTTTCCTTTTTGAGCATGTATATAAGCTTTAACAGTTAGTTTGTATGTTCACTGCAAGTTTACTCTATTACTCTATTTTCTACCTCTTAATCAGTTCCTTTGTTGTTCTTTGCTGAAGTTTAAACTACTTCCAGCCACTGGGTGTACTGCTTCTTTTGACCAATTTATAATTTCATTCCTTGGATGTAATGTTATCCCTAATTTCCCCAGTCAGCAACCTTTCCCATTTTGTTGTTATGCCAGGCAGGAATGAATCATTGATAACAAGGTGTAGAGCTGGATGAATACAGCAGGCCGAGCAGGAAAGCTGACGTTACGGGCCTAGACCCTTCTTCAGAAAATGTTTTTCTGAAGAAGGGTTTAGGCCCGAGACGTCAGCCTTTCTGCTCCTCTGGTGCTGCTTGGCCTGCTGTGTTCATCCAGCTCTACATCTTGTTATCTCAGATTCTCCAGCATCTGCAGTTCCTACTAACTCAGGAATGAATCATTGTTGTAGTACATCCATAAGCTGTTTAAATGTTTGCCATTGTCTATCCACCATTGTGCTCCAATTTATCTTCGTCAGGTCACATCTCATACCATCATAATTTCCTTTATTTAGATTCAGGAACCTAGTTCTTAGAATTGACTGTGGCTCTCCATCTTAATAAAGGATGTTACTGTCTGTTCATTTTACTGAAGGAGCCTTGCATGGCTGGATTGCGGATTTTTCTTGCTGTCTCGCTCATTACAAAATGCCAAGTCAATCTGGCCTGTTTTCTTGTTGGTTCCACAACATGTTGATCCCGAAAACCGTCTTGTACATATTCCAGAAATTCCTGCTCTACATTATTGTTACTGATTTGATTTACCCAATCTGGTCATAGATTAAAGTCACATACGATTTACAGCTATACCTTTATTGCTTGGATCTCTAATTTCCTGCTTAATGCCTTTCCCAGCATCGCCACTGTAGTCTGAGGGACTGTGTACAAACCTGCCGCAATTGTTACTGCCATAGCTGTTTCTACACTCTGGAGGGGCAGAGTGTAGAAACAGCTATGGAGGGGCATAGCTGTTTCTACACTCTGTCCCTCCAGATTCCACTTCACCAGAGCTGCTAGGCTGACTACGAATAACTGTGTTTGAAAGAACAGATCCATACAACATCGCCGAGGGCATCTGATGACTTATATAAAAAATGTTGTCCCGTGGAGCAGAGGATGCATGAAGTTGAGTGCCGTTTCGTACATGAGACCTTGTCTTGTATTTAGCTGCCTGACTTGTTCTTTGATTTTAGTCAGACGAAATTTTTTATGCTAAACGAGTTGTAACATTTTGGGCGAGTTATGAACTGAATTTGTGTTGCAGCACTAGTCAACTCACATAAGACAAATGGATTTTTACAGCTGAAAAAATCTTATTTTTGCATAGACTTAGTGTGTGTAAGTCAACTTTTTTTCCAAATATGACTTTGTAGAGTTGCATTTAGCCTGCCTTAATCTTTCACATGCATAAATGGATGTTTTGCTTCTTGTTATGTTGTAAACTGAGTACAAGGTATCAAACAGGTGATATGGCTGTGTCGCGAAGATGCATATGGCTCTGAGACACATCGACATATTTCCTACTTTGTGAATGACAGAGGTGTTTCCTGCCCATGTTGGTAGTTCACTGTTATAGCTGAACCCTAATTATTGAAAGAAATTTTTTCAAAGCCTCTAAGATCAACCTGTACACTGGCCATAGTATGTTCATTGAATAACTTTTTTAAAATGCTTAAAATCCTTTTAGGAAGCAACAGATGCTGAAAAGGGTTTCATAGAAGATGACAAGGTTACATTCGAAGTCTTCGTTCAGGCTGATGCACCACATGGTGTAGCGTGAGTATTGTAAATTATTATTGTATTAAAATTATAAATTTTGTGCAGGTGGGCATAGGTGTGCTTTGGAGGTTGCCTGAAATTGTAGTTTCACACGAATAATTGTGATTATCCAATGGTCAAAATATTATGTTTGTTACGACTTATTTCATGCTGTGTAGTGGCCTTTTTCCCACTGAAGGGGTGGTTGTGGTGACCATGAAACTTGCTACCTGTCACTTTGCCTCTGAAGAATGAGATATTGAAGAAAATTACAGAGTGATGAGTTGCTGTGAAACTATTTTCGTTTACTAGTATTTGAAGACAAACTACAAACAGAATATAAAACTGAATTAAATAAACATGATTAAAAATTTTAATTTTAGATGGGACTCTAAGAAGCACACAGGCTACGTAGGTTTGAAGAACCAGGGAGCAACCTGTTATATGAACAGCTTATTACAGACGTTGTTCTTCACAAATCAGCTGCGAAAGGTAATGTAGACATTATCATTTTGCTCAACCTGGAAATAAATGGTTGCAAGGAAAGATGTATGCGCCAGACTTAAACGGCATAAAATGGCAATGAAATGCCTTGGAGCTAGCAGCATGAGCGCATTTTTTTTGTTACAAAACTGAAATATTTATTCTTGGTTCGTTGTTTTTTACTTCAGCCCCAGTAAGTTCTCTTTTGTATGGTTGGAGCAGCAACAATGTGAACAACCTTAAATTCTCCTTTGGGCAGAGTAAATTGCTCCCATCTTCTGGTTGTGGTCTGGTCTATTGTGTGCATGTAGGTGTTCGATGAAGAGTGATATGGTTTGGCTGTAATGTCTGATGATTGATTAACCTGTTGGTTATGTCCAACCCTAGTGAATGTTTCCCAATTTACTACAGTTCCAGATGCAGTCTTGCGAATTCTCGAGCTCTTGGATGAAGAGGGATGAATAGACAACTGGTCTGAGTCATTCTGTCCACCCCACCCCTGTTGTTGGTCACAATAAGGTTATTTTGAAAAGGATCCCTTCTGTTCTGGGTGCCCTTGTCCCAAACACAAATGAATTTGTTCTAAAAATAACAAATTTAAACAGGCTTTTGCTAAGCTGTCACCTGAAGAAGAACGTAAGAGGAGGCTGGGATACAGGACAACTTGGCAAAATGAATCCCAAATTAGCTTAGTGGCAGGATGCAGAGAATATGGTTGAAGATTTTTGTTTTGTCACTGAAAACCTGTCTCCAGTGGCATATCACAGGATTTGGTGGGGAGTTCCTTGCTGTTTGCAGTGTTTAATGATCCTGACACTTGTATAGGAGGTTTGATCGGTAAGTTCGCAGATGACACGAAAATTGACAGTGTGGTAAATACTGAGGAAGAAGGTTGTGGAGAGGCTGGTCAGATGGAGAGGACAGAGGTAAAATTAATCTGGAAACGTGTGAGCTGATGCATTCTGGGAGTACTAAAGCGAAGGGGGCAAATGATGAATGGTACAACCCTCGAAATTAAAAATTTGAATGAACTTGGTAAGTGTATCCTTAATCCTTGAAGGCAGCACAACAGATGGAGAGGTTAAGGTGTATGGGATGGTGTCTTTGGTTGAGAGGTTGAATACAAGAGCAGGGAGTGCTGTCGACTAGGCCACAGCTAGAGCACTGAGTGCGGTTCTGGTCACCACACTGTGGGAAGGATGTGATCGCACTCAAGAGGGTGCGTAACAGGTTCACTGGCAAGTTGCTTGGGCTGGAGTGTTTTGGCTGTGAAGAGAGACCAGGTGCTTGGTGTTGGTTTCTCTAGAGGAGAGAAGGCTGGGGGGCAGGGGTGTACCTCTAGGTGTACCCAGAGGTTGGAAGATATATCTGGAACTCCCTGCCTGAGCACCCATTGCAAGATATAGTCAGACGAACTCTTGAACTGCTATGGCTTACAAAGGCTATGGGCCAAGTGCTAGAGTGTGAGACTAGAGTAGATGGATTCTTGATGAACAACACTTACTCAGTGAATCAAAGTGAACTTCCATGCTCTCCAACTCTAATTTGATCTTCACATTTTTCCTGGATTGCCACTGTATCCCATGATGTTTTAAATGGGCAGAAATCTTGCCATCTGAATCTTTAACATTTTCAGTGACTGAACTGCTACAGCTTACTGTGACTGACTGACAGACAGACAACTCCAGACCTTCACTTTCCTCCTCATCAGGGTTGTAAATAGCCTGCTGCTTAATCTGAGGCACATCTTGAGTTTCTAAATCACTAACACTTGCCCACAGACACTGGCCAGCAGATGCATCGTCCTCGCCTTGTCAGAATTTTGTAAGTTACAATCAGCTCACCTCCCATTCTTCTAATCACAAAGAATAAAGACCCAGTTTATTATGGTTTCCTTTAATAGGGCAATTCCTTTCTCCAAGGATTCACTTTGGCGAGTCTTTTCTGCGCTTCCTCAATAGCAAGTGTACGTTTCCATGGATAAGGAGACCAAACTATAGACTTGTTCTTTATGTACATTTGTGGTAGTTGGAAATCTCTTATGAATAATGTGCATTTAAATTCTGTGGAAAATTTTCATAATTAAACTTATCTTTTCCTCAGTGTTGCAAATGTGACTTAAGACTTCATGTTTAAATGGTCCATGATATTATAGTGAGCAGTTATGCCCACAACGTTTTTGGTTCATTTCCAGGTTCAGTTTAATCCTGGCTCTAATGTTCACAGATCACAGAACCCTTACGGTGTGGAAACAGGCCCTTCAGCCCAACAAGTCTACACCAACCCTTGGATCATCCCACCCAGACCCATCCCCCTACAACCCACCTAATCTACACATCCCTGAATACTACAGGCAGTTTAGCATGGCCAATCTACCTAGCCTGCACATCCTTGGACTATGGGAGGAAACCAGACCACCCGGAGAAAACCCATACAGACACAGGGAGAATGTCTGTTTGGAGTCTGCACAGTCACCCGAGGGTGGGATCAAACCCGGGTCCCTGATGCTGTGAGGCAGCAGTGCTACCCACTGAACCGCTGTGCTGCCCCATTTTTTTCTTTAATATATTGACAGTTGGATGGTGGACCAGATTGTTGTATGAATGTAGGAGGTATTAAGTGGTGGGGAGCAGTTGCTGATAAACTATATTCAGTTTGCATCACCAGAAGCAAAATAGGGAAAGGATTGCCTTTATGTTGAATTAGAAAACATGTCCGAAGGAGTTGTTTTCTGGCAGTATAAATTGTATGTTAATGTAATGAATTTGGAATTGTTACCTCCACCAAAATTTAGGAATATGCCAGGGCTAAATTTTTCTTCAATTTTTGCTTTGTCATGCTACTTAGTATAATTTTTATTTTGCTGATTTGTTTTATTGGTTACACATAGGCTGTTTATATGATGCCAACAGAAGGAGATGATTCATCAAAAAGTGTCCCTTTAGCTTTGCAAAGGGTGTTCTATGAATTGCAACACAGCGACAAACCAGTTGGAACCAAGAAACTGACTAAGTCTTTTGGGTAAGTGGTTTTATTTGCATACGGAATAAGTTTTCCTCGGTCCGTAAATGAAGTCATTTTTGTTTTAAAGACGACAGTGTGCTCGGTATTGCTGTTCTACACATCAGGCAAGTTTTAATACTCTGAATGTAGACTGCTGAATGAATTAAAAACAATATTACCCTTGCGTAGTCTTGGATTGTGCAATGAATAAAAGGGTCTGTCATTCTATTCCCTAAAATTTTGTAATCTGTTTAACTCGGCCTAATCATCTAATAGCTTAAAAATGTGATCTTGAATGCCTGTTCTTTCGGTTCGTTCTTGGGTGGTAAGAAATGGTTCAAATTTGAGTTAATGATTTGTTCTATCTCTAGATTGTACTTCACTCAGTCAGTCTGTGGATGTGAATATGTGCAAATGTCGAAGGAGTCGAGTGTTCCTTTTTAAAATTTAGTTGTTGTGTACATCCTATTAGAATAAACCTTTTTTAAAACTAGCCCCTTATGAACTGGCACTGTTGATAAACCAGCAAAAGTTATATGCCTGAAAGAAAAGGTTACTGTATTATCACAATTTCCATGATGTCTCAGTAGTGAGTTGAGGGTGCAAGTGAAAAGGTTTTCTAGTCGGCTTTATTTAAGGCAAATGTGCATTATTATGTGATTTATACTATATATAGAGTAAAACATTCATGTTTCTACCCCATTCATTATTTTTCTATTACTTAGTGTGTTTTTTACATTGTGTGGACCTCTTGGTGAACTGGTACACTCCTGGTCCCATAGGTGCCGGTTAACAAAAAGTTTGCTGTGTTTTATTTTTGAACAGCTGTGTTATTTATCAGAGAACAGGCCTGCATGGTACCTGTCAGGCTACTGTGCACCCATCAGGTTGGTGGAAACATTGGAGGCGATGCCATGTTTGTAATGTACTACTTGTGTGATTATCGACTATCATAATTCACACAAATGTGTGCAGAATTTGTACCCTGTGTTTGTTTGGTTTATTACAACCTGTCAAACATTTAAAATTGGTCAGTGTTGTCCTAATAAATTAAAAGCAATATTACTTTTCTTCTTTAGGTGGGAAACACTAGATAGTTTTATGCAGCATGATGTTCAAGAATTGTGCAGGGTGGTAAGTATTTTTGTGTATTATTCATTTGCATTTGTCTCATGATCGGCAGTACAAAAGTTAACTCAGCCCCAAGTTAAACAATCTATCTCTTGGATGTGTGAGCCTGTATTAAGTGACCTGATTTCAAGTATGGCTGAAGCAAATCATATATAAAGCTGTTCTAACTTGACTTGTGCTTAAACTCCATGCTGGGGTCAGTAAGGAAGACAGAATTGCTGTAAATGTGTTCACCAGGTCACCTTGGCTTTCTATGTTCACTTAATAAGATGCTGCAATAATCTGCAATAAAAGACTAATTTTAATTGACACATTTTCAAAACTGTTCAGGAGGTACTTCTCCGGTAGGATTCAGTAGAGGTTACCATCTGGGATATCCAAACTAATATTTCAAACTGTGTTCGCAGTTAGCATTGTAGTCTTAAGTGACTTGTATAACATCTTAAATGTTTATGAAATGCCATTTCTTCTGGATACCTCAAATACTTAGTTTTTGAATTGACCACACTTCACAGTATTATGAATGAAATTAAAATCCACTGCTAGTCTCCCTGTTAAGTATTTGGCATCCCCTCTCAATCACTACCCCACTCTTTGCCACGTTTGTCATTTCGGGAGGTGGTATGAAGTGTAAGCTTGTTTATTATCAACATCATTCTGTTCTCACCTAATGAGTTATGGTTCTGTATAGCTGGGCTACTTCTAGTAAAGTTACTTTTTAGCAGTTGTTGAAAATTAGTGAATGGAATTTTGTTCAGACTTCAAAACTCTGAACAGCCATAAAGTTTGAGTGTTGCTATTTTAAAATATTTGAACATAGAGTTATTGGAACTGTTAGAAATAGTTTTGAAATATTGTTTGGCAGCAGAGCTTTGCAAGCAAATAGTGGAAACATTTGAACTAAGTAATTGAGTTGTACCTATGGCGGCCACTTGTTGTTTACTGAGGACTACTAGTGTGAAAAACTAGGTACTACAACATTATTATGCTAGCTGAGGAATTATGTGGCCCCTAAAAGCCTTTGGATTGTAGCACTAAATTAGTAGAGATCATCCATATAGCTGCTGTTGAGTGCAACGTTTTTTAAACCTTTTCTGGACTGAACTGTTCTACTGCCGATGTTTCAAAAAAAAAAAATGTAAAATGTAACTTTGCGAAGCAGCATTGTCCAAGGAAATCTTCACCTGCCAGTATCTTATACCAAGTACCTGAATCTATCATAACTTTTTAAAAGTTTTCATACGTTGTAGTTTGAAATTTTGAATCCATGCCCACATTTGATATGGACTATTGGCAACTAGATTGAACTGGCAGCAACTAACTGCCCTAATGTCTTGTAATAGCATTTTAGATTTTTCTTGGTTTATTGTTGAGAAGCATTACTCTGGAAAGTTCTTCAATAATTTAATTTGACAGTAAGATTGTTTTATTTCTTTTCCTAGCTACTTGATAATGTTGAAAATAAAATGAAAGGAACCTGTGTAGAGGGCACAATTCCAAAATTATTCAGGGGAAAAATGGTGGTAAGTACAAAATTCATTAGTCACAGAATTTGAATATATATCGTTTGTTTTGGAGCATTAACTTTTTGTTTTTCATGCTTTTGAAGTCGTATATTCAATGCAAACATGTGGAGTATCGATCTGAGAGAATAGAGGATTATTATGATATTCAACTCAGTATAAAGGGAAAGAAGAACAGTGAGTATAACTAAACTAATGTTGTAATTTTATGTCAATTCAGAAGTGCAATGAACTGATATTTTCTTTTGTTCTACAGTATTTGAGTCTTTCAAAGATTATGTAGCAGTGGAGCAGCTGGATGGAGACAACAAATATGATGCTGGCGAGCATGGTTTACAGGTGTGGATTTCTGCTGAATGATGAAATGTTGAGATTTACCTTTGACTAATTTTGATTAATGACTTTGCAGTGGTCAGTTGATAATTAAGGTGTGGACAGAATCCAGTCAAATTATGAAAATTCAAATTACTGGTTGCTGCACAGCTTGTTCGGAAATTATTTTCTGAAAAATATTCTTTTACCTTTCCCTGACCATTTTTTAAAGGAAACATCTACATTCAGAGCTTGAACAGAGCGTTACAAATGAAACTGTTAATTCAAGTAATTTTGTCTTGTGTGGCAAGTGGCATTTGTACATTCGATTGTTCATTTTACTTCATACATCTTGAAGATTGCCTGGAACAATTTGGTTCTGGCTGAAAATATCTCTCCTATTCTTAAACTCTCTATCTGTTCTGGTGTCCAGTCATCGTCGTACAACACAGAAACAGACCCTTTGATCCAACTCGTCCATCCGAACTAAATTTCCCAAACTGAACTCATCCCATTTGCCTGCGTTTGGCCCTTTACACCTGTTCCTATTCGTGTAGCTTTCCAAATGTCTTTTAAATGTTGTAACTGTACCTGCGTCTACCACTTCCTCTGGCAGTTCATTGCACACACTAATCATCCTCTGTGGTTACAGTTGCCCCTCAAGTCCCGTCTCAAATCTTTCTCCTCTCGCCTTAAAAATATTCCCTCTAATTTTGAACTCCCCACCCTAGGTAAATAACTTGGCTATTCACCTTAGCTATACCCCTCATGTTATTATAAAC
This sequence comes from Ginglymostoma cirratum, assembly GCA_024137785.1. NCBI lineage: Eukaryota > Metazoa > Chordata > Chondrichthyes > Orectolobiformes > Ginglymostomatidae > Ginglymostoma > Ginglymostoma cirratum. The sequence continues at coordinate 8,781,733 of JAHRHZ010000022.1, forward strand.
CTCCTATAAGATAACCCCTCAACCTCCTATGCTCCAGTCGGAGGAGTGAAGACCGAGCCTATCCAGCGCCTCCTTGTAACTCAAACCTTCCATTCCTGGCAACATCCTGATAAATTTCTTCTGCACTCTTTCCAGATGATATCCTTCCTATAATAGGCCGACCAGAACTGGACACACTACTCCAGAAGAGGCCTCACCGACATCCCGTAAAACCTCAACATAACAGTCCAACATTGTATACTCACTGATAAGAGCAATGAAGGCAAGCGTACTAAATGCCTCCTTAACCACCCACCTATGTGATGTAAACTTCAAAGAATTATGTACCTGAATCCTTAAATCTCTGTTCTACAGCACTACCCAATACTGATGATGTATGAATATCTTCCATCATTCTTAAACACTGTGCAAGTTATTAAGTCAATAAGTTTATAGCATAAATAGGACACCTGTAGTATGAAGTCATTTCTTTTTCCCAACTACACCTGATATGAGTTGTCACATGCTGCTATCGTTGCAATCTAAGTACTGCACGTAGCCCAGAATCATTGCAAAGTAACTTGAAAAGTGAGCCTAAGTTTCCTTTGTCAAATACCTGAGACTCCGGATTGTTAAGGTCTCTCACACACTAATGTATATGTTGCATACAGGATGCAGAAAAAGGTGTGAAGTTTCTTACCTTTCCACCGGTGTTGCATCTTCAACTAATGAGGTTCATGTATGACCCACAAACTGATCAAAATATCAAGATAAATGACAGGTAAGCCGACTGTGTATATTTTTTTTGTCCAAATAGACGCTGATACTATATTGGTGCACAGTACGTACTTGCATACTAAAGAGGTAAAATAGCTCCCTTCGTGTAAGGGAGATGAAGAACTGTTGTCATGTTGTAATGACTTGTAATTGTTTTGTCTTCCGATGCCTATGGTGAAAAGGAATGTGTAACAGATGTAATTGATGTAAATAACCTTGTTACAATCAGGTTTTTCTAAATTGGCTGTACATTCTCACCCTTTTCAGAGAAGATTTTTCTTAATGTGACTTTATATATTCAGCTGTTGCACAGATAAAACGTTGTGCCTTATTCTTGTTGTTTATTGACCCTCTGCTTTCTCTTGGGGCTTACATCCATGCGAACAAGCAAAAGGTCTGGTACCCATGCTCTAACACCATCAGTCCTGCATCATGATCACTGACCACAAAGTCACGTGTGAATTAACTTTGCAGCGGTTGAACACAGTAAGATTGAGAGCACCATGAAATATGACTAGCTATTGTGTTTACCGCTTTGGCACTGTATTTGAAGCTACAGACCATTGTGATACTCAGCAGTAGTTGATTGATTTGGATCTTTGTATCCGATACAAGTTTTTTTTCATGACTTTGTTTTTAATGGGACTCACAGTTCATAGTATGAATCTACGGTATGTAGAAGGAAGGAGTTGATGGCTGTGAAGGGACTATATGGTAAGAGTGATGCCTGAATTAAAAGAAATAATTTGTATAGGAGATTTGAGAACGAATTGGGGTTGGGGGTGGGTCGGGCATGAACCTAGTATTTTGGATCATAAACACTTGATGCATGTATTTCATCACTTCAGGATGTTGCTCTGAATACTGAGACATTTAAGAATAGCTTTTTATCAATGCATCTTTGTTAAAGAAGTGTAATGCCTAACTGTTCCAGTTATTAGAATCTGTATGCCATAAACGTTACATGTTTTTGAAAATTGAATCCTTGTTATTGGGTACTTCCTGTAAGAGAGCAAAATGTAGAGAACACACGAATGAACATCAAAGAAAATGCACAATCAGCTGACATTTTGTATTCTGACTTGTGAATGTGCAAACGTGTGAGCAAAACATAATTTAGAGCGAGCACGTTTTCTTGCCAAAATATATGCTAAGCAAGATCTCACGTATACGCTGCGCAATTCATTTTCTGGCACTCGGAGGCATTTAAAGTTTGACTCACATTTGCCATTTCTGTTCACTTGATTCCACTTGTACGTTCCATGTATTTAGACACATTGAAAAAGCACCTGGCTTTTAAACAAATTACAAGTTTAATTTAAAACAGAAATCAATCATCGTTTCACTCCATAGCATTTGAAAACTGACCTCATAGTTAGAACACGTTGCCGTGGTGAACTTTGCTGTAGGATTTGATAAGATTTAATATGCAAAGTGGACTTTAATCCTTCTTCGTGCTTTTGTAAGATGTATTAATTAGTCAGTTTCATCCTTTGTAATCCTCTCCAATTAGAAATAAATAAATTCCTGTAAGACATTGTAATAAATAATAGCACCTTTTCTGCACTGTTTATCCAATTTTTCAAATCTTCTCCCACTGTCTGAACCTGTCACTTTATCTTCGGACTAGGTTCCAAATCTGTTTATTTGCTTTTGTTTTTTTTTACTTAATGGTGTGTTTAAAGTAGTTCGAACAAATTTGGAATCTTTGGGAATGCAGCAGTATGGTCAGTCACGCTGCAGGAGAATTCCTTTATTATCATGACTTGTTCCAAGAAACTGTTATAAATCGTACAAAACATTTGAATACTCCATGTTCAGGAATCTTGGACACACGAGTCCAGGTACAGTGGCAATCATGAACAGTTATACAAATTATAGTCAACTTGATCTACCAGTTTATTATGAAGACTTCTGTCTTATCAGTTTTATTTTAGAGTTAATGTAAATGGTCAGTTGAGATTTCGAATGATTTGTACTCCAGTAAACTTGTTTTCATACGCCATATTTTGAACCTGGTTTCTGTTAATCTGTTACACACAGTAAAACTGAAGTACTAGCATTAGGTATTCGACCCAAATTATCCCAGCCAACTTTTGACTCCCAATACACTTTGCTGAAATATAAAATGTACAGTTTTCTCCCATTTCAGTATTTTCTAAGGCCAATTTAATTTTATTTTTAAGGTTTGAATTTCCTGAGCATTTGCCCCTAGACGAGTTTCTGCAGAAACCCGATCCCAAGGATTCTGCTAATTACATACTACATGCAGTGTTGGTGCACAGTGGAGATAACCATGGTGGACATTACGTAGTCTACCTAAACCCTAAGGGTGATGGTAAAGTGAGTATATCAACCACTGGTGAAATAGCTACACTTGATGTGCGTGTTATTAATGAGCAAGCCAAAGTTACTGTTCGGGTCTTGAGTAAAACGTTTGAGTTTGTATGGCAGTTGAAGAAATACTTTCAGGTGATTGGCAGCACTTTTACAATAGGCCTAGTATAGTTTACTCCTGATCAGTTTACTCGCACCACAGTATTTTTTAAAACATTTTTAGGTGGGAGGGACACATTTGGATATTTTGTTCGAAGGGGCAGTTTGAAATACAAGTAGAATTTCAAATTTCTGGATCATTTTTACAGTGGATATTAAAACTGAGGGGAAAAATGTAATTTACTTTGATTCACTGAAACTTTACAGGAACAAAAGTGCAATGAACACAGGATGTTAACACTTGTATTTTATTCTGTGTGAGAAGTTAATTTTTGAAGTTTTACTGTTATTCCCCTTACAGCTGGTAACTATTTTTAAAATAATAAAAGCATTTGTGATCAGGGTCTTGGATTTTTGCTGTACTCGTTCTGTAGTTGGAAAAAGTTCTTGTTTCTAAAAAAAAAAGTATATTATTGCCTAACTTAATTTATACTGAATTAAACTTTGCAACAAGTTTAAGGATTTTGTTTTGAAAGAGATTTTGAAGTAAATCTTATTTGATAAAGAAATAGCAAGAACTGCAGATGCTGGAGTCAAAAATAACACAGGGTGGAGCTGAAGAAACACAGCAGACCAGGCAGCATCCGAGGACCAGGAAAGATGAAGTTTCGGGTCAGGACCCTTTTTCCTGTTCCTCTGATGCCGCCTGGCCTGCTGTGTTCCTCCAGCTCCACACTTGGTTATCTTATAGTCAATACAGAGTTGTAAGGATGTAGTTTTTCTGTATATTTTTAAAGTTAGTAAAAGTTAAATAAATCCTTGCCTTTACAGCACATCAAGTGCTGAATTTGAATGTTTGTTTTTGAAATTTTTAAAGCTGTCCGTGTGAAAATGTGACATGCATCCGAGTATGTTGTCTGGAGCAGAGTTTGGGGTGCTGTTTGTGTTATTCAAGGTTCCTCCTGAATACTCATCAGTTTTGGGCTATAATGCAAAAGTTGCAAACATACGTTGCAGGAAAATCTTGCTTATAAACTAGAATTCAGGTTGCTGTTCACATTTGCAGTTGATCAGTTTCGTAGTTCTAGCATTAAATGCTTTCTTAACTGGATGCTTAATAATGAGCAGCTTATAATAGAAAATGTTCTATTGTAATCTGTTGACCTCCTGTTTAACAAATGTGTGAATGTTTAATGGTCTCCAGTTCCTCATTGAAATTTTAGTGTGTTTAAGAATTCTAACCCAGTCTGGTGTAACCCAAAGACTGCGTTGCATCTATAATTTAGCTGCAGCCTTTGATGTGCAAACTGTAACACTGCATTGTCAATAAATTAAAAATAGCCACCAAATTCTAGATGAAATGACAAACTGATGACATGTCTAACAAATATCTTTTGAACTAGCATGAGAAACTTTGCCATGTTGCTTGCTTTACCTTTTTCTAATAAATTTATTGCAAAACATCCAGCTAAGTTTCAATAAGATATGAGTTGAAGATTTGCCAATGGACTAAATATTCTGACTTTACTTGCATTGTGTTATGGTCTAGAGTGTTTTGATTGGCATTTTTTCATGTAACTAGACATTGCTGTTTCAGTAGTGCACTGAGAGATACGATCCTGAAGCACAATAACCAGAAGAGTTTTTTTTCAAGCTGTCCCTCCTTAGTGGCGGGGACTTTGGGTGGAATATAACCATTCTGGGAAAGTAACTGGAGCTTGATAGCAACTCCTGAAGTCCATGAGCAAATGGGTTGCTGCCTAGGAGAGAAGTGAGCATGAGGAGAGGAGAATCTATCAACGTTTCAATGCTGAGACTCTTCAACTTAGTTCCCGTATGCCATATTATGTTGGTATACGTTTGTCTCTGCATTTTATTTTGTGGTACTGAAGTTCTAAATATCAGTAAAAGAATCGAACAGTTTAATAAATACTTTTCATCTTGTCAAACCCGACCCCAAAATTTGCGTTTATTTTTAAGCTAAAAGTACAAAGTGACGTAACATTCGATAATTGCTTTTAACTAGAGACCGACATTCTTGTATTACTGACTTTTGAAAATTATGTTGTAAAGTGATTGAGACATTCTATGATTGAGGGTGGTGTTGTGTACTCATTCCCTTTTGTAATTAGGGTGTGCTGTGGGTTGTGGAATTACAGTTAGTGTTTTATTATCTGTTTTTAACCGTCTTTATTGTATAGTCCCAACAACATACAACATGTAGTTGCTCAAGTTAATATGTTATCATTTGATGTAATCATATATCATAATGGCAGCCCATCCATCAGTTTTTAATAGTTCAAGCTCAAGGTGTTATATTGTTTTCTGTGTTTTTGGATCACTGGTATCACTCGTTGTGAAAACTTGCACCTACTTTATTGAGCATTTCAGTTAATTGAGTTTAACAAAATAATTGTGATACTTCCAACCAGGTTTGGTTTGCTGCACAATGATTTGGGATGTGTGAAGGACTTAATTCTGTTTTATTTCCTCTTTTTAAGTGGTGTAAATTTGATGATGACGTTGTATCAAGGTGTACAAAAGAAGAGGCAATTGAACACAATTATGGAGGCCATGACGACGATTTATCTGTGCGACATTGCACCAATGCCTACATGATGGTGTATGTCAGAGAGTCAAAACTGAGTAAGTTTGCAATGCTGAACAGGGAACTCTGGCCATTGAAGATTTTGCTGTATGTTTGTCCTATTAACAAGCCTTTTGAAAGGTGGTTGGCCTTTGATAAGGGGGGTTCTCATTTGTCGGAGGACTTCATAAGCCATTCTCCGATTAGACACAGTCCCTTTCAACACATGCAGTGGCATTTGAGTGATCGCAGAACCTGTAGCTGGGTAGATTCTAGTACATTGGTGGAGCATTGATTAATGGAAAGTACATCATGAGATTTATGTAATCGTATAGATGCCTTCCATGTTGTAGGTCTACATGGAACTGTTCTAAATTTGCCTAGAAAGACACACTGCTGCAAATTTATTAAACTAATCAAGATCATGAGGTTTCTTATGTCAAAAGCTGACTTGATATGTCAGCATGTATTTTTCTTAAAAACATTGTCGAACTTGGACCTCACCTGCCTGTTCAGGTGGATACAAAGTGATCACAGCACATGTTTTTGAAGGACATCACATTCCTAAGGTGTCTTGGCCAATGTTCCTTCCTGAAAGTTGACAAAACTGAGTAACTTTTAATTTATCTCAGTGGATTACAAAATCCATTTTGCAAATGTTCAGAACATTTGCCAACAAACGTAAGTATGTGTAAATAGTTTACTCACTCTGAAGTAGTTCATATCAACTAGTTTTTCATTGATACTTCTTTAGGTTTGTGTGTTAGGCAATTTAAGTGAACATAAATTTATTTGAATAATCTTTTAAAGGTGAGGTCTTACAAGCTGTTACAGATCACAACATTCCACAACAACTGGTGGAGCGCCTGCAAGAAGAAAAGAGGGTAGAAGCTCAGAAACGAAAGGAGAGACAAGAAGCACACCTCTACATGCAAGTGCAGGTACTGTAGCACTCGTATGTTGGTAAATCTGACTTGGAGTAGTCTGTCTATTTGTGTGTAGGAACTGGACAGCCCACTTGAAAATTACAATATCTGAAAATGTGCAGTAAATCCCAAGTGGGTCCTCATCCTTTTGTATCTTTTAAAACATGACCTCACCTCGTACTTTGATCTATTATCCCGTTGACTATTTATTTTAAGTTTATTGATGCCACACAGGCTCTCGGACTGCATCCTCATTTGAAAGGTTCAGGAAAGTTGTCGTAATTATTTGATAACTTCCATAACATACCACGTGTGACGTTGTTATTTTGCTACTCTGATCACATTTTAGTTTGATTTACAGCTTGAATGACCTGTCATGTAAAATTTATTCCCTCAAATTATGAATCGTTGGGTATGTTCTCTGCCCCAGAGTGCGAGAGGACACTTGGTCATTGACTACATAGGAGTCAGATTTAACTGAGGAAATTTAGGGGATATGGGGATAATACAGGAAGACTGAATGGATTAGGAATTAATTGAAAAGGTCTCAATAGTCATACAGACGTTTGACTGGTAAGCTATATTGCAAGATCACAATTGGTGCCAATAAGCACCTGAAGAATATAGGTAAAGTGGTGAGCAGAAGTGAAATTTGTCTGGGACGGTCGTGAGATAAATGAATCGGGAGTTTGTTTTCAACTGCTTAAATGATTGTGACACCTTCCATCAATTCCCAATTTGACTCCGTGGTTTTGTTAGGTAAAGTGAATTTCTTTGTGCAGCTTTAAGCAGTTGAGATGAAACAAAGTGCAAACAGTTGTTGTATTTCAATATTGTAAACTTTTGTTTTGAAAGTAAAACTTGGCAGCTGATTTCTGTACTGTATTTACTTTAGATAGTAACAGAGGACCAGTTCTGTGGACATCAGGGTAACGACATGTACGATGAAGAAAAAGTGAAATACACAGTGTTCAAAGTCCTGAAAAACTCTACACTTGCAGAATTTGTTCAAAATCTATCACAAACAATGGTGAGTGTTTCAGTCTTAAATGTTTGCCGTTACAAGACTTGATGTTGCTGCAGAGGAAGTATATTCTATTGTCAAATGGCCTGCAATGGCATAAGTAGAATTACTACGAAAAAGCAGAAATGTGTTCTTGCATCCGTTCTGGATCGCTTATAGGTTTACAGCTGAACGTACTGGCTTTTGTGGCATAGTTTAAAAACTAAAATATTAATCCACTAGCGGTATTGCTGAGTTGAAAACAAACAATTGAAAGTAAGCCTACTTAATTTGAGGCACCTGACTTGGATCAGCAATATCATTCTTACCTCCAGTGTCTGAGGTAGTGTTCATGGCCCACATCAGACTTGAAATCTAGATGCATGATAGTAATATATTATGACCACAGCTTTTGATAAAACTGCACAAGTCAGATCTCTGAACACTTGTTTGAAAAATCATTTGTATTTTCACAGTTTGCTTCTGGTGGTAGTTGGACACTAAATGTAGTTGCACGCGGTTGCTGGTGTTCTTTTAACAAAATAACACGTTCATTGCACAAAGTGGGTAGAAAGAAAAACTGTATGCATAGGAGTTTAACATTAACGCCAAAAATAAAAATGCATCATCTTCCCAGCAATATCCTTTAAAGCAGTCAACCCCAGTTAAGTATCCGTCCTATCTTAACTCTTTTCAGATTTTCATTTAATTAATGACATTGCAATTGTTTCTTTTCAGTGATTTTTGAATGCATTCACCAGTTGCCATTTTCTCCATTATTGTCTTTGCCGGAGAGACCGATACTAACTACTTCGCTGACTTTTGCCAACTGAATTTCAAGAAAAGTCCTGTCTATTTCAACTGCTAAAACAGTTTTAAAACTTCTTTCCGACTTTGAAAGCCTGAGCTGCCACAAACTAAGGTGCCCTTCTGGCATTGCACTTGTCAACTGAAAGCGGATTGTGGCCCTTGGTCTGTCTTAAAAGCTCAACTTCGTAAGAATTTCATTAATTAACTTCCCAGGAAACTTAGCTTATTTGGCTTAAGTCACTTGCTTTCTTGGAAGTTGTTTTATTATGTTGTTCAAAAATTATTTCCTTTCGTTAAAAGAAACAAGCTACATACACAGAACTGAAATCCATTTTCCCTGTACCTTACAACCAAAATTCCCAAATATTGATCTACTACATCGCAAGCACATGACTGTCTTTTAAATGGTTTGGATTATGGGGCTGTACTGTCCAAATCTATCCCAGTGTAACCAAATATTAATGCTTCAGACTTCATCTGACCCCACAGTAAAGCAGGGAATTGCATTGGAGTGGCATGGCATAAAACTGGGGTGGATTTGAGAGTAAGCCGCACTCAAAACACAAGTGAAGGAAAGCCTAACATTTAAAGGAGCACCACAGCTGTCAAAAGTCTGTTCATGCTCCGTGGTTGCCTTTGTTGCCTCAGTGCTCGCAACCCCAAATCTCATCCTATGACACCCCTCGTGAAGTGGGAACACTGGTCAAAAAGCTCAGTACCTTTCTGGATAAAATAACCTCAACCAATACCTGTTCCACCACCTTAAACTTTCAATCCCTCCCTCTGTCACCTGACACGTTGGCAGCAGTGGAAACTCCGTACTCAGTTTTTTTTTTAAGAAAAAGCTCTGCTCCAGTTTGCCAAGATTGCTTCCAAGCCTGTGATCTCTACCACCTGAAAGGTAGTATGGGAGGACCACTGCCAGAAAGCTTCCTTCTGGACAACTCACCATTGCAGTTCCTTCATTGTTGGATCAATATCCTGAAACTCCTTTCCTAAGAGTAATGTGAATGTACTTGCACTTCATAAATTCAGCAGTTCAAGAAAGACAGCTCAACATCATCTTCCCAAGGGCAATTAAGGGTGGTCAATAAATGCTGGCCTAGCCAATGATGCTCCAAAAGAATGACTAAAAAGACTCGGAACCAAAATAATGTCTTGTAGATGAGTAATTGATTTTCACATGAGTAAAGAATGTTACATATCCAGTTGCGTTTACCTGCCTAAATGAATAGGGGTGGCTGATAAGGGAAATCAGAACAACCATTAAAGCAAAAGAGAAAATATAACATGTGAAGATCAGTGGGAAGCCTTTAAAATTCAGCAGAAGAAAAGATTTTTTAAAAAGGCATGAGAAAATGAAATATGAAGCTAAGCTAGCCAGTCATATAAAAGAGGATTGCAAGAGGTACTTTCGATATGCAAAAGGTGAGAGAGGGGCAAGAATTGAGTGCTGGAAAGTGAGGTTGGGGAAGTTGTAACAAGGAACATAGAAATGTCAGAGGAAGTGAGGAGGTATTTTACATTAGTCTTGATGGTCAACACCGCCAGAAGCATACCACAACTTGGAGATTCAGTGGGCAAAAGTGAGTGTACTGGCCATCAGCAAGGAGAAGGTACTGAGGAAGCTGAGAGTATAAACCATTCAGACCAGATGGGCGACACCCCAGGGGTCTGAAGGAGATTGCCTCCATAATCTCTTCAGCTTTGTGGAGACTTTCATGAATCACTGGAGTCAGGGAGGATCCAGAGGATTGGAAAATGGCTAATGTGACATGCTTGTTTAGGAAATGATAGACAGAAGTCAGGAAGTTATTGGCTGGTTGCCCATTGATAAGATTTTAGGCTGTTATTAAGGATGAGATTGTAGAGTACTTGGAAATGTGATAAAATAGGGCTCAGTCAGCATGGTTTGTCAAGGGATGGTCATGTCTCTCAAATGTTAGAATTTTTTGAGAAGGTATGAAGGAAAGCCAGTGGATATGATCTGTTTGGGTTTCCAGAAAGCCTTTAACAAGGTGCGGCACAAGCTGCTAAATAAGAAGAGAGGCCATGGTCATAGGGGCAAGCTGCTGGCATGGATTGAGGATTAGATCCCTAGCAGAAAGCAGATTGTGGGAATAAAGGGGTCCTTATCAGGATGGCAACCAGTGATCAGTGGAGTTCCACAGGAGTCCTTGGCGGGACCACAACTATTTACGTTATATATGAACAATTTGGGCGAAAGAACTTATTGTTGCTAAGTTTATAGATGACATCAACGATAGAGGGACAGGTTGTGTTGAGGAAGTAGGAGACCTCAGAAGGACTTAGACATTTCAAGAAAGTGGCAAAGAAATGACAGGTGGAATGCAATGTGCGGAGAATGAGGTTATGCACGTGAAAAGCAAGAATAGAGACATAGACTATTTTGTAAATGGGGAAAAGCTTCGGAAATCCAAAGCACAAAGGGATTTCAGAGTCCTCATTCATAATTCTATCAGGATTGACATTTGGCAGTTAGGAAGACAAATCCAATGCTAGCATTGATTCCGAGAGGGCTAGAATACAACAGCAAGGTTCTACTGCTTTGGCTGTTGTCAGACCTTATTTGGAACATTGTGAGCAGTTTTGGGCCCTCCAGTCTATCTAAGGATGGATGGGCTGGCCTTGAGTTGGATTCAGAAGAGGTTTACAAGAATGATCCTGAAGGGATGTCATGTGAGGAGTTGTTGAAGATTCTGGGTCTTTACTCTGTGGAGTTGAGAAAGATGAGGGCAGGGATCTGATTGAAATTTACAGAATACCAAGAGGCCTGGGTAGAATGGACGTAGAGGTGATGTTTCCATCAATAGGAGAGACTAGGGTACAAAGGCACAACCTCAGATTGATGGGACGACCCTTAGAATTGAGATGTGGAGGAATTTCTCTTGCCAATGGGTGGTGACTCTGTGCACTTCACTGCTGCAGGTAGCTGTGAAGGCAGAATCATTGAGTATATTTAAGACAGGATAGGTTCTTAAGGAGGTCAAAGATTATGAAAGGGCAGGAGAATGGGGTTGAAAAACATTTTCAGCCACAGTTGAATGGCAGAGCAGACTTGATGAGCCGAACAGTCTAATGAAGCATTTTTTTTTAATGGGATCTCAAGTAGAAATCATGGCCACGTTCTCTTGCTCCTTCTGCTCCAGACCAAAGAAGGCCAATTTGAACAGTCCAAAAGTGTTATCCTCGTTGAGTGCACCACCTTGGCGAAGCCCTAAAGCTATTCTTATCTGTAGTGCAGTAATAAACCAAGTATGGCCTTCACCTTGGTTTCTGAGATGTGTAGAATGGTGCTTTTTTTTTATTTATATGCTGAAGGTTTTGTGCTTAATTCGGTCGTAAGTTTCCGACTAAATGTTGAGTACTAAGACATGCTTTGTACTTGTTTTTAAAAAAGTGCGCTAGATTGAAATGCTATACTCAACACTAAAGTTGTGGTGACATGGCGCTTTTACCTGAGTCTCAGTCTAATATATGTTTCTTGCTTCGATCTAGGGGTATCCACAGGAACAGATCCGTTTATGGCCAATGCAGGCTCGGAGTAATGGGACTAAGAGACCAGCAATGTTGGACTTTGAAGCAGACAGCAACAAAACTGTAAGTGTGTGTATTCCAGGGTAAATCCTCAAATAGATTTTCAAGTAGCATTGTGACCTTTCCTGGAGTAAACAGATGACGAGGCTTTGTTGGATATTGCAAGGAAAAGGATGTTGCAGGCTGCAAAGGGAGATGGATGCCCTATACAGAAAATTTGCCTCTTCCAATCCAACCAAGATTAGAGTAAAAGAAAGGAACTTGAGCCGCCACATGGGAATCGCCCAGCTTCATGGGGCCTTTTGGAGCACCAATGTCTCTAAAGGCAGTGCTTATTCAGGCAAGTAATTGCTGACCTATATGTCATGCTGGAGGTGGATTTGAGGTTTTCAGGATGCAGTATGCACCCATTGCCTGTGGCTATGAAGTTGGCTGTGATGCTTTACCTTAACAATATAGGGTTATTCTGGGGACTGGCTAAAGACATATTTACAGGATTTTTCAACCTACAGCTTCCCATTACTCAACATTTGGTGGGTAACTTGTTGAATGTGAAGGAGAGTGCATAAGATTCTGGCCTAAATAGATAATGCAAGATTGGCCAAATAGGCCATTGGTTTCAATACCATGGCTGCACTTTCCCAGATCTCCGGATCGCAAACTAAATGCAGTTGTTTTTTGTCAGGACTGGCTGGGTTCTTTGATCAACAGGAAGGGTTCTACTCCTTCAATGTAGATCGTATGCAACCACAGCAAAAATCCCTCAAAAGTGCACTGAGCTCCAAGGACATTTTGATTTGGAGTTAGTTCTGGGTAGTTTGGTTTTCTCTTCATGAGAACACGTTTGTGGATGGATCCTGAGTTACACTGAATATTTCCCTAAGATGTGGAGTTCCTCACTGGTGTGAACAGCCAACTTTGAGACTTAGGACATGTATGTTCAGTGCAACTAGATGGGCAACCAATGAGCAAGCAATTGGTCTTCTGAAAATATGCCTCAGTTCTTTGGACCTTCTGGGCAGCACTCCAACTGAGATCCTCAAGGACATCTGAAACATGTAGTGTCACATACTGCCTTCTATACAAAGCAGAGAACATTTGACCTGGTGTTGAATAATGCTCTTGAATGAGCCTTCTCCAATGAGGCTGAGGGATAAACAATCAGTATCTAAGGTACTAAAAGCGCCACTGGTATAATTCTGAAATAATGAGAAAAACATGATACTGGCTGTTTTCATTGGACCAGGCTTTGGAGATATGTTGTCTGATATTTCAAGTTTGTTTAATATTGTAACTGAATATCAACAACATGACTGAGTTGTTGAAGTGTAGTGACAAAAATGCTTCTTCCTTTTTAAGCAGTTTTGCTGTTCTATAGCACTACTGTGCAACTTGCAGCAAAAGGACAATGCCATCCTTTTTGAAAACCCTGCATTAAGAAAAGCATCATGTGAAATTGTGCTTAAACTTTAATCTTCTTCACTTCATAATTTTATCACTCGAGAACCAGCGCACTCATTGTTCATAGCAGTTGTTGGTACTGTTTATTCTGCGGTAATCTAGTAATTATATAATATTGCTAGCGTGGATAGTAAATGTACTGTGTCACAACATTAATATATTTACAAACTGTAGGGTTGTTCTACAAAATTTGACATACTGACGTGATTGACTCGTGATAAAACGGTGAATCCTAGTTGAACAAGTGGCTTAAATAACTTCTATTAGCCAACTTTGCTGATCATTTTACTCTGACTTCAATATACCTGTTTGTAGGGTGTTAGCCCAAGCGCATTCTGTACAGTAGAGTTGAGGATTATATTTCTAATCTAGTTAGGTAGACTTAACATTTTGAGACCTAGGCAATGCAAAACAATTTTCTGCCACACCTTAATGCCAATTAGAAACAGTTAAGCTAAATTGCTTATCCGTTCACATGCTGAAAGTAACACAATAGAGAGATCAATCATATTTCAGCGTCTGACAGTGTTAGTCCCTGCAGTACTATAATAGTGAGCCATCTGTGGATGTGAAACCATGTCAATGCGGAAGAGTTGTAAGTGAAGATAATGTTTATACAGCTTGATCTAAACTTTTGAAATCATTGCAATCTAACAGCCCAAAATTTGTTTCACATCATAGATGATTGAACTGAGTGATAATGATAACCCTTGGACAATATTTCTAGAAACGGTCGATCCAGAGTTAGCTGCAAGTGGAGCAACACTGCCCAAATTTGATAAAGATCGTAAGTCCATGTCAAGTATACTGTGATGTCTTGTGGAGTGTGTATTTTAGTTTTTAATTGCTTTTGTACTTTTGTTTGAGGACAGAGCTTTAAAGGGGTTAGGTGAAAATGCTCCATTACTGCACCCCAATCAAGAAATTGATTGCACACGTCCAGAACATTAATACTTTGTGTTTCTTTTCCTTCAGATGATGTAATGTTATTTTTAAAGATGTACGATCCCAAAACACGGAGTTTGAATTACTGTGGACATATCTACACCCCTATATCGTGTAAAATACGTAAGTTGAGAACTGAATATTTGAAAAAAAATTCTTGAGATTATTCCAAAATTAACTTCGATTTATTTTGTGCAGGTGATTTACTGCCGATCATGTGTGAGAGAGCAGGGTTTCCGCAAGGAACTAACCTTATCCTCTATGAGGTATGAAAACTTGATGCCCGTATGTACTTTGCAGAATATCAGTAGTGTTGTTTCATTAAAGTACAACACTGATTTAAATCTGATATCTAAGAATTTCTTTTTGGTGAAATGTAAATGAAAAACATTTGAATCTGCTGTTTTTGTTAATAGAATTCTATGTCGATTGAAGGGGCTTTGAACAACTTTTCCAAAACTGAACCCATATGTGACAGGCACTTGGAGGAAGAGTATGCATCCAAATCTCTCAGATCTGGGGCTACTTGTGCAACCTCCCATTCATAATGTAATGGATAAAGCTGATTTTCACGCCCTTCCCGTGGCATTTTAATCATTTACCTTGCAGAGGTGATTTAGAATCCACTTGGATACAAAGGTATACCTGTGTAGGAAGGGTACATAAACCCTCCCCACCCACATGGTCACCATTGCCATTTGTCCTTGAACACAAAATGTGGTTGGGCTGGGCAGAACTGTAAGTAAAAACATTGTTGGGCAGACTTTGGTCTTGAAAAGGTCAAGAATGTCATTTGCATGTTCTGAGATCTATGAGAGTTATTTTAAAATGCAAACCTTCGTATCAATTACATTTGTATCTAGGTGCTGGTTTGCTTCTGTGCCCATTGCAGCAACTGTGTGCCATTGGTTTGTGATTTTAATTTTATAAAACTGTTTAAAATTCTTTTCTTTAGGAAGTAAAACCCAATTTAACTGAGAGAATTCAGGATTATGAAGTGTCCCTTGATAAAGCACTTGATGAGCTCATGGATGGTGATATCATAGTATTTCAGAAGTAAGTAAAGATTTAGCAAGAAAAGTAATGGACCTCATCTTAGCAATCTATCATTTTGGTATTCTGATATGCACCTTTCTAGTTTGCATTGGGAAAATGTACTTCTCTTGTATTGTAATATTTAAACAGGACAAATTTTTGTTTTTTTTTAGAATGTTCCGATGAATGAATGAATGAATGACTGAAATTAATTCTCACTCTCCAGTCATGTTGCAGAGGTTCTAATGGAGCAATTTCTAGAATAAGGAAACAGGCCCTTTGTAAAAAGCTGGAAGAGGCATTCCTTGAAATTTTAATTGACTCTCTTCCCTAGTAAAATTGAGCGAAATCTTCCAGTCCCCTCATGATTGCCATTTTGATGGGAGCTAAAATTCTTCAGTCGTAAAAGGCCCACGATACACCAGCAATAATTTATTATTTATTGTCTCACTAATGCTAACTTTGAAATGCATGTAAAGTAAGATTTCTCTAAAACTTCTTTGTCTACAGAAACCATATTGCCTTTGGAAGAACAGATATCCATGTGTCCAAGTCTTGACAATTCTACTCATGTAATTTTGAATAGCAGCTCAGACATTTTTGTGTTGTAAATTGTTTTAATGAGGCCTTTATCCTGCCAGTTACCTTTCCACTCTTGAGTATCTTGTCACTCAACAGGCTAAGATGCCACGGGTGCCAACAGCCCATTAATTTTGGTATGTTGCCCAAATGTCCGCTGCTTGGATAGGTTATTCAGCAGTGGAAGGCATCCCACCTAAGCCACATGTCTTCCTTGACCCAAGTCCATGTAAGTGCACTTTTCAGCAAAAGTTACTGGCTAATATTCAATATGGGGTTCCCTCATTTAACCCCTAGTCCCTGATGTTAATTGCAGTGCTCAACCTCTGTCCCACAGTCATCAGTTAACTTGGGTGTGGACCAGGAATCAACCTGCTTCTCTGCGATCACGTTAACTTACTGTTGTCACTGTGCTGATTATTTCACCATGGGTTGGCATAATGGTTTGAGCTGGGGGAAGCATCTTTAAGATCGACAATGAATGCTGCTTTGCTTTTTTAAACCCAAAAATTCTAAAGTTTGCCGTGATGTTACTTGCAGTTTGGTTTTCTTGTGGGCATTTTCAAGAAATTGAAAACTCATTTGTAGACAGTGACACTGGATGCTTGTAGCTATTTAATTTCTTGCCAGTCTGGTGGCTGAAAGCATATTCCACCTTATTTTTCCAGTATTTTGCAGGTGTCAAAATTGCTACCCCAGCTCAAAATGTAATCCATCCCGCAGACGCACAAAACATCAGTGTGAGTTACTTCTCATTTGTGACAGGCTCCAGACCACAACTTGCTTCCACATTGGGTAATGAAATTGCCTAGCCTTTGCATGTTTCTCCTTACAATTGGCAATACGTGCTATTCAGTGCTGGAGGGGCAAATGAAAACCTGAAAACGAGTTAGTTTGTCAAGATCAAGTACAGTTGTTGGGTTGTGATTCAGTTGGCTGTTAGGTGCCATTCAGTGCTGTTTAACTGAGATCTAATTGGTTTAAATTTTCACATTACAATCAGTGGAATGGTATTGAATTTGAAATTTGGTTCATATGCTGAATTGCAATGTTGGATCTTTTTGTTCAAGTCTTGCATGCTTGTACAGGAAAAAGAAATTGCAGGAGTAGACCATTTGACCACTGATTCTGCTGTGCTTTTTAGTACAATCATCACTAATCTTCTATCCCAACTCAGCTTCCTTGCCCACTTCCCATGTCCTGTAATTCTCAGATAAGAGTCTCAATCTTGAATGTACTCTGAAGTCACGTGGCACCAGGTTATTGTCCAACAGGTTTATTTTAAATTACAAGCTTTTGGAGAGCTGCTCCTTCTTTGTCACTTGACCTGACAAAGGGGCAGTGCTCAAAAAGCTAGTGATTCCAAATGAACCTGTTGAACTATAACTTGGTGTCATGTGACTTCTGACTTTGTTCACCCCAGTCAAACACTGGCCTGTCCAGTCTTTGAATATACTCAGTGGAGCATCCACAACTTTGTGATGAGATACCTGTCAATAACTTTGAATGGTCTGAATGCATGTCTACATACTGAAGATCATTAGATAATTTTAGAAGTATTTTGCGGACTGGTTTGCCAAATCATCAACATTTTTTTCAGGAGGTTATTTCTTTTTGTTTGAGGCACAATTGCTGTATCTGTGGTGCATTTACTTTGATAGTGAGATATACCTTTCAATCTTAAACATATTTGGTGTGTTGAATGTAACGAGTGTCTCTTGGCTTGTGTTCTAAGTGGTGATTGCCAACTTGCAATTTGCCTGTGGGGCTTCATAGTTCACTGTTTTGCTGGTGGTGATATCCTGTTGGTCCAAACTAGACTTTCCCCCTTCACAAGTTCTACTGCAGTATAAACCCTGAAGGCAGTTGTAACAACCAGACTCATTGCCCTCTTCAGTGGCGTTTCTGTCACGTTTTTGCTTCATTTTCACTTTAAATTATTTTGGTTGTATGACCGTCTGCAGCTGTTGCCTGACCTGAGTTTATCCAGCATTTTCTGTTTATTTCCGCGTGGATTTGTGAGGGGTTGGTCATCCCTCACAAACCTTATTGAATTCTTTGAAGAGGTGACCAAACACGTGGTTGAAGGTAGAGCAGTGGTTGTGATATACATGGATTTAAGTAAGGCGTTTGATAAGGTTCCCCATGGTAGGCTCATGCAGAAGGTAAGGAGGCATGGGTTGGGGGAAATGTGGCAGATTGGATTCCGAATCGGCTGACCCTGAGAAGACAAAGGGTGGTAGTGGACGGAAAATATTCAACATGGTGCTCAGTTACGAGTGGTGTGCCACAAGGATCTGTTCTCGGTCCTCTTCTATTTGTGATAAGTGTAAATGATTTGGATGAAGAAGTGGAAGGGTGGATTAGCAAGTTCGCAGACCACACAAAGGTGGGTCGCGTTGTGGACAGTGCGGAGGGCTGTTCTAGGTTACAAATGGACATTGATAGGAAGCAAAGCTGGGCTGAGAAGTGGCAGATGGAGTTTAACCCTGAAAAGTGTGAGGTGATTCATTTTGGAAGGACAAACTTGAAAGCAGAATACAGGGTTAACGGAAAGATTCTTGGCAGTGTGGAGGAGCAGAGGGATCTTGGGGTTCATGTCCACAGTTCCCTGAAAGCTGCCACCCAGGTGGATAGAGTTATTAAGAAGGCACATGGTGTGTTAGCTTTCGTTAGTAGAGGGATCGAGTTCAAGAGCCGTGAAGTTATGCTCCAGCTATACAAAAGCCTGGTTTGGCCACATGTGGAGTATTGTGTCCAGTTCTGGTCGCCTCATTACAGGAAAGATGTGGAAGCGTTGGAAAAGGTGCAGAGGAGATTTACCAGGATGCTGTCTGGAATGGAGGGGAAGGTCTTACGAGGAAAGGTTGAGAGCGCTAGAGCTTTTCTCTTTAGAACGACGAGGGATGAGAGGTGACTTGATAGAGGTGTACAAAATGATCAGAGGTATGGATAGAGTGGACAGCCAGAGACTTTTTCGTAGGGTGGAGGTAGCTGTTACTAGGGGTCATAGTTTTAAAATGAGTGGAGGTAGATACAGGGGTGACGTCGGAGGTCGGTTCTTTACTCAGAGAGTGGTAGGAGCGTGGAATGCATTGTTGGAGAGGGTAATGGAGCCGGCCTCATTAGGGGCATTTAAGCGGCTATTAGATAGGCATATGGATGATAGTATAAGCTAGGAGTGGAGGTTAGATAGACCTTAGGATTAGGGTAAAAGTTTGGCACAACATCGTGGGCCGAAGGTCCTGTACTGTGCTGTACTGTTCTATGTTCTATGTTTAAGAATTCCGGTGTGTGGTATTTCATGTCTACCATGCAAACTGTTGCCGTGCTTGCAGCCGCTTTTTCATTTCTCACGTTTTTAGTTATGTTTTTCGCCTTCCAAATGCTGACAATTTTCCCAGAACTTAAGATTTGAATTCTTCTAATCCAATATCTGTCCCCTGCTATTGTACCAAAGTTAGGTTACCCCTTTTTAACCAGCCTGCAGGCATTAGCACACTTGACCACATCATTCTTCTCCACCAGCCTTTTGCTGGGTGGGACTATATTTATTCAGTTTCATTTTTTATCTAACCAGTCCTCGCATGCAAATTGCCTGCCTTCTCATTGTTCATTCAGGTATGCTGAAAGATTTATTGTGGGCTCCTTGCTTTCTGTGCCATTTCTCATAGGTTTTCTTTTTGAATAAAGTCTAATTTTCCAGGTGCTTGCTGATGGCACTGAGGTCTGCATCACAACAATGTTTCTTGGTATCTACCGTGTTTATAAGTCTTCATGATATTAACAGGAAAAGACAGGATAGATAAGGATGACCTGTTTCTATTTGTTGGGGATCCTAGAAGTAGGGGACATAATCTGCGAATTAGAACTAGACCATTCAGGAGAGATTTAATAAATAACTCTACGCACAAAGGGTAGTAGATCTTTGGAACTGCCGTCCACAAACGGGTGGATGCTGAATCAATTGTTAATCTGAAATATGAGAAATTTTTCTTAAGCCAAGATATTGAGGGATGTGGACTAAAAGCAGGTATATGGAGTTAGGCCATACATTAGCCATGGTCATGACTTAATAGTAGAACAGGCTTGGGGCTAAATGGCCTACTCCTGTTCCTATCAAGTCTGCTATTTTCTTATTAAATGATGGAGCAGGCTTGGAGCCAGATGGCCTATTCCTGCTCCTGTTATCCTTTAAAGAAGATTCTATGAATACAAATTGAAAGTAATACAAGGGATAAATGCCTTTCATTTACAACCAGTTTACTAACTCAAATTTTAATACTGCAGATGCACATCTATTTCTGTTCTTGGCACCTATTTAATTATAAACATTAATTCATTTCAGCCACCAAAGGGAATTGATCAATGTGAAGCGTGAAATAGGTATACTTGGTTGAAACATAACTTTACATTAAGAATGTACTATCCAGCTTTTATTTCCTATCAAAGGTACCTGTATAATGTGGAGAAAAATATTTTATCCTGTATGTATCCAGTTACACGGTTACTAGTATTGATACTCTGTGTAAAGTAGCTCACTTTCCATGCCATGTGGTTGGGTTAGGTCTAAAGAGGGATTGCAAATTCCGTATAACGTTTAAAATAATTCTGAAGTTTCATGTTGCACTTGAACAGTACCTGAACATCATGACCTAGATTTTCAGTTCACACTAATTGCTGTCCATATGCACTGCTCTTAATGGTAACAATGTAAAACCGTAGCGAGCATCCACCATGCTTTAACCTAAAATTTACCAGAACAATGCGCACCTTTAGTTGTGTGGCATAGCTGCCGAAACTTTGCTTCGAAAATCATTAGCATAATTTTGAACAGAAGAAATCATTTGGACTGCTGAAATCACTAATTTTGTCTCATTTTCAGGGATGACCCAGAAAATGACTCCAGCGAGTTAGCAACTGCAAAAGATTATTTCCGAGATCTCTACCATCGAGTTGATGTCATCTTTTGCGATAAGACTATTCCTAATGATCCGGGATTTGTGGTCACTCTGTCTAATAGAATGAACTACTTTCAGGTATGTGTGTTAAACTCTAGGTGTATTTAAAAATTAGATTACTAAACTGCCCATAATTAATTTAGGCATATTGAACCACGACTGAAAAATGAAGTGATGCCGATTTAGTTAGAAATTCATTTCAGTCTGGTGGGAGACTTTTTCTTTAATTTGGTTCTTGTATGCCGTAAGTTCGATTTCCAAATCAATTCTGTTGTTACAACTTCTAATTAAAGATCGTGGAGGTGAGTTTGCAGAGCTGATGGAGGTTGTGAAGATGAGAGAGCAATCTATTGGGTATTGACAAATGAGATGATCTTTTTAAAATATCTGTTCTCTGCCTGCATGCCAACCTAAATCAGACAGTGAATAAATGGGACTTGCTGAAAGTTGGAACATAAGGGGAGAAAGATTTTTTGGATGTGGTCAAGTTAGGTTGAAAGAAGGGAGACACCATGGCAGCATTGGAGTGGTCAATTTACAAATAAAATTTATAGTTAAGCTTTTTATCTTGCAGCAGTCGAGTCAGGTGGTGATATGGAAGTGGAAGTTGATGATCTTAGTGATGGAGTGGATCAAGGAATTGGAGGCTAATCTCAGGGTCACACACATTCCAAGATTATGATTGTCCTTAGCCTGACCATAGCTGAGAAAGGGGTGGGGATTGATAATCCTGTTTTGACATCTCTTTCAGCTTCAAAATACGAAATTCCATCGGTAATTTAATATCGTGATGAAGCTGAATGTGTGTATTGATCTGGTTTAGTCAGTTAACAAGTGTAAAAAAAATCCAAGACTCTTCAAATAAAGCGTTCTTGCAAAGACTTTTTTGAAGAAAGTCTGACCATTGACCTTTTGACTTTAGTACGGTTTTAGGTTTGCTTAAATTGTGAATTATTTTGTCACCCTGAAACAGCAAGGGAATATTTGATTTAGATAATTATATTGATTTTTCCCTATTTATTTTTACGTTATTAAATTTTGTGTTTTATAAACCAAATGTTATTACAGAATGATTTGAAGTTGAATGTTTATTCACTATTCCATGATGCTTGTGTTTTTTCTTTTGGAGCGCCAAGTTGATTTTTATAATCCCCACTAAAAGTAAGCAGCTTGTAATCTGATTTTTTTGTTCTGTTGGTAGGTGGCCAAGACTGTAGCACAACGACTAAATACTGACCCGATGTTGCTTCAGTTCTTCAAGTCTCAAGGGTAAGACTACGTAACTTTTGAGCTTAAATTTACTCGAATTTTTGTCAATGTATATATTTATTTCTCAATCTTGTACCCATAGTAGTGCATGCCTAAGTAATTATTTTCACATTCTTAGCAAAAGCATCTGGTAGGGTAGTGGAATAAAAATCGTTTGTTTGAAATGGACCGTTTTTCTGGTAATTAATGTCAATCGTGCGCCAATTTCAAATGAAATTTTTGTGCTGTCAGTCTATTCCAGAGGCGTAATGTAGAACTAAGTTAAAACAAAATCTTGCACACGCAAGTAACATCGAACCTGTCCAATTCAATTACTTAAATCGACTGCAGTTACTCAGTTTCACCAGTGTCACCAAACCATTCGTGGTTCAGACTTCATACATGAGACTATCCACTGCACAAGGAAATATAACGTTCAGTCAAAGGTGATTACAGTTTGACTGTTAGGATCTTTCAATTGATGTCTAAAGGTTCTTTATGTTAAAAAAAAAATGTTGAATTAATCATGATCCAGTTGTCAAACCTTTCAAAAGAGAGAGCATTTTATCTCTACTTACTCTTGCCTGGACCCCTCATGATTTTATGGTATTTCAATCAGGTCTCCACTCAGCTTTTCCTTATCTAAGGAAAATAGCCCTTCTCTAATCTTCCTTCATAACTAGAATTCATTAAACCTGGAACCAATCTCCCAAACCACCTCTGTACCTTCTCCAGTGTCTTCGAATCTTTCCGAAGGTGTGTGGCCCAGAACTGGGTGTAATAGTCCAGCTGAGATTGAACTAATGCTTTATGTAAATTCAGCATAGTGTCCTTGCTCTCTTACTCCTTTACCCTAATAATAGTGTTAGATATTCATGTTATTTAAGTATTTTGAAATTTGTCTGCCATCTGTCTCCCCACTTAACCAACTTGTCCGTATTCTTCTGAAATTCTACGCTGTCCTCCTTATTGTTTACTTTGCTTCCCAGTTTTGTCATTCAAATTTTGAAACTGTACTGTACACCAAGGCCTCAACTTTTAATTGAATTAAATCCAGACAATGCATGAAATGGAAAGTAAGACTGCATTGTGGACAGGTTCCAAAAGTGATGGTCAAACATATTGTGATTGAACAGGAGGAGGAGCTGCATTCTGATGTATTTTTAGTGAATGTAATCTGGAATGCTTGATTCCAATTTTTGTCCAGTGGTCTTGCAATCTGAGATACTTTTTTTTTCAAAAATAACCATTGATATTAACATGCGTACTTTGAAATGCCTAAAATTAAAGAAATTTATTTTTAAAAGTTACAGGGATGGACCTGGTAATCCTCTCAGGCATAATTATGAAGGCACACTTAGAGATCTGCTGCAGTTTTTCAAGCCGAGGCAACCAAAGAAACTCTATTATCAGCAAGTAAGCACTTTTGTGTTTGACCCTTTGTTAAAAGTGGAAAGGGCTGATGGTAAATCCATAATAAGCCGTGTAATTTGCAAATCTGTGTTTACTTGTACCTGTTCCAGAATTAACGTGTTAGATTTATATACCAAATTTATCCATTTTTAAAACATTTAATAGAATTTTGTTTTACTTCTACTAATTCTTTAACTGAAAACTGTCAAGTAATGGAACAATTAAGCCTTCAAATTTGTGGAGTTAATAACAGTTGTGCCTTCTCTTTGTAGTTACAGTAAATGTTGGTAATGATTTATTGGAATTTCATTTAGGGCAATTATCAGGAAGTGGTATGTACTTATAAAGACTGTGTCATGAGCAATTTGATAAGAATAGCCAGAGATTTAGTTTTAAGCAGGTTCAAAGATTTAAGGAACCAAAACAGAAGATGCTGGAAAAGCTCAGCAGATCTGGCAGCATCTGTGAAGAAAAAAATCAAATTTCATGTTTTGGGTCCGGTGACCCTTTTCTCAAAGGATTGAGTTCTGAGGAAGGGTCACCGGACCCAAAACGTTAAATCTGATTTTTTTGTTTTCTTCGCCGCTGCTGCCAGACCTGCTGAGCTTTTCCAGCAACTTCTGTTTTTGTTCCTGATTTACAGCATCCACAGTTCTTGGGGTTTTTATCAAAGACTTAAGGCCTGACCATCAACATACAGGGACTACTATCAAAACTGTTCACAAAAGGAGTCTGCTTTCTTTTATCACAGAATCCCCACAGTGTGGAAGCGCCCATCGAGTCCACACTGACTGAGTGTCCCACCTGGACCAACTCCTATATTTCTGGGGCCCTGCATTTCTCAAGGCTAATCCACCTGTCCGGCCCATCTTTGGACTGTGGGAGGAAACTTGAGGACCCGAAAGAAACTGAAACAGATGCAGAGAGAATTTGTAAACTCCACAGAGACAGTTGCTTGAGGCCGGAATCAAACCCAAATCCCCGGCGCTGTGAGGCAGCAGTGGTAGCCACTATGCCACCCTAAATTGTTCCCGTAAACCGAAAAGAATTGCTCCACTGGCATTTAAATTTTTTACAACTTTGTTGGTATTCTTATAGGTGTAAGTCTGGAGGCCTTGATAATTGCAAACAAGAAGCTTTACAAAATTCAATGAAATTGCCATCTTTTTCAATAACTCCTGACACCACTCCAGAAAAGGTGGAGTTGTATGTCATGAATTTTAAACAGGAGAGAGACCGTAAATTAAGATATCTTGGGTTTGTGCATTCTGTGAAAAGCATGGGAACAAAAACTCAAAAATAGTTTAAAGAGACAGCTCAGTTTCTGGCAATATTCTTTTAAATTTTGTTATCGTAAGTGCTTGGAAAAGGTTTCTTCTAAAACAAAAGTTCAGAAGCTGTTTGATTCTGCTATAATCAGTAGTCAGGAAGGGTATCAGATACTTGGACGCTGGGTAAGAAAATGAGGCAGAAGAGAATGTAGAGCTATCCTAATAGAAGAGCAAGCTGTAATGGAGCACAAATTCGAATTGACTGATTAGGCTGAATGGTCAGTTTCTGTGACAGATGTTCTTTGTAATGTCATCTTAAAGTATTGCTGCACCATGCAATTTATACTGCAGTGGCCAATGCAACAATATCTTGTTTACTATTAATAAATTTCTTTTTTGTATAGCTGAAAATGAAGATCACAGACTTTGAAAATAGGCGAAGTTTCAAGTGTATATGGCTCAACAGCAATTATAGGGAAGAGGTGAATATCCATTTTTATGTTAAGGTTAATTACTACACATTTTCACAATTATGTAGAATGAATGTGCTGTTTAAATATTTTCAGGTTAGCTGAGAGTAAAGTTTTTAGCCCTATGTTTGCAGTCTGTGTCTCATACCATCCTTTGCTTTTGTGCATTTGCTCGCACACGCACATAAAGGCACTTAGTAGATTTTGTGGTACCTGGGGAGAAAAGATCACCAGTAGCATTTTGACAGGGTCACTCCTGTGGAATCCTAAGTACCCTTTCCCTGCTCCACTCCATCTACAAATTGAAAATCCAAATAACTGATCATTAGCAAGTCTTGGCAGACACTCTGGTCCAAATCCCTTTACTGTATTTGAATTGAT
This sequence comes from Ginglymostoma cirratum, assembly GCA_024137785.1. NCBI lineage: Eukaryota > Metazoa > Chordata > Chondrichthyes > Orectolobiformes > Ginglymostomatidae > Ginglymostoma > Ginglymostoma cirratum. Next base: position 8,807,573 of record JAHRHZ010000022.1, read on the forward strand.
AAATGGAGTTTTCAAACAAAATATAGTTCTTCATCAATAACTATAGTTAGAATCAGATTGACAAGGGAGCAGGTTCTTTTAGATTGATAGGATAGAATTAAATAGGAAAACTGCAGCCATTATTTTTTGTTCCTGCTGCAACTTCCGTTCCTGAGCTAACAACTCCATCCGTCTGCCAGACAGTGTCTAAAATTAAGCCTGTCAGTTTGCACCTTTGGTGTCACGTTCGATCTTGAATGAGCTTCGGACTCTATATTAGTTCCATTGCTAAGATTGCCTATCGAGCAATGATTTTAAAATTGATCATTGGTTTTAAAATTCTCGTCCTTCTTTTGAAATCCCTCGATCTTGGATTTCTTTCAGCCCTGATATCAGCATTCCTCGAAATATTACATGAAATCATTTCTGATTTTTGTTGGTTGTGCCTTCAGTTGCTTAGGCTCCAAGCTGTATCTCTCCCTCCTTTCTCCGTTCCTTCCTTATTTAGGACACATCTTGAACCTTGGTCAAGTTTTGGCTGTCTGTTCTCTATCTTGTGTAGCTCTGTGTTATGCTTTTTCTAGTGCTAACGTACAAGGTTTTGGGATATTTCATTGTTAAAGGTGTTAGATAAATACAAGTTGTTGTTTTGGCAACCCTTGAATAAAGTAAGCATCTGAGAGTGTCAGAAGGAAAAACAGGAACAGGAGTAGGCTGTTTCGACAGTCGAACCCGCCCTGCTGTTTAACACAGTCATGGCTGATGGAACACTTTAATGTCTTTGACCAACTGGGTCCCCATTACCCATTATGCCATGGATAATCCACTTCAACAATGAGTAAGCTTTGACAGCCGTCTAGGGCACAGAATTCCGAAGATTCACTACCGTCTGAAACAGACAGCTTAGTCCCCTCTCGATCTTTTGGAACTCTAGAGAATTCAGATCTGCTTTTCCCAATCTGTTTTCGTGAGTCAGTCCCGCCATCCTGGGAACAGGTCTGACGAATCTTTGTTGCACAGCTATGGTAGAACATAGAACAGTACAGCACAGTACAGCCCCTTCAGCCCACAATGTTGTGCCGACCTATTATATCCTACTGAGATCAATCTACCCTGCATTCCCTACATTTTACTATCCTCCGTCTGCCTATCCAAGAGTAGCTTAAAAGTCTCAAAAGTATCTGACTGCACGACTACTGCCAGCAGAGAGTTCCACACACCTACACTCTGTGTGAAGAACCTACCTCTGACATCTCCCTTTTCCCTTCCTCCAATCACCTTAAATTTGTGGCCCCTCGTAATTGTGATTTCTGGCCTGAGAAAAGGTCTCTGGGTAGCCACTCTGTCTATGCCTCTCATCTTGGTAGTAGTATCCTTCCTGAGGTAAGGAGACTGCAGCAGTACAGTGTTTCAGAAACAGTCTAACCAAGCTCCTATACGGTTGAAGGAAGACTTCACTACTCCTGTGCTTGTATCCTTTTGTGGTAAAGCCGAACATTCCGTTAGCCTTCCTAGTACTTAGTGCACCTGAAAGTTAGCCTCCAGTGACTCTATTGACCAGGACACCCAAGTCCCTTGTCATTTGTACACTGTGCAACTTCTCCAACATTTAATAAGTTATCTGCACATCTGTTGTTCCTGACAAGTGCATAAACTCTCAAATTTCCACATCATATTCTGTCTGCCACGTCCTTACTCATTCACAAAGAAAATATATTCTTCATAAGTAACTAGATATTTATGTCCAAAGCCCGCTGAAAATACTTTCCATCTTCCTCATGCCGCATGTTCCTGCTATGTTTTTTTCCAGCTGCAGATATGGAAATAATTCATTTGATCCAAATCATTTTGTGTATTGTGAACAGTTGGCACCCCACATACTGATCCTTGCAGTACCCTAATTGTCACGGCCTGCCCAGTGCAAGAATGACCCATTTATTCCAACTGTTTTTCTGTTTGCCTTGCTAATCTTTAATCCATGCCAGTACATCACACATTGTCACATGTACTTTTAATTTTGCTAACCAACCTCCTAAAAAGACCATACCAGACACTTTATGAAAATCCAAATATACTACATCTATTGTCTCCCCTTTAACAATTTTATCTGTAACGCCCTCAAAAAAAACCCAAGTTTATCAAATTGACTTTTAATTTGCAAATCTGTGCCAACTATACACAATCAGATCATTTTAACCAAATATCTATTTATCATGTCCTTTGTGATAGCTTCTAACATTTTCCCTTGTGCTGATGTAAAGTGATAGGACTGTGGTTTAAAGTTTCCTTATTGGCAGTGTCTGTTAACACCAGAACCATGGGACAACTGCATATGTTTGCTCACTCAAACGTTCATGCGTAAGGTTCTAGACCTCGTTTAGTAGCTTCATTTGCATATTCCACACCGTGCGCATAGAACAGGTGTGACATTGTTCCAAGAGTATGGCTGGTTGGGGGGTTCTAGTGGGTATTGGGGAAAAGAGGGACCACGTGGGGCTTTGTGCTGTACTGGGAGTGTGGATGGAGAGGAGAACGGGGTGGTGGGGGCAAGTGTGTTGCTCTGTCAAATCGTGGGGTGACATTTGCAAATAGTATCCGTGGAATTTTGCAAAATGATTATCAATGCGCCATCTCCTTCAAAACTCAAGTGTAGTTTATCAGGTTGTGGGAGCTTAGCAATTTTCAGCCCCATTAATTTTTCCAGTATGCTGTTTTTATTAATACTAATTTCCTTCAACTCCTCAATCTACCTAGTCACTTGGATTTCTAATTATGGAAACATTCTTTACGTTCGAAAAATTGGCCAATCCTCAGATATCTTAACTAATGTCTTTTCTTTTAATCTTGTACAATCTTTAACTTTGCCAACCACAGTTAACTGACCTTTTTTTGAGTTTTTGCACAAAGAAGAAACATTTAATTGCTGTAAGTTATGGAATCATTCTTTAAAGACTGTCCATTGCTTGTGTACAGCCATGCTTTTTAATGTCTGCCTAATCCAGCTCAGCCAGCTTGTTGCTCAGATTTTCATTATTTCCCTTGTTCAAACTTAACGCCCTTGCTTCAGGTTGTACTACGCGTTTTCAAACATAATGTAAAATTCTACCATATTGTTGCATTCATCCGTAAAGATTCTATTACAGAAAGATCATTAATTAGCCCTTTTTCATGACAAATGAGATCCAAACTAGAAAACTATGCGTAAGGCATTCCAGACACTCCATGTCCATAGCTTTTCTGCTTTTTCAGTTTATTAAGTCTGTATACAGATTGAAGTTATCAAAGATTACTGTAGTTGTGCCTGTTACAAGCTTCTGTCATCTCCTGATATAAATTGTGTGCCCCACACCAGCACTGCTGTTTGGTCTATGAATAACTAGAACCAATATAAGCTAAGCCTTGCTGTTTCTTAGCTCCACCCAAATACATTTCACACAATTTTTTTGATTTGCAATCCTCTCTTTTTACTGCAGTGAATCCATTTTATATTATCATTGTATTTAGAACTGCACCTCCTTTTCTTCCTTGTTTATCCTTCCTAAATGTCAAGTATCCTTCAATATGCAGTTTCCAATTCTGGTTGCCACGCGCCCATGTTTCTGTAATGGTAATTATTATCATAACTATTTATCTCCAGTTGTCCCTTTAGATTGTCTCGTTGCGAATACTGCATGCATTCAGGTAGAGTGCCCTTAACTTTTGACTTTTTGACCTTTGGCATTCAAGGTATATTAAATGTTTGACTTTGCTTCGACTGTCTTCTCGTCTCCCCTGCAGTTTTTTCTGCTTCCCGTTACCAACTTAACTCTTTTCCGAATTGATTAACTCCTCAGGTTGCCAACCCCTGACAAACTACTATAAAACAACACCAAAAACACGCTGAAATCTCACTGCAAGAATATCACACTTGGCGTCTCTGGTTTCAAAACGAAGCCTATCTCCACTTTGCTCTTATTAAATTTGCTGCCCCTCATTCAGCATTGTGTTCAGAAAACAAGTTCTGATTGTAATGCTTCCTGTTGACCATGATGGTAAAACTGCCATTAGGATCCTCCTCCAGATAGGAGATGAATTCGACACCAACAAGTAGTGAAAAGCGGAGGAAGTTCATTGTATTATGGATTGAGGGAGTCTAGAATTGGACTGCTTCCTGAATCTGCTCATTTATTTTAGCACTGCATATATGTACATCAGTTTTAACAATATAAAATTAGGTCTTTTCTCATAACACAATTTCAGCGTGAGTGCAATATCTAGGTGTTTCATTCACCTTGTAACAATTCTATCTTTGATCTGTATGTTCCATGCATACTGCCACTAAATCAGAGTGCAAAAATGATTATGTCCAAGCTAGATGGAACAATAAGTTGGGAGACAGCTCACTGCACTGATCTCTTCTATATATTATGGTTATTGGACCAACATGGGTTCCATGACTATACTGTTTTCTCGTTGTCTACAGTATCGTTTTATTGCTATAAAGGCAAGTGACCAGATCTTCTACATAGAGACCATCAACAACATACATATATTCCACCAGCTCTTCATCCTTGCCTGAGGCTGTACATAATACATCCCCTGCTCACCATAACGTTGCAGTATGTATGTACTCACAAAGAACTCGAGGCATCATCTACCTGTGTCGAGGAAACCTTATTTCATACCTAGAAATGTGGGCACTTGACTTGGTGCTTGTTTCCTTTTTTAGTCATCTTTCAATATTACAAACAAAGTTTTTAGCTACTACCGAAGTATAACCCTGAAATAAGAGTACCCAGTGAACTGGTTTTAATTTTAACTTTGGTAACGAAGTGATGAACATCTAATTGTTGTGCTGAGGAACTAGTTCAAATCATTCTCCACTTGCGCACTAATTGGATGTGAAATGGTAAGAAGATTTCAGTTAATTTGAACAAATTATTTTATTACAGGAGATAACACTATATCCAGATAAGCATGGCTGTGTGCGTGACTTGCTGGAAGAATGTAAGAAAGCTGTAGAATTGTCAGAAAAAGGATCCAGTAAACTAAGGTAGCAACTTTATATATTGAATTATTCCATAGAGCCCACTTGTTGTAATGACTCCACTATTAATACAGGTTGTGCAGATGAGTAGTAGTGTGCAAGTTTATTCCAACATGTACTCCAGAATTGCATACATATTAAACCCCTTAAGATTTTAAGTTTCCTTCAACGTAATGTCAGCAAAATCCCAGGGTATATTGTGTCAGGGTGCACGAGAAAGGTTTTATTTTTGAGCTAACAAGTTTTTTTTAAATGGTATGCACTGCTATCATTTTGACAAAGCACTTAGCAGTTATACTTAAGTCACTAATCCTACAAGTTAAGTCCAAGCTGGGTGAGGATTGGCATCAACATTTTTAGGAATATTAAGGTATTGCATTTAATTTTTAAGGTAGTTGCCTGATGAGTGCAATATTTGGGTATTAAGTGTAACTGTTTTGGGGAATGAGCAGTGCAAGTATTTAGATTATGGCTAGATTTGTACTTAAACTGCTACCCAGTTCAAGTAGATTCCATTTGTGAAAGTGTACAACGTGTCATTTCTAGTGCATAGATTTAAAATGAGAGTTTGGATTTCGATCATTGTGGACTCTGGCATTGGAGTGGTCATTTTAAAATGCAGACCTAGTTTAAATTACATGTTAACAACTTGAAAGTTTTTCAGAATTTAAATTATGAACATGTATATGTTTGCTTTTAGACTACTGGAAATTGTAAGCTACAAAATAATTGGAGTCCATCAGGAAGATGAACTGTTAGAATGTTTATCTCCAGCAACAAGCCGTACATTTAGGATAGAGGTATGTCGTAAGTTAAATGTCAGACTATTCCGTGCAACTTCCATGTTTTCAATTAGCAGTTTCCAACTGGAATTTAATGTGTCTCGAATATTTTTCAGGAGGTCCCATTAGATCAAGTGGATCTGGACAAAGAGAATGAATTGTTGATCCCGGTGGCACACTTTCACAAAGAGGTTTTTGGCACTTTCGGAATTCCATTTTTGCTGCGAATATGCCAGGTGAAGTGTTTAATTCTATGCTGTTTGTCCCATATTTTGAGTAAATGTTTGGTTCTTGAGAATCACCCAGTTCCAGAGCTTTGAAGTGCAGAACAGTAGACAGTAAGAGTGGCGTACAGCTGTTTGATCCTGCTCCACCAATTCATTTTTATCATCTAACTTAATAACCTGTTCCTGCTTTTCTACCTGTATTCTTTGATCCCTTTAGCTGCAGGTGCTATATCCAATTTCTTCGTAAAACCATTCAGTGTTTTGGCCCTGACAGCTTTCTGTGGAATGGCATTTCATAGGCTGACCACTCTGTGGGTGAAGAAATTTCTCCTCCTCAGTCCAAAACGGTTAATATCATCCTAAAACTGTGACTCCTGGTTCTGGGGTCCCCTGCCATTAGGGACATAGGACTGGACAAGGGTACGTGTAGAATTTCATAGATTTCTGTGATATTCCACCCCCACCCCAACACACACCAAACACTCCGCAGACCTCCAGCAGTTTCATCCTCACCACTTCAAATTCTCCTCATGTCTGTCCTATCATCCCAAGAATCAATGGTATTCTTTTGTTGCACTCCTTCGGTGGCAAGAACGTCCTTCCTCAAATAAGGAAATCAAAGCTGCACACCATATTCGAAGTATGGTTTCACCAAGACCCTGTATAGTTATAGCAAGGTAGTCCCACTTTCTTCCTCTTAGCTTCTTGCTATGGAGGCCAGCATAGCATTTGCCACCCTGACTGCCTGCTGTACCTGCATGGTTACCTTTGACGTTTACAAAGAACTGCCAGGTCTCTCTGCACATTCCCATCTCTCAATATGTAACCATTCGGGTAATCTGACTCCCAAAGTGAAAACTCTTATTTATCCACATTGTACTGTGTCTGCCATGCATCTGCCCAATCACTCGGCTTGTCCAAATCATGTTGAAGATTCTGCACCCTGCTTATAGTTCACTTTCCCATCCAGCTTTGTCTCCTGTGAATTTGGAGATGTTACACTTGGTCCCCTCATCTAAATCATAAATGTATATTGTGAATAGCTGGTGTTCCTCGCACTGATCCCTGTGGTACCCCACTAGTCACTGCAAACCAGTTTCCTATCCATTTCAATGCATAACCCTCCAGTCCCATGTGCTTTAATTTTCCATGCTAATCTCTTATGTGGTATTTCTGTGAAAAATCTTCTGAAATTCAAAACCGCATCCGCTGGCTGCCTATCATCAACTGTATGCATTAAATCTTCGAAGAATTCCAGTAGATTTATCAGTTATGGTTTCCCTATTGTAAATCTATGCTGACTGTGTTTGATCCTGCCACTGTTTTCCAAGTGCTCAGCTATTAAATCTGATATAACGGACTGTAGCAATTTCCCTGCTAATGATATCAAGTTGATTAGTGTATAATTCTGGGTTTTCGCTCTACTTTCCTTTTTAAATAGAGGCTTTACGTTAGCTACCCAATATTGCATGGGAAGGTTTGAGAATGTTTTGTCTTGTTCGTGGGGCTGATTAGAGTTTATGTACTATGTTCTCTAAATTATTAGAGCGAACCCTTCAGGGAAATTATGAAGCGAATTCAGGCCATGCTGGAAGTTCAAGAGAAGGAATTTGAAAAGGTAAAAGCAGCTAATTTTAGCCATTTTTGAGAGCATTTTGCTTGAATAAGATTTGCTTTAAATAAGATGAGAGTGCCGTAAAATATCCATTGTAGTTAGCTCATCAGTCTCTCACAAAGACCCAGAAAGTTAATCTTGAGCAAAAACAGTAAATTCAAGTCTGTGCATTCATCTGGTATGACGTTCACTCGTCTTGTTTGGAAAGCCTTTGGTGAATCTTTATTTCTCTTTCCAAGTTCAAATTTGCCATTGTGATGATGGGTCGGCACCAGTACATAAATGAGGATGAATATGAAATCAACCTGAAGGATTTTGAGCCACAGCCCAGTAAGTAGAAAAGAATGTGCAAATTTGTTTACTTAACACTGATGCTGATGGAATTATTTTGACTGTGCTCATGAATAGATTTCTGTTTTTTACAAAAATAAGCTGTGGGAATATCAGTTTTTTTTTCTCTACAAAAAAAATCTACACAGCAGTGAGGGTTATCTTTTTGTGGGAGTTTTATATACGTGAATTTTTTTGCAGAAGACTGGCCAGTTCCAGATTCTCTACAGTTGACGGGTAAGCTCTTGTGAGACTGAAGATTGTTAAAATTGCATCTGTACATGTGAACATGTGACCTGAGTGCATGAGAATGTCTACTCAAATTAACTGTCATCCCATAGTGTAATTCTGAGCCTGTTAAGTGATCCCAAACCAGGATACGGTTACACAGCTGATACCAGGTTTTAACAAGTAACGGTTTCAATCGTTTCGTCTGTTTCATGAGGCACTAAAATGCAATTTTCTTCAGAAAAGACTCTTCGTAATTAAACGATGTATGACAAATCCAATTGCAAAGCATGTTTCAAAATTTCAGACATTGCCATTAACACCAAATATGGCATAGATTTTTGTAGTGATCAGCAAAACAAACAAGGGTGAAGTGAGAAAAAAAACTCTTTCCATTCAGCAAGTGGTTAAGCTTTGGAATGCACTGGATGGAACTGTGGTGGAAGCAGGTTCAATTGATGCATTCAGAAGTGCATTGGATGATTATATGTATAGAAATGTGCAAGGGTATGGAAAAAGGAGGCGATTGGCACTAGGTAATGAAGCTTATTTAATGAGCTGGTGCAGGCACTTTAGGCTGAGTGGCCTGCGCTGTAATATCTGGTTCTGTGAAATTGGAATGCTTTACTGTAAGGCAAGTTTTTTTTCTAAGATGTTTGGGATGTAAAGTATGTGTTTGCTGTGTAAACCATGTAGGGCAGTCTCTCTACAAAATGCTTTCTCCTCCTTATTTTGAAACCCCAGAAAAACTGGGGAATGATTTCTAGACGTGGGCTACAACATAGCCAAGATATTCTATAAGTGATTATAAGAATAAAGTAAGATGCTAATGCTTACACCAAGAGATTATTTTTCCTTCCTTTTTGGTCAAAACCCTTGTGTCTTATATAATGTGCTGGATATAGATTTGGGAGTTAGGCTAATGCGTTTCCTGGGTGGACATGTGACCCAAGATGATGCTCGATACTATTAATGTTGAATTGCTGAAGGGATTATGAAAGTGACCCGAGCATAAAACTACACTTCCCACAATTTCACAATCACTATTTCACAATTTGCATTGCTTTTCAATGCCGAGACTTGCCAATGCAAGATCAGATTGATCTGACCCTGTTTACAATAAAGGAAATTGCTATGAATTCTATCTGCACTGATATCAGTTTGAAAATAATTATACAAGTTCATGGCTGCTGATTCAGTACATTGGTTCTGAATTTCCAACCCAAAAGGGTCTCACCTCTGTTCCATTTGAGTTGTTCTTTGTAAAATCCTACTACTTCCACTAAGCCTTGGGTCACCTGCCCTAACTCCTAAGTGGCTTGGTGTCAGGTTTTGTCTGAACTTACTGATGAAGCTCCTTGTATGTTAAAGCAACACTTCTGTTTCTTGCCACCTTTAACATCATTAAGCATCTTGCTGTGTCACACTATCAATATTAAGCAAAATATGATGTTACTGCACACGACATTAGGATAGATCCGGTGATCAAAAATTTGGTCAAAAGTTTTGTTCTTGAATGCCTTGTAGGAGGAAATTGAGGTTCAGAGATTTAGATAGTGGTGGATTTTGCAACTCGTAAATTAGTTAGGAGATCGAAGGGCTGATAGAAAAGTTGGCAAGGTTGAAGCATGGATAGGAGATGTGGATGGTGTCTGATAAAGGAATTGATCAATATAATTGAAATGGGGCAAGGAAAATCATGACAGATGAAGTGTGACAGAGGATTGGAATTTTGAAAATAGGAGCATAACAAGGTGGGATACCGACAGGAGGAATAAGTAGCAGAAGATCAGGTGCAAAAATAGAAATTGTTGGTGGAACTCTGGCCTGGCAGCACCTTTGGGGGGGTGGGGGGGAAGCACAGTTAACGTAACAAATTTGTTGACGTTAGAACTGAACATTTCAGTTCTGATGCGTCACCTAACCTAAAACGTTAACTCTGAATTCTCCCTATAGATGTTGCCAGACGTGCTGAGTTCCACCAGCAGTTTGTCTTCATTTCTGATCTCCAGCATTTACATTTCTTTGTTTTATTCCAGAGGATTAGGTGTTGAAGCCAAGTATAATCTGGGGTGATCAGGTAATGCCAGTCCAGGAGAAGTGCTGAAATATGTAGCCACTTAGGAGGCATAATTAAGTGGAAAGGTATCACACTTCTCCACCCAGTTTTCTGATAAGGCTAGGATGTTGATGCAGTCATTACAATAAATTTGAGTAAGCCTTGCCCTTGACGAATGGATGTTTTGAAACATGATGTATAGCGGTGGCGGTGAGAGCTGATCTGTTGACATAAACAGGGTTAACGGAGTTTCAGGTAGAAATTCTGCAAACTATTTGTTAAGAAATGTCAGTTGGAATATATTGGGGTACTAGTTTAAACGTATGATGTTACAGCACTACCCTTGATGGGATGATATAACTATAGCATACGGCACGCTTGTATCATTCTATTATAAATGTGGCAATAGGAATTTGCAGTGGACGGTGCTGGCAGAAATTGTTTCAAATCTCACTTCGGAACAGAGTATGATGCCATAAGTGAACTAAAATGGGACAGCATATTTACTCTGGAATCAAGGTCAATAATAGATGAAATGTTTGTTCAGTTCAGTCACTGAAACAGTTAAAGACAAAATTAAATGCTGAACTATACGCCCAAAGAATGCTGGCAATGTTTCAACTTGCCTGACCAGATGACAGCTTGACATCAGCTATGGTTGACCAACTGATTTCAAGCTCGGGAGATAATTACTGAAAGGAACTATGAGACTGAGTTATGTGAAATGTTGGAAAAGTATATTTATACAACTTTTCAAAAGTTTCTTAGAGCGGATATTATGAAGATGAGTGTTTTTATTTTTATCAGCTGGGAGACTTGACCCAGAAACCCATACCATGTTTGGAGTCTCCAAACCAAACTGGTGAGAAACCTGCAAATATGATTTCTGTTTACAGTTTAAGGAGCCCCATTTGTGTACAAGAGCAATGCTGAAGTTTTGGGTTATTAGTAGGTCATCCATCTGTAGTAGGAAATGGTAGCAACAAAACTATAAAAGCTGTATTTTGATAGCTACCAAGTTATACCGTCGTGAAATCTCTTTTTTAGAAACAGCATATTTGGTAGCTATGTCTCTTATCACTAGTAATATAATTAATCCAAATTTCTGCTGTCTCCACTACAGCACTTTTTGCCATTCAAACACTGCTTTAACGTAAAAGCCTGCCAGCTGCAAATTGCTGAATAGATCAGATCAACTGTTTTTGATAGTTTATTGTACAACAGTTTGGTTTTAAATTGACACAACTGTTGGAATATATCTATGCGCATTGTTCTGCAAATACTCCCATTAAGTTCACTGGATATCCCCTGGATGCATTTTACTTTGGAGGTAGTCCCCAGGATCTCGTAGTATATGGTATATATAATTGGCTGCTTTGCTTGGTTTTGTTGACATCCATTGTTCCACAGCAGATTTCAACGCTGGTAGAGAAACATACAAATTACCTATTTGAGATATAGCCAGAAAGAAACAGATGGATTTTTTTTTTTCAAGAAGCATGCAGTAGTGCATAACTGGAGTCTGCATCGTGGAAGTTATACAAATGTTTGCTTGACTACTATAGGAGAAAACAGACACTGAAAAATTTCTGGACCAGCCATATGTGAAGCTCCCCAGGTGCCTTGCTTAGTTTGCGCAGGGTTCCTCACAAATGGTTTTAGTGGTTCGAAGATCTTCCTGACACCTTAATTAGCAGGGGGTGCAGTACTAATGACTATAAAAATTGTGGATATTGTCACTCAAACTGCATTTCATTCTTGGTGGACAAATTAAGTTACATACAATTCAGTTTTAAAATGTGTTACACGTAATAGTATTAATGAAAGGATATCTATAACATTTTTCTGTTTATGTTCATAGGTAATATGTCCCAGCCAAGGCCATGGTTGGGGCTCGATCACTTCAATAAAGCTCCAAAGAGAAGTCGCTATGCATACCTGGAAAAAGCGATCAAAATTCACAACTGACACCAGTACATGACTAGTCAGGATTGTGTCTTAAAAAAGTTAATAATTAAAAAGACAGTGTGTGCACCCATTCAACAACGGTAAAAATGAACTTTGGTACACATGCACCTTGTCAGAAGTCTTCAGCGACAGGATTTGCTGCTGATGCTAATTTTATTTTGTTGAGGCTGTTCAGTTTGGCTTCTCTATCTATTGACTGCCTATTTTCCAGATGGAAAGATGAAATGATTTTACCCTCTTGAAGAGCAATGCAGTTGGATGTGAATTCTTGCTTGATTTAAAGTTGAAAAGGTGTTGTGGCCGGAATGTGGCAGCATAGTGAAGGAGCTGAGTAGTAAGGAAACAGCTAGTCATTTGCTAAATGGTTCCATGCCTTTAGAATAACCCACAGCAGATGGCATAGGATTCACATCTCTGGCTGGCTGCTCATTATAGGTGTTGGGAAGTTTCGCAATACTGGAAGCAGCTAGCATGTTCATGTTTACAGTCATTTGGATAGTTTTTCTTTATTTAGGTAGTTTGGATGAATTCAAAATTTTTGTGAATTTGTAAACACCACCAACTTTCACAGCATTAATAAATGGTGTCTGTACTACATCTTGCACGTTGTTGGCACTTAATATTAAGGAGATGCATTTTTTTTTTCTCCCGGCTGAATGTGGTCTTTGATTTTTTTTTTAAACATGATCCAGGTTTTTGTTCATCCCATACTCTTTGTAGAACACCTTGGCAATAATAATAAATCAGTACTCATTGTAACCTGCCTGGTGCGAGTCTGTAGGTCTGGCTATGCTTGTTTTATTTTGATGCTATGGCCATTAGTACTTCCTAATGGTAACTGGCTGGAGTAGGTGGGGTTTACTGTGCTGCCGGTGGGAAACAATTCTGAAACACAGTGGTGGCTGGAAAGGGCAAAGTTGAAAAATCTGAATGTGTTCTCTTTTGTCATGGTGAGATGTGAAAAATTATAACATGACAAACACAGCCTTTAGCACAGAGGGCATGCTCAATAACGTAAGTAGTAAGCTGTTGACTTTGTAAAAATTTTTAAAAAATACAAAAAAAATTGTATATTTAATGATGAACATGTACAATTTAACACTCGAAGGAATAAATCCCATGGAGGAGTCTGCAGGTAAAGTCACTGATGTTGATATTCATTGCGTGTAGTTTTATTTCAGACTGTTTTTGTTTTTTTAAGCTAATTGCAGCAGCGTGTCTAGTTCAGTGCAGTGAAATAGAATCTGCAATTCACAACTTTTTTTCCTCTTCCTTCCTATCTTTTTAATTCACGTAGCAGTGTATGAAATCTTTTCCTGTATATTGCCTTTTTGCTGGAAAAATGTTGTATGTTGAATAAAATTTTCTATAAAAATTGTGTTGTATTTATTTGCTTTGTGTATCCACAAAGATTATTTTGGTTGGTTTTGTTTTCGGTTAAGCATTTCAATCTGGAAAAAGTATGTTCGGATAGATTTGTAGTTTTTTTTTTTGTAATGCTGAACATTATAAAGTAGATTTAGACCAAAATATGGACTCAAGTAGCATTTTATTTCTCCAATTTTTGTAATGGCATAGTGTCACAGATATTAATATCTAGCAATGCTTAAGCTGTTTCTCTACACAGTTGGCTACTTGTGATTACTTGCCAAAGTCTGCATTCTTGATGGCTCTATTTACTGGACTGAAACATTACCTTGAAAAAAAAATGTGTGAAGTTGAAGCTTTTTGTCTTGAACTCATGACTGAAATGTGGAAAGAAAATTTTAAGTAGCATGTGTAGAGAGGGTGCTGATAAGTTGGACTGCAGATGGTATCTAGCAATGCAGCAGAAACTGTTAATTGTCTTAGTTTAACTAAATATCAAACCAGGAAAGTTAACTTGTCAGAATGTGTTTTGTTCAGGGTATTCAGTTTGGCTGGCTGGCCAGCATTTATTGCCCATCTCCAACTGTCTTTAAGATGATTGCAAACTACCCTTTTTGAACCGCTCCTAATCATGTCATGTAGCACAGTGCTGGGGTGCAAGTTCCAGTATTTTGACCCAGCAACAGTGAAGGAATGATGATATACGTCCAAATCAGGATGAGTGGCTTGGAGATGAATTTGCAGGGGATGTTTTTTGATCTGTCTGCTGACCTTGTACTTTGAAATGGCAGTGGTCGTGGATTTAAAAAGTGCTGTCTAAGGAGCCTTTGTGAACTTCTGAATTTCGTCTTTCTACTGTGTGTGAGTGTACAGTATATGTTGTGGAGGTGGTGTCAATCAAGTGTGGATGTCAGTCAAGTGAATTGGTTTCTTCTGAATGGTATCAAGACTCTCAGTGGTTAGCACTGTTGCCTCACAGCACCAGGGACCCGGTTTCGATCCACCCTTGGGAGAATGTGCAAACTTCCACCCCCTGTCTGCGTGAGTTTCCTCCCACAGTCCAGAGATGTGCAGAGTAGGTGGATTGGCCATGCTAAATTGCCCATAGTGTCCAGGGATGATTCGGTTAGGTAAGTTAGACATGGGAAATTAGGGGAACGGGTCTGGGTGGGATGCTGTTCGGAGGGGCGGTGTGGACTTGTTGGGCTAAATGGCCCGTTTCCACATTGTAGGGATTCTATGATCATTCTAAGGTTCTTGCATTAAAGCTGCACTCATCCAGGCAAGTCCAGAATATTCCATCACAATTTTGACTTGTGCTTTGTAGGTATTGGAGGATTACTTATGAGAGATTTCTGGATTCTGACCTGCTCTTGCAGCCATAAACTGGACTAACCTCATAAATATTAGTTTCTAGCCAATGATAGCCAAAGGATGTTGTGAGAGCAAGAGGTTCAGGCAATATTTTTGTGGCATAAATGTTACTTAGCATTTGTTAGCCCAAGCCTGGATGTTGTTTAAGTCCTGTTATATTCGGAGCTTGTTTCAGTATGAGTTATCGAGAATAATGCTGAACATTGTACAATTATTGCCAAAAAAAACCTTCACTTCTGACCTTGTGATGAAGGGAGTAATTGTTGAAGAAGCTGAAGATAGTTGGGTGGAGGACACAACCAAAAGTTACTCCTACAGAGATGCCCCAGAGTTGAGATGACTGACATTAAACATAACATTCTTCCTTTACACTGTATATGATTCCAATTAGCAGAAGGTTTCTCCCAATTTCCATCCACTTCACTGTTGTTGGTGATGCCACATTTGGTCAAATGCTGCCTTCGTGTCAAGTGCAGTCACCCTCATTTTCCCATGAGTTGAGCTGTTTTGTCCATGTTAAAGCTAAGGTGATCAGAAGTTGTATGATCCCAGTAGAACCCAAACAGTATCAATCAGCAAGTTATTGCTAAGATGTTTGGTACTATCCATCATTATGATGGCCGTGAGTAGGCAAATCGGGCTGGTATTTACACTGGTTGGATTTGACTTGTTATTTGTGGACAGGACCGAGTTGGGCAGGTTTCCACTTTGGTAGATATCAGTGCTTGGTTAGGTTTGCCACTAGTTCTGGGGTACAGATCTTTGTATCAATTATAGGACTGCTGTCAGTGTCTGTAACCTTTCCAGTGGCTAGTGCCTTCAAGCATTTTCTTGCTATCAAGTGGAGTGAATTGAATTGACTGAAGGCTCACTTCTCTGATGCTGGGGACAAGAAAGTCCAAAAGTAGACTGTCCACTCGTCACTCCTGGCTGGAGATTGCTGTAAATGCTTCTGGTTTATACGCTGCTCCTCAGTGGATAGGGATATTTATGAATCCCACTCCAGTGAGGTGTTTGTCCACTACCATCTGTGACAGGATTGCAAAGGTTAGTTTTGATCCATAGGTTACAGGATTACTTAGTCCTATTTTATAGCTTCACTGAGTTGATACCTCATTTTGCTGTATGATTGCTGCTTCTGGTCTACCCTCCTGCACTATTGGTTGAAACACAGTTTATCACGTAGTTTGTTGTTAATGGTAGAGTGAGGAAAATGCTACGCCATCAGTTTGCAGCTTGTATTGGTGTGCAGTTCTGCTGTTGGCCCATGGTGCCTTAATGCCCTCCATCATGTATGGCACACTCAATGTGAAGGTAGGACTTTTAACATCCCAAGGACTGCGTGATTGTCACTCATACTAATAGTGTATGGACAGATGCATCTTCAGACACATTGAGATATTTTCCTCTTGATTACTTCACCACTTGCCACAGACCCAGTCTACAGCTAAGTCCTTTTTGTACTCAACCAGCTCAGTCACTGATGGTGCTGGTAAGCCACTTGGTGATGGGTGTTCAAGACCCCGCACAGTACATTGGCTAGGACACAATGTCTGTACTTCCTCAAACTGGCAGGGTACAGATTCATCGGGCAAGGTGGGAAGAGCTATGTGTGAAGATCAACTGGAGAAGATTTCCACGCCCATGTTTGACCAGATTCATTGGATTTGCAGTCGCTATTGACTGCTCCTTGGGCAAAATGCCTTCTGGCCTGTGTTTCATCTTTGCTGTGAATGTCCTGTCATTGGAACAGATGTACCTAGGGATGGTGATAGTGTCTGGGACATCGTAAGAAGAATATGACGTGTCAGACTATTGCTTGACTAGTCTGAGACAACTGTCTATATTTTAGCACTAGCTGCCAGGTACTAACAAAGAGAACTTTACAGGTTGATAGAGCTGTGTTTGCTGCTTTTATCTCTGGCAGGTCAATGCCTCATCTGTCTGATATTGTTCCTTGGAGACTTTTTTTAGTGGTTTGATACAATTGTATGATTTGTTGAGCTAGTTGCGAGTCAACCACATGTGCTTGGTGTGGACATGGAGTCACACGTAGGCCAGACCATGCAGGGATGGAAGATTCCCTCTTCTGAAGGACATAAGGGTTTTGTTGCAGGGTGGGGGCCAGTCTTGCCATGTTTCATGGTCATCTTTAGACGCATAATTCCTGCTTTTTTCTTTTAGTATATAAAGTTCAACTTCTACCATTTGCCATGATGAGATTCTAGAGTGTTGCCTAGTTCCTCAGGGTGTTGCCATAGCACTATCCGGTTCACTGTAATTCACTCGTGTGCTGGAAGCTGCACTTCTCTCACTCGGCCTTATTCTTTGACAAAAACTGGTTGGGCCGCATGTTGGCACAGTGGTTAGCACTGCGACCTCAGCACCACAGACCTAGGTTCGATTCCACCCTTAGGCAACTGTCTGTGTGGAGTTTGCACATTCTCCCTGTGACTGCGTGGGTTTCCTCTGGGTGCTCCAGTTTCCTCCCACAGACCAAAGATGTGCATGTTAGGTGAATTGGCCATGCTAAATTGCCCTTAGTGTTCAGGGGTATGTACGTTTAGGTGGGTTATAGGGGGGATGGTTCTGGGTGGGGTTCTCTTGAGGGGCAGTGTGAACTTGTTGGGCCAAAGGGCCTATTTCCCCACTGTAGGGCTTCTATGATCTAATTTTCAAGCTGTCGTTCCCTCTGTGGGGGGGGAAAAGAGAGTGATGGAGACAGCCAGACCCTGCTTCATTCTACAGTGACACCCTGGCCAATCATCCAACCTGCCTGTTTTGAATTTCTAGTTGACTAAGGCAGTTAACAGTTCCTGCTGTATCTCAATGCCAACCTTCAGTCCAACTAATTGCCCTCTCTTCTCATGCTGTAAAATTTGTTCTTTGCTTTCTAAAATTAATTTTCTTGCATTTCAATCCTGGTATGTTGGAGATTAAAAGCTTTGACTTCAACTTTGAATTTTGTGTGCAGAGCTGCTTGACACACTTCAGGGGGCTTTGCAAAAGAGGTTTACTAGGGTGGTGCCTGAATTAGAGTATTAGCTATGAGGAGAAGGTGGACAAACATGGGTCACTTTTTGGTAGAGTATCAGACGCTGAAGGGTGACCTGAAAGCGGTATGTAAAATTGAGAGGCCTGGATTGTCTTTTTCCCAGATATCAAATACTAGGGTGCAGAGACTTAAGGTGGGGGTTGGGTAGGGGGAGTTTAAAGATGATGTGAAGCAAGTTTTTTTTTTTAATTGTAGACGTGCCTGGAATATGCTGCCAGGTGAACATGCAGGGAATAGAGGGAAGCAGATCATCTGCAGGCAGATGGGATTAGTTTAGAAAAGCATCATGTTTGGCACAGAAATAGTGTGCCAAGGCCCTGTTCCTGTGCAGAGATAGTAGGAACTGCTGATGTTGGCCAAGCAGCATCACAGGAGCAGGAAAGCTGACGTTTCGGGTCTGGACCCGAAACGTCAGTTTTCCTGCTCCTCTGATGCTGCCTGGCCTGCTGTGTTCATCCAGCTCCACACCATGTTATCCCTGTTCCTGTGCAGTACTGTTCTATGTTCATTGATTTTTAGTAAACGTTTATCTTCTGTACTGCTTATCTAATATGTGCCTTCTTACACACTTCATTGTATCAGTTCCATTCTCCAGCATCTAGTTCAAATTTTGAGTTTGTAAAATCTGTCCACTCTTTGTACATTCAGATTGGTACCCAGTCCTGAACTGCTGATGTCTTTCACCTGCATTTTCCTTATCTCTTTGGCTATGTTGATCTTATTCCTCTAATGTCCATATGTTATGGTTGCAAATAATGTAGCAACAGTTATAGTAAGAAAGTTCAAAAATTGTGAAGGTCAGCCATATTTAGGACAGGAGATAGTTGGCAAAGACTGCACTGATTTAGGACGTGTTTAATTGTCATCACTTGGTGCAGTTTGCCCTATTAAAAGCATATTTGTTTTGATTTCAATTGTTTGAAAGTGCCAGCTGTAAAATTATTGTGACATGCGTGATGAATTGCAAGTTTCAGGAAGATGGTCACAATTTGACAGTCATTACAGTGGATCAGGTGGCCTTTGACACTGGACGAATGAAAAAATGGGTACATGACAGATTTCTCCCTCATGGAGTGCATCCATGCATTGAAGGGTTTTTGCTGTAGAAAGTACTGCAGAGGACTAAAAGGAATTGTTTTATCTTCATTTGCTCTTCCCAGAATTGCAATATGATGTTGATTCTGTACAGGGGTCCTATGATTTATGAACATCTGACTTAGAAATGCTTGTACTTACGAAGGCGATCCCATACAGAGGTGTAATTTTAATTATCAACTCCCCATTCGCAACCTGAGGACTGCCAGTTGTTTTTCCTGCCACTTCGATCAGCAGAAACATGTTGTATTTATGCATAAAAAACTGCAATGACATATTTTATC
This sequence comes from Ginglymostoma cirratum, assembly GCA_024137785.1. Lineage (NCBI taxonomy): Eukaryota > Metazoa > Chordata > Chondrichthyes > Orectolobiformes > Ginglymostomatidae > Ginglymostoma > Ginglymostoma cirratum. The sequence goes on from JAHRHZ010000022.1 coordinate 8,826,963, forward strand.
TAGTGTATGATACAGATTTTTGGAAGACTAAAATCTGTAAAATTTGCCTGCCTTTGATTGACATTATGGATGAAGACCTACTTGGAATAACAAGCTAGCAAGCCTCCAACAACCTTAATGATTGTGGCTTCAGAATTTACTTTGAATATAATATGGATCCTTTCCAGCAAGAGAGGTTTTCAGGTTTTGTCAGATAATGTGAACCCTATTTCGAACCTGCTAAAAGGCTAATGTTTCATTTTATTGTCTTTCTCCATGGAATGTAATTTCATTGGGGCAGTGACAGAAAAGGGATGAACTGCAAAAGTATTTCTTAAAACTTTGCAAGTGTTACAATTTGAAACGCTCCAGCAAAGGAATGTTTAGGTATTTAATCTTAGCTAATTTTCAAACCTGTAGACTGCTTCATCTTTGAACCTTTTTGAAATATTGATTGGTCACCTGAATATTTAAATTCCCAGGATCAAAGTATTTCAATACTTGTTTTGATATGAGAGCTGGATAACTGTCTCAAACTCAACTAACATACTTGGTCTTGCCTATACAATTCCGATGGTCCAACTAAAGTAACCGTTTTTGTTTAGTCATGTGAAAGTGGTTGTACATCATAGATTTATAAAAGCTATCAGTTCTCATTTGGGAGCAAGGTATTGTTGCTATTCCTTGAAACTCACCAGAACTTGACAGCTTGGGATTGAATTTGTCCAGAATGTTTCCACTGTCAGACCAGAAGGAAAGGTGAAATGTAGCTGATAATATTTTTTTTTGTTTGGGAATAGTTTAAGCAATGTTGAACATTAAGTTGCAAGAAGGGAGACTCCAGGGATTTGGGAGCTTTCACCTCCAAAGGGAACCCATTGATGTCTATTTATGTAGCACCTGTAACTTGAAAGACCCAATATGGTGTATGTTAAGTTTTGGCATGGATGAGGAAAATTATCAAAGGGCAGTTAAAAATTTGGAAACTAACTAAAATATGTATTGGTTGTTAGAAGTGGGGAATTCTAGCAGTTTAGAATGCTAGTTCTAAAAAGCATAACTAAGGTACTCAAAAGTTCTTCTGATGTTGGGTTGCGTACACAGTTATTAATGGGAGAGGCAATATTATGTTATAGAATATTGCAGAATAATGCAGCAAGATCATGAAAGAATTTGAAATTGAAGCTCCTACGTAAGCATGTTGTATTGGACAATCATGCACTTGGGCAAATGTGAAAGTAAATAATTTGTCACAATTGCAACTCCACCCTGAAAAGTGGCCTGGGTAAAAGATAAAATGAAACAGTTCTGAGTTGGACTTTTTTCTCTCAGCTGAGGCGTATGGGACAGGGAATGAAGAGACAATGGGGCAGAAGCACTGTGGCCAATAATAATGGTTACCAGCATCAGCATGAAGTTCAGGCATAATCAGAGCACATGTTGAGTGAAGATTTTTGATATGTTTGAGTCAGATAGAGTGAGGAGTCTGCTCGCATGTGTCATTGTTTGGCTTACCACCTGAGAATGATAAGAAAATGGCTGCCTAGAGAAACTGCAGCATTTGACAATGTAATTGATTTTCTGCTTTTGAGGCATCAAAGTAGAGCCACTGAACAACAAGTACATGGGAATAGTGGTTTCAAAGAACTGGAAAACCCAGAGGTAAAGTCTTTTAAAATATGAGGCAGGGGCATGTATAAAGGGAAAATTAAGTGGCTTCGGCAGTGACAGTTCAGAGGGGTTGTCATGTTGCTGAGGAGCATTAATGTGGAGAATGAGATTGAGAAAGACGTGTTGAAGGAACACTGGCTTGGGGAGGTGCAGTCTCAGATGAACTGATTTGACAGTATGGATTTGTGAATCAAAAATTGACAAACCTGTTGAGTTTTTGGAACAAAGTTACTCAAAGGGAAATCAGTAGACAGTGTAGTTGGTTTTCAGAAAGCTTTTGTTAAGGTTCCCCATGAGGTTTTTAATTAAAAGTTAAAACATAAGGGATAGCGGAAAGATACTGACATGGTTTAAGGACTAGCTAACAGAAAACAGTGCAGGAATAAATGGGTCATTCCTGCCTTGGCAGGCTATGACCAGTGGAGTATTGCAAGGATCAGTACTCGGGTCCTGACTATTCACAATCTATATCAATGATTTGGAGGTGGAGACCGAATGCCAGATTTCCAAATTTGCAAATAATTGCAAAGCTAAGTGGGAGTGTATGTTGTGAGAAAGATATATAAAAGGATTGGATAGGTTTAATGATTTGACAGAAACATGGCAGATGGAATGTAATGGAGTAGAAAAATGTGAGGTTATCCACTTTTGTAGGTGAAACAGGTGTGGGAGAAAAAGCATTTCTCAAGTGCTGACAGGTTGAAAAATAAATGTACAGAGTGTTCTTGTTGATAAGTAACTGAAGACTAACATTCAGGCGCAGCCGGTCACAAGGCAAATGGAAAGTTAGCCTCAATTGCAAGAGGATGAGAGTACACGGGTAATGATGTCTTGCTTCAATTATGTCAGAGCTTAGCTAGACAACACCTGCGTGCAGTTTTAGTCTCCTTATCTCAATATTACTGCTGTAAATTGAATGCAGTGCAAGTTTATCAGTCTCATTCCTGAGATGGCAGCACTGTCCTAAGAGGAGAGATTGGCTAGACCAGGTCTGCGTTCTTTGGTGTGTTTCGAAAAATGAGAAGTAGGGTTACCACGGTGTGTCAGCGATTAACACTGCTGCCTCACAGCACCGGGGTCCCGGGTTTGATTCAAGCCTTGTCTCTATGGAGTTTGTATGTTCTCCCCTCGTCTACGTTGGTTTCCGCTGGGTGCTCTTGTTTCATCCCACAGGGAGGATTTGCAGGTTAAGTGGATTAGCCATGCTAAATGTGGGATAACGGGAATAGGGAGGAGGTTGCTGGGTCTGAGTGGGTTGCTCTTTGGGGAGCAGTCAGTGCAGATACTGAGCCAAATAGCCTTTCTCTACAATGTAGGGATTCTGAGTCATGTCATTGAAATGCTTAAGGGGGTAGACTGGGTAGCTACAGGTAAATTGTTTCCCCTGTGGACACTAAAACAGGAGGCATGATCTTTAAGATGAGGCAGATGCCACTTAGGTCCTTGATGAGATTCTTTTTTTCCACTCTGGATTATGAATCTTAAGAATCCTCTGCCATAACTGTTCATGCCTGAAATAAATGGAGCAGTTACATAGTTGTCACAAGACCTTTTGAAGTTGACAACATCAATGAATTATAGTTAGTGTGAGGTTGCATCCAAAAGCATGTCAAACCGAACGTGGTGTGGCAACACTTGCATTATCTCCCATAAATTAACTGGGTGTGGATTTCATAACATTGAAGTCAATAGTCATTTGTTACAACTAACTATTATGTACCAACGTTAATACCTCAGGCATAAATGTCTGGGACTAGTACTAAGTCATTAGGTTACAATAAAAGAACATGCATCCGTTAGTGTCATGCTTCCAAGTGTTGAGGCAAGATGGAATACTGAATCTTCTGGCCATGTTAAGTTGATGACTAAGATTAAGCAACAACTCCCATTCGTGTCAACAAGCATGGGGCTGGATGAACACAGCAGGTCAAGCAGCATCATAGGAGCAGGAAAACTATGATGCTGCTTG
>JAHRHZ010000022.1:8835581-8860605 GCA_024137785.1 Ginglymostoma cirratum
GTTTTCCTGCTCCTATGATGCTGCTTGACCTGCTGTGTTCATCCAGCCCCATGCTTGTTATCTCGGATCCTCCAGCATCTGCAGTACCTTTTATCTCTGATGCACTTCTGTAATGCATTGGATTATGGGACTGAGTTCTACATTCAGATCTTTTGTGCTTAGGCTATTGAAAAATCACTGGATAACATGACATGGCAACGATTGATCTTACCCGTGCAAGATAAGATGCAAATGTTCCTGTTACACTGAACATAGCCTAATAATGAAACCTAAACATCTGCAGTAATTACCTATAAGATGTAGTACAGTAAATCATGCCAGCTCCTTGAACAGCACCTCTAAACTCTCACCCTCTACCACTGAGAAGGGAAAAAGCAGCAGCTCGATGGGAACACCACCCAATAAAAGTTTCCTTCTAAAGCTTGTGATTTCAAACAAACTTTGGACTGTAACCTGGTGTCATGTGACTTCTGATTTTGTCTGCCCCAACTCAACACCTCCACATTGTGTTTATTTTGAAAGGCAGATTTGAGTGATGTTTTCCAAATATCAAGACAGCAGGGGTGGGAGTGAAAATTTGCAACTTAAATGCATCTTTCTGATTGTGCATCTCGTTCACAATGAGAGCATGTTTTTGGAATCATTTTGGGCTTTCTGATTTGACACATACACCAGCTGTCAGGAAGTTCCACGGTTAGTGAACATGCCAAAGTTTATGAACTAAATCTCCTGTTGATACAAATCAGCAGTTAAATATAAATTAACAAAGACTTTTATTTTCTCTTCTCGCCAGCCATAAATAGGGCCATTTCCAAGTGACAGCAAACATTTATTACATAGAACAATTAACAAAATGGAGGACGTACAGAACAATTTTTACACTTCCAGCAAATGGTTTGACTGTAACCTCTGTTCTGTCCCAAGATCACATATTTTCCAGTTGCCTGTGTGACAATTCACTGCTGTAGCGTGCTGCACATCAAGCCTCACTGTCCAGGTACCACATCCCCACCTCAGCCTATGAAGAAGAGGGACGGCATGGTGGATGATTCAAAGCTGCCATCGTGGAAATAGGATTCAATGATAGGTGGGTCATTGAGGTTTGTTGCAATGTAACTTGGATCCCAGTTTTCAAGTGATAGGGCTCTGCTAGATGGGTGGAAAGAGTACGGCTGAGGCATGGGAGCTCTGCAGACTCACCGTTGCATACAAGTTGTTAATAAACTTTTGTTTAAAAGAAGTCCAGACTGAACTTGTATGAAGAACAGAAGAATCTACACTTTTTTTTTCCCCTTTATTCATTCACAGGATTAGGGCAGCATTTATTGCTCATCCCTAATCCCAGAGGGCAGATAAGAGTCAACCATATTGTTGTGGGTCTGGAGTAACAAGTAGGCCAGACCAGGTAAGAGAAGAGTGGAAACCAAGATCAAGAGGTTATAAAGGTTCAAGGGGAGCCAGTCACAAGCAGCTTGCACAAAGATGGGTCTCACAGGTCAGGGCAAATCTTCCCCAGGGTCTTCTTGAGCTGCCATGTGTCTTCTCCTATGAGTCTTGCTGTCAATCTTCACAGCGAATATTGCCACTTATGATGGAGGGAAGGTCATTGATGAAGCAGCTAAAGATCATTGGACCTAGGATAGTTGTTTTAAAAGACATATATCCCTTACCATTCCCCATACCAACCAACGCCTTTCCATTAATGGGTTGGGCCAGTTCCTATTCATAATCACTCAGGGGAAGAAGGGATGGATTGGGGGTAGATCTCCAAGTCAATGGACTTACATCAACATTCTCGGTCCTCCTGGGCCAACAGGGATATCTGCCTTTATGTGGCAGGAAAGATCCATATTCTTGCTGCCTGCTTAGCAGAACAGGTTAAAATGGAAAAGCACAGGAACAGTGTGGGACAGCAATGAGTAGTGTTATAAATAGCAGTGGTTAAAACGCTGATGAGTTAGAGTCCATTTATACATTTTTCGAGTCATAGTTTTATTTCAGCTCATACACTACAAGCTCCAACAACACTGATTAACTGTTCCCCGCATCTACACACCCAGTCAAACACTTATCCAATTATCCCTCACGTAGTATGCAGCCATTACCTGTTTCCTCATTCCTTTTGATCTCAAGCATTCCTACCAAATCCTCCTGGATGATAACAAATAGATCGATGCCCAATTTACAATGGTTTGCACCAGGCAGTTAATCTTAAGGGTTTGACCAGATAAATGCTGAGAGAATGTTTTCTCTTGGGAGAGTCTAGGATGAGAGGTCTCGGTCTCAAGGTACAGGGTGCCCAATTTAAGATTGAGATGTGGAGGAATTTCTTCTCTCAAAGGGTTGTGAATCTTTGGAACTCCTTGCACAGAGAGCTGTGGGGGCAGATTACTGGCGTATATTTAAGACTGAGACAGATACTTCTTGATCAGCCAGGGAATCAAGGGTCAGCGGGAAAGGGCAGGAAAGTGGATGTGATGAATGGCGGATCAGCCATCATCCTATTGAATGGCATAGCAAGTTCGAGAGGGTGAGCAGCCTGCTCCTGTTCCTGTTTCTTGCATTCCCATGATCCTACAATCAACCTCGTGGTCTTTGAATTCTTACTGATGAGGTCTTATCAATTTGGCTGTGCGTTGTATCGTTTAGATAATAGTTACAATTGAGTGAACTGACTCAGGTTTCTGGTCACTGGATGTCACGTTAATCTGACTACCATTTTGATTTTCCTTTAATTGAAACAGCCCAATAGAACTAGGCAGAAGGTGCAGATGATGTGATGTATTCCTTCCAGTAAGTCTCACAAAATATGACTGCAAGACATTTCACCGACTTGACATTGAGCAAGAGACTAGCATCTGTCACAAGCATCTGGAGACAAGGGCTTTGAAATGTCTCACTTGCGTCAGACTGTTAATGATATGCCTGTCCCCTCCCTCTCCCTTTTTCAATTCCCCTGTCCCTCTCTTTCCCCAGCAAATTTCAAAAAGGTGATATATGAGCAGCAGGACCAAACATCTTGATGATGAGATTTAATTTCTTCTGGCAACACAGCTGAACTTCTGGTGTGATTAATAAAACATTTTCGAACAGCTACTGAATGCTTCTGACCCCTGCAGGCTATAGCTGCCTCTAGATTTCCAAAAGACTCTCCATCATGCATTTTTTTTTTAGTGGATTGTGTGACTCAGTCAGGCAATGTGAAACTGAATTTTATTAAAATTACACTGTGCGGGTTATAATGACATGCGATGAGCCAGGGAGCTTGCGCATTTACTCAATCCAATGAGGCAATTTATTGTATCAGAGATAAAAAGGTACTGCAGATGCTGGAGAATCCGAGATAACAAGCATGGGGCTGGATGAACACAGCAGGTCAAGCAGCATCATAGGAGCAGGAAAACTTGACGTTTCGGGCCTAAACCCTTCATCAGAAATGGGGGAGGGGAAGAGGGTTCTGAAATAAATAGGGAGAGAGGGGGAGGCGGATAGAGGATGGATAGAGGAGAGGATAGGTGGAGAGGAGGCAGACAAGTCGAAGAGGCGGGGATGGAGCCAGTAAAGGTGAGTGTAGGTAGGGGGGTAGGGAGGAGATAGGTCAGTCCAGGGAGGACGGACAGGTCAAGGGGGCGGGATGATGTTCGTAGCTAGGAGAGGGGGGTGGGGCTTGAGGTGAGAGGAAAAACAGGTTAGGGAGGTGGAGATGAGCTGGGCTGGTTTTGGGATGCGGTTGGGGGAGGGGAGATTTTGAAACTTGTGAAATCCACATTGATGCCATTGGGCTGCAGGGTTCCCAGGCTGAATATGATTTGCTGTTCCTGCAGCCTTCGGGTGGCATCACTGTGGCATTGTAGGAGGCCAAGGATGGACATGTCATCTGAGGAATGGGAGGGGGAGTTGAAATGGTTCGCGACTGGGAGGTGCAGTTGTTTGTTGCGAACTGAGCGCAGGTGTTCTGCAAAGCGGTCCCCAAGCCTCCGCTTGGTTTCCCCGATGTAGAGGAAGCCACAACGGGTGCAGCGGATGCAGTATACCACATTGGCAGATGTGCAGGTGAACCTCTGCCTGATGTGGAATGTCTTCTTGGGGCCTGGGATTGGGGTGAGGGAGGAGGTGTGGGGGCAGGTGTAGCACTTCCTGCGGTTACAAGGAAAAGTGCCGGGTGTGGTGGGGCTGGAGGGGAGTGTGGCGCGGACAAGGGAGTCGCGGAGGGAGTGGTCCCTCCGGAAGGCAGATAAGGGTGGGGAGGGAAAGATGTCTTTGGTGGTGGGGTCTGACTGTAGATGGCGGAAGTGTCGGAGGATGATGCGTTGGATCCGGAGGTTGGTGGGGTGGTATGTGAGGACGAGGGGGATTCTTTTTTGATTATTGTTGCGGGGACGGGGCGTGAGGGATGTGTTCCGGGAAATGCGGGAGACACGGTCGAGGGCGTTCTCGACCACTGTAGGGGGGAAGTTGCGGTCCTTGAAGAATGAGGACATTTGAGATGTGCGGGATTGGAATGTCTCATCCTGGGAGCAGATGCGGCGGAGGCGAAGGAATTGGGAATAGGGGATGGCATTTTTGCAGGAGGGTGGGTGGGAGGAGGTGTATTCCAGGTAGCTGTGGGAGTCAGTGGGCTTGAAATGGACATCTGTCTCTAGGTGGTTGCCCGAGATGGAGACAGAGAGGTCCAGGAAGGAGAGAGAAGTGTTGGAGATGGTCCAGGTGAACTTCAGGTTGGGGTGGAAAGTGTTGGTGAATTGGATGAACTGTTCGAGCTCCTCGTGGGAGCACGAGGCGGCGCCGATGCAGTCATCAATGTAACGGAGGAAGAGGTGGGGTTTAGGGCCAGTGTAGGTACGGAAGAGGGATTGTTCCACATAACCTACGAAGAGGCAGGCATAGCTTGGACCCATGCGGGTACCCATGGCCACACCCTTTGTTTGTAGGAAGTGGGAGGAATTGAAAGAAAAGTTGTTGAGGGTGAGGACGAGTTCGGCTAGGCGGATGAGGGTGTCGGTGGAGGGGGATTGGTCCGTTCTGCGGGACAGGAAGAAGCGGAGGGCCTTTAGGCCATCAGCATGGGGAATACAGGTATATAGGGACTGGACGTCCATAGTAAAAATGAGGTGTTGGGGACCTGGGAATTGGAAGTTCTGGAGGAGGTGGAGGGCATGGGTGGTGTCACGGACGTAGGTAGGGAGTTCCTGGACCAAGGGGGTGAAAATGGAGTCTAGGTAGGTGGAGATGAGTTCGGTGGGGCAGGAGCAGGCGGAGACAATGGGTCGACCAGGGCATTCAGGTTTGTGGATTTTGGGGAGGAGATAGAAGCGGGCGGTGCGGGGTTGGGGAACGATGAGGTTGGAGGCGGTGGGTGGGAGGTCGCCTGAGGTGATGAGGTTGTGGATGGTTTGGGAGATGATGGTTTGGTGTTCGGGGGTGGGGTCATGATTCAGGGGGCGGTAGGAGGAGGTGTCAGAGAGTTGGCGCCTGGCCTCAGCAATGTAGAGGTCAGTGCGCCATACTACGACTGCCCCTCCCTTGTCCGCGGGTTTTATGGTGAGGTTGGGATTGGAGCGGAGGGAGTGGAGGGCTGCACGTTCTGCGGGGGAGAGGTTGGAGTGTTTAAGAGGGGTGGAGAGGTTGAGACGATTGATGTCTCGACGGCAGTTGGAGATGAAGAGGTCGAGGGAGGGTAGGAGGCCTTGGGGTGGTGTCCAGGAGGAGGGCTTGTGTTGGAGGCGGGAGAAGGGGTCAGTAGAGGGAGGGTTAGATTCCCGGTTGGAGAAGTAAGCGTGGAGGCGGAGGCGGCGGAAAAACTGCTCAATATCCAAGCGTGAGCGGTATTCGTTGATATTTATTGTGTTTTGAGGACTGTCATTTTCTCATCGACAAAACATCATTGCTTTCCGTCGTCGTATTCAGTTGCTCCTGTTCAACACATCAATTTGTACAGTTACACCTGACGTAGCCTATAGCTACAACAACAATGACCTGCATTCAAAGAGCACCTTCAATATAGGAAACTGTCACTAAGTGCTTCACAGCAATGATACAAACAAGATTTCGCACTCATGTCGGAATTCAGAAAGGTGAGCATAAGCATGGTCAAGGAATCAGGTTTGAGAGAAAGGCAAGATTTTGAAGGAGGGGAGAAGAAGAGGGCGATAAGTAGCAAAGTCCGAACTTCAGCGCATTTAGCACCTGAAGGAACAACGGCCAAAGTGTGTCATGGTAATCAGAAATGCACAACAAGACCAACTTTAAATGGAGGCAGAGACGGAGGGGTGTGGGCCTGGGGGTTACGAATGGTAATAACTGGGACACTAACAAGAACAGTGATAAACTTTTAAATGAGGATTTTTGTCCTGTGCCAAACAAACCCTGAACAGGCTGCAGTGTAACAGGAGGACCAGAGATAACAAGGCATGGGGCTGGATGAACACAGCAGGTCGAGCAGGAAAGCTTGGCGTTTCGGGCCTAAACCCTCCATCAGAAATGGGGGAGGGGAAGAGGGTTCTGAAATAAATAGGGAGAGAGGGGGAGGCGGATAGAAGATGGATAGAGGAGAGGATAGGTGGAGAGGAGGCAGACAAGTCGAAGAGGCGGGGATGGAGCCAGTAAAGGTGAGTGTAGGTGGGGGGGTAGGGAGGAGATAGGTCAGTCCAGGGAGGACAGACAGGTCAAAGGGGCGGGATGAGGTTAGTAGATAGGAGATGGGGGTGGGGCTTGAGGTGAGAGGAAAAACAGGTTAGGGAAGTGGAGATGAGCTGGGCTGGTTTTGGGTTCTAACAGGAGGACCATTTCTGCTGTGATTGACAGTCGCATTCAGCTTGTATTATCTAGGATTCTGCAAAAGAATCTACAAGTAAAGGACACAGCTTAAGAATATAGAATCACAGAATCCCTACAGTGCAGAAGCAGGCCATTCGGCCCATCAAGTCCACGCTGATCTTTTGAAGAGCATCCCACCAGACCCACCCCCTATTCTATCCCTGTAATGCTGCATTTTGCATGGCTCATCAACCTATTCTGCACATCCCTGGACAATATGGGCAACTTAACACGGCCAATCCACCTAACTAGCTAATAGAAAGTCTCGCATTTAAGACTGAGGTGAAGAGATTTTGTTTTCTCTCTGAAGATTGATTAGTCTGTGGAAGTCTCTTCCCCAGAAAACAGTGGTCGAGGGGGCACTTTATCCACTTAAGGCCAAGTTAGATTGATACAAAAGCAGAAAGTGCTGGAGAAGCTCAGCAAGTCTGACAGCATCTGAGGAGACAGAAAGCAGAGTTAACATTGAGCCCAGTGACCCTTCTTCGAAACAGCCATTGATTTTTGACAGACAAGGGGGTCAAGGGTTATGTGGGAGTAGGATGGGGTCTTGGTGGGCAGACAAGAAGGTAGAACGGAAACCATATCTAGGCCAGCCAATGATTTATTGGCAGGCAGAAGTTTACAAAGGGCTGGATGGCCTGCCCTTTTCCTAAGTCTTTTTTTGTTTTCCCTTGTAGGTATTTCTATGTAACCTCTATTAAGATGTTGTTCTTAAAAGTTGAATTGAGCTTCCCAGGGATAGGATTGAAGGAGCAGTCGCAAGCTGTGGTTTGTGAATTAAATCCAGGATTGTATCCTCTGTGAAGTGTTGCCTCCTACATTCCATACCATCCTAAGGTCCTTCGGCCTTCCATCCAAACAGCCACCACTATCATACAAATAAAAAGAGAACTTACGAACACGTAGTACCTTTCATGAGGTTAGGAAGCACTTTTCAACCGATCGTTATCGGTTAATTATGAAGGGTGGTCACTGTCGTAATGTTGTAACCATGGCAGCCAATCCACACACACACAGCAGTGAGGTACTGACTGGGTAAGATCGTTTTGTGTAGATAGATGCAGGATAAATGTTGGCCAGAATTCAGAGCATCACTTCCTTGCTCTTCATTGAAATGGAGGCCACTGGTTCTTCAACATCCACTTGAGAACGCAAGTGGCACTTAGATTTAGTGTGAGAACATCGAAAATGTACAGTACAGAAGGAAGCAATTCAGCCCACCACGTTCCTGCTAGCCAAAGAGAACCAATTCCGCATAATTCCCCTTCAATCTCTTGGGCTGTTCATAAGACCGTAAGATATAGGAGCAGAATTAGGCCATTCAGCCCATCACATCTGCTCCAGCATTTGATCATGAGCGAAATGTTTCTCAGTCCCATTCTCCTGCCTTCTCCCCGTAACCCTAGATGCCCTTACCAATCAAGAGCCTATCTGTCTCTGTCTTAAATACACTCAATGACTTCCACAGCCCTCTGCAGAAATGAATTCCACAAATTCACCACCCTCTGGCTGAAGAAATTCCTCCTTGTCTCAGTTCTGAAGGGTCGGCCCTTCACTGATGCTGTGGGCCTCCAGCCTTAGTCTCTCTTACTTTTGGAAGCATCTTCTCCACATCCACTCTATCCAGGCCTCACAGTAGTCTGTAAATTTCAATCAGATCCCCCTATACATACATAAAATATATATAATGAGTATTTTTGCAACTGCAGTGAGGGTTTCTGCCTCAGGTAATGAGTTCCAGATTTCTACCACCCTCTGGCTCAAGAATAAGGGGATGTGCGTTTAAAGTGACTTGCAAAAGAAGCAAATGTGATGTGAGAGAAAGCTTTCTTACCCAGCAAGTCGTTAGGGTCTGGAATGCACCTCTTGGAATTGTGGTGGGGGCCAGATTCAATCACAGCATTTAAATGTCTATTTGAGTGGAAACAACATGCAGGGTTACCGGGAAATGGAGAGAGCTTGATACAAGGTCACCGTGATTATTCCAAGGGGCTGGTGCAAACACAATGGGTTGGATGGTCTCTTTCTGCTCTGGAGCAATTCTGTGGTTGGTTGATTCCAAATGGAAACATTTCCTGTCGTCTCCCCTCTAATCTAACCACCAAACACTTTAAATACATGCCTATTCGTTATTGATCTGTCTGCTAAGGTAAGCAGGTCCTTTTCATCCATTCTGTCTCAGCCCTTCACAATTTTAAACACCTCACGTACAGGCTCTGATCTGAAAGATCATCAGTGTAGCATTCTTTCAGTGTAGCATTCTTGCAGTGTAGCATTCTTTCAGGGTCAGCCTTCGTTCTGCGCTCAGTTCCCCGGAGTGGGACTTGAACACGCGCACACACTTGTGACTCAGAGACCAGACCCTTAAACCAATGTCAACCAGAGGCAGATATGGGTAGAAGAAAATTACACCTAGGGCAAGAGGCAGAGAAGGTAAACATTGACTGAAAGAGTTGTGAAAGGCAGTAACAACGTTGACTGGCAAACTTCTGGGACAATCTTCAGGTACGCAGAGATGGGGCAAAACCAGTGAACAAACCATTGACCATTGACTTTGTGACCATTTGAGTGGCCAGTTGCAAAAGAACATGGAAATCATTGGAGAGGATTAACCCCTCCAAGTCAGGACGCATGAGTCGGGTCAGGGCATAACTTTGTGACTGAGATCTGAGAGATAAGTCAATTTCACTGATATTTTTATCTTCCTGGATCATGGTTGGGCTGGAGTTGGGGTCATTCCCTCCTGATCCAGGGATGAGGCAGGAGCTGAGACAAGGAGATGCCAAGGTTGTCAGGTTAGAAGGCCCATCTCTGTTCACGTGGACAATAGGCCCAGTTTTCAATATGGCTGCTCGATGTTCACGCTCTCAAACATCACACAGTTCATCCTAGCCCAATCCATGCTCCCTCTGTGCCCCATTCTCGCTCCATATCCACCCACCCATATCCATTATGGACAGAGACATATAATAGCATTGGAAAAATCACTTAAATGTTCAGGAAATTGAAAATAAAAAAAACTAACAATCATTCAAGTTCTATTTGGAAAATATTGCCTCTTGTAGAAGTTCACAAAACTGTCAATCAAACAAACAGCCATTGAATTTTCTTTTGGAGAGACTATCTCAGCTTAAGTGTTCATTAATGTATCAAAGTAACTAATAACCATTTAAAAATATCTTAAAATATTTGATCTTATTACATGCTCATAAAGCTGTCAATCAAACAAAGCTGTGTCAACTTCAAGGTGGGCATCCAATCCCAGCTGAGCTAAACCCATTACTAGGACTTGGGTCTGAGCCAAGCATTCGTAATAATTTGATTTGTTATTGTCACACATACCGTAATCAGTGAAAAATGTTGTTTGGCATGTTCTGCAGGCAGCTCAAAACATACAAGGTACATCAGGTTGGCAGATTAGAGTGCAGAATACAACATTACAGCTGTAGAGGAGATGCAGGGGGAGAGAGAGAGAGAGATTTGAGAGAGAGAGATTTGAGAGGTCTATTCAACAGTTTAACAGCCAGGAAGAAGCTAAGCTTAAATCTGTTTGTACGTTTATTTAAACTTCTATATCTTCTGCCCAACAGTACAGGGTGGAAGAGAGTATAACCACGGTGGGAGGAGTCTTTGATTGTTGCATTCATGAGGCAGCAGGAAGTATAGATGGAGTCAATGGATAAAAGGTTGGTTTGTGTGATGGGCTGGGCTGTGTTCACAACTCCTTCTCGTTTCCTGTGGTCTTGGGCAAAGCAGTTGCCATACCATGCTATGATGCATCCAGATAAGGTACTTTCAATGGCTCATTGGTAAAAATCAGATTTCTGAAGAAGGGTCTAGGCCTGAAATGTCAGCCTTCCTGCTCCCCTGATGCTGCTTGGCCTGCTGTGTTCATCCAGCTCCACACCTTGTTATTGCAGATTCTCCAGCATCTGCAGTTCCTACTATCTCTTGACAGAGAGATTATTGTCTTTACATTATGCAGCTAAGCACTCAATCTCTTTCCTGCATTCTGTCTTGTCGTTGTTTGAGACCCAACTTACAACAATGATGTCATCAGCAAACTTGTAAATGGAGCAGGAGTGGAATTTGGCCACACGGTCATATAAGGAGTATAGTTGGGGGCTCAGTACACAGCCTTGTGGGGTGCCGGTGTTGAGGATTATTTGTGGAAGAGGTGTTGTCATCCATCCTTACTGATTGCAGTATGGGTCAGGAAGCATCCAGTTACACAGTGGAGAGCTGAGACCTAGGGCTCTGGGTTCGGAAATGAGTTTGTTTGGAAATATGGTGTTGAAGGCAGAGCTGTAGTCAATAAGGAGGAGTCTGACATAGGTATCCTTGTTATCCAGAAGTTCCAGGGATAAGTGTAGGGTGAGAAAGATGGCGTCTGCCATGGACTTATTGCACCAGTAGATGGATTGCAAGGGATTAAGGCAATCCGGAAGGTTGGAGCTGATGTCAGCCATGACTAACCTCTCAAGGCACTTCATAATGATGGAGGTAGTCATTGAGGCACACTGCATGATCTTTCTTTGGCACCAGGATGATGGTGGTCTTCTTGAAGCAGGCAGGGACTTCAGACCAAAGTTAGGAGAGGTTGAAGATGTCTGTGAAGACTCCCCAGCTGGCCCACACAGGACCTGAGCGCATGGCCAGGGACTCCATCTGGGCCAGTTACTTTGTGGGTTCACTCTCAAGAAGGCCGACATAAGGTCAGCGATGGCGACCGTGGGTGAAGTGTATCCGAAGCTGTTGGGACATCATTTCACTGGACTTCTGTTCAAAGCAAGAATTGAATGCACTGAACTCGTGGAGTAGGAATGTACTGTTGCCTGGGATTCTGTTCGACTTCACTTTGTACC
This sequence comes from Ginglymostoma cirratum, assembly GCA_024137785.1. Classification (NCBI taxonomy): domain Eukaryota; kingdom Metazoa; phylum Chordata; class Chondrichthyes; order Orectolobiformes; family Ginglymostomatidae; genus Ginglymostoma; species Ginglymostoma cirratum. The sequence goes on from JAHRHZ010000022.1 coordinate 8,847,266, forward strand.
CTGTTATGTCGTGTAAACCTTGTGTCAAACAATCGGTGTCTGTGTGATTAGCCTGGGTCTCGAGCTTAGTTTGATATTGCCTTTTGGCATCTCTGATGGCCTTATGAAGGTCATACTTGGATTTCCTGGATGGGGCATGGTCGCCCAAATTTAAGCCTCTGACCTGGACTTCAGTAAGGAATGGATCTCCCTGCTCATCCATGGTTTCCAACTAGGGAATGTTCGGATTAACTTCTTTGGCACGCAGTCACCTACACACTGATGATGTCAGTAATGGTAGTGGCATACTTATTGAGGTTGGCCGCTGAGTTCTTGAATATGGACCAGTCTACCGACTAAGCAATACCATAGAACACCGCCATTGCCTCACGCCAACACTGCACCACTTTCCGTCCTGGGTCCTCACATTTCAATTTCTGCTTGTAATCCGGGAGGAGGAGCACAGCATTGTGATTTGATTTTCCAAAATGCAAAAGGAAGGATGGAGCAGTAGGCATCTTTGATGGTTGTATAGCAATGGTTAAGGATGTTCAGACCTCTGGGGGGACAGGAGATGTGTTGACTGTGTTTTGTAGCACATTCTTGAAGTTGGTCTGGTTGAAGTTACTGGCTACAGTGAATGAGGCCCTGGGGTATTCCGTCTCAAGACTGTGTGTAGCATTGTACACTTCAGTAAGTGTACTTTTCACTTCCACATGGGTTGGGATAGAGACCACTGTCAGGATAGCAGAGGTGAACGCGCACAGCAGGGAGTAGGGGCAGCACTTCACTGTATGATATTCTAGGTCCAAGGAGCAGTAATTCGCCAAGGTTGCCATGTCTGAGCACCACGAGGTGTTGACTGGGAGATGGAGTCCACTGCCCCTTGCTTTCCGAAAACCCTGAGCAGCAGAGAAACCCTCAGGTTTCAGCAAAACAAAGCACACCGCGGTCCCTCAATTCCCTTTGGAAGGTGAGTCTAGCTTTAAGGTCACCCATCTTGTCTTCAACACCTTGGATGTTTACCAGGTATAGGAAGGGGATCTTGAAACTCTGTAGTTTCAGTCTCACCTGAAATCTAGTGCATCTGCCATGATTCTTGGGTAAGTGGCTGCTCATAGTTGATCCTGGACATTTGTGAGGGAAGTCTGCTGCTCCAGAAGCTAAGTGTGTGCCCCTAATGGGGTCCGGAGCACCAATTTCAGCCTCCCACGTTGGTCGAGCCCCACTCCCAGTCTTCCGTGAGGTCAGGGAGGATGGGCTTGCAAAAGGCCGGAAAGACCTCTGGCCTTGCAGGTCCTGCACCCAGAAGGTAACTGATCAGGTGCTGGGCACTAGTCATGTTCACGGCTCCCCTGGGGTCTTGCATTCGGTCTGGTCAGGCCTCTTCAAAGTTGGGTCACCATGGGGTCAGGTCTTGTTCCTGCACTGGGCAGGGACTCAGTTCCAGGCTTCCACTGGGAGGTCAGGCTTACAGGAAGCCGGTAGGCCCCTGAACTCTCTGGGCTTGCCTCCAGCGTCAACAAACAGGCCTTGTCGGTAGGAGAATCTTTAAACCTGAAAGTACACTTGAGAGAACATTGTTAGTAATTCTGATAGACTTAGAATTGAGGTTTAAAAGAGCAGAACTATAAGAAATGTCAGAATAAGATCTGCTGTAGACAATTTATAAAGAGTTGCCATGCTCCAGCACCCATTTTCTCAATGTTGTAATGTAAATATAGTGTGTGGGCAAATAAACAGATCCAGCAGAACTCAATACTTTTCCTTTCAAAGTCATAATGAAACTTAATTCAATGAAGTCTGACATCCGTTCAGTAGTTTAAGGCATAACAATTTGTTTGGATTTCAAATCAATATAAACCTCAAACCATAGCGCCTGGATAAGCCAGCTAAATCAGATTGTCAATACTGTTGTTATGTGCAAAGGCACTCTTTATCCACTGGATAAGGTGCTCTAATATAGATGAACAAGGTACAATGCTAATCAGTTTAGCCTTCCTTACATTTTAAGAACAGGATCCTACAATCAATCAGTGCGTTAAAAGCATATTTAAGTTATTGTACACCACTATATTATGCCATTTCAATTTCCCAAGAATTGTAAACATACCGATCAAAAAGATCCTGACTGCACAGCAAGTAACCTTCAAGGTTCACAAACTGACTTATGTGATATGGGTCCCACAGCCTTCAGAAACACACTCACCTTGATGAAAATTGTATTTGTAGCAGGAATTTAAATGGTGATCCAGGCATCACTTTACATTGCCATTGGGTCTCAACTCCATAAGACCATAAAATATCAGAACCAAATTAGGCCAGTTGGCTCATCGAGTCTGCTCTCCACAATTTGTTGATGTGTTTCTCAACCTCATTCTCCCGCCTTCTCCTGTAACCCTTGATATGCTCACTTTGTTTCCCATTCTGGAGAAAGTCAGTGAAATAACTCCACGAAGGCTGGCACCCTGTCACCAACTCACCCTTTACTTACACATGCATAGTACATGACACTGACCCAGCTACAGCCAGCTCCAAGAGTGAGCAGAACCCCTGACACTCCTGCTTATATCTGTCAGCCAGGGCTTCCTGATTGGACCAGGTTAATAGCCCCAATCAGGGAACTCATATTCTATGAGGTCCACCTGCCTGAACTCATTCCAATCAATACAAATAGGTTTGTTAGGAATCGGCTGAGTAGTTTATGATTGTTTCAGTCTCTGCACCAGGTTGGGGGGTGGGAGGGGTAGGGAGGGTGGGGGTGATGGATTGGGCGGAGGGTCAGGCGAGACATATCAGACTGAACCGGAGAGTAGGTGTGAGAATAGCTGGGAGGATCAGGCGAAGGAAAGCAGACTGAGTGTGGGTTGGCAATAGAGCCAGGATTTAAGAGAGAGAGCGGGAGAAATCCCAATTCACTGATTCCAGGTTTCTACTCAAGCATGTTGCTTCTGTCACCCACTGCCATGTGCTTCCTGCAAATGTGCAGATGTGAGCAAGTTAATCATTTTCCTTTCATTCTCAGCTGGGACGTAGATTCCACCTGGCAGCTGCCTCTTCCCTCCTCCACATCTATCCCCGCCTCACTTAGCAACATTCTCCCACCCCTCACTCAGACAAGGAATGGATTGGAGTTGGAAATTAAACCCACGGTTTCTTCCTCATGGAGATGTGAGTAACTCCACCGACACAACACAACTTTATCCAAAACTGGGCATCCTCTCTGTGTCTGTGGAGAAGTGATGGCTCACCTGTTCTAGAATCTGTGCCATTGTTATTCCATTGATCCCATTTGTTCCGCCTAAATTGTTGGGAGGAAAATCAGGCGCGTCTTATTAATGACACAGCATCCACCTCACAGACTTGATGGTCCTGAGTGAAGTACACATTTAGCCCATGTTATCTATTAAATTTTCAAGTGGATTATATTTTGTGTTAGTGTGATCCCATTTCTGGATGACTCGTGGCATTGTGGTAGTGTTCCTACCTCTGAGCAAGAAGCTCCAGGGTTGAGTCCCAAGCCAGGATGTGTTGGCCATGGAAGGTGCACTCCCTTTGTAACCTGGCCAGCCAGGTTGGTAGTCAAATGCTTCCGATACACCTGGCATCAGGTGGCAAGTGTGGGACAGTCACCATGTAGCAGGCAATGGCAAACCACAATGGCACTTAGCCCATCAACAGTTTCTAATTCAGTAGAGGTCCATAGTCCAACCCTCGAAAACGGGAATGATAGAAGGGACAGACATATTCTGTTTCATCCCGAAGACATACAAAGGTATAAGGTGTATGTCTTGTTACCTTTTCGTGACTGTCCAACCATGTTATAGTTCAGGAAGAAATCTTCAAATAATATTTTCTGGATTCATATCTCAATGCGATCATTAATACGTCCATTGAGCACCGAAGCATAATGAGTCATGTCTTTTGCATATTACAAACATGAGTCATGCTGTGGTGAATTAATCAGAGATCAAACAGCTTCACTGTGACTTTTTAATCTCCAAGCCCTTTGCTGCATTAACTCAGAATGTGATGCAAATATTAGGACACAAATGGTTTTTATAGCATTGGGTAAAAGATAGTTTCAGCGACAAACGATAAGTCCATGAATATCCTGCTTAATTGTAAATGAGCCGTAATGACAGCTTAAATAGTGTTTGAGCAGTTAGTTAACACAGACAGCTCTCCAACACAGCCCCTTATTTGCTCATCCACTCCAGGTGTTATATCCAGCTGAATGGAACCCAGGAACTGTCAATCACGGAGATTCTGGGCCTTAGACTGGGAGAGGTTTGGAGTCTGTCTGCAATACTGGAACCCATTTGAGATCTGCAGTCTCATAAGTGAATAGCAACAGGCCTTATTGAGTTAGATAGTAGCCTAGTGACATAGGGGAGGCGATGGCCTATTGGTATTAACTGCCGTACTGTTAATCCAGAGACCCAGATAATGTTCTGGGTCCTGGTTCGAATCCTACCATGACAGATGGTGGAATTTGAATTCAATAAATATCTGGAGTTAGGTGTCTAATGATGCTCGTGCACCGTTGCTGATTGTTGGAAAAATCCCATCTGGTTCATTAATGCCCTTTAGGGAAGGAAACCACCATCCTTACCTGGTCTGGCCCTACATGTGACTCCAGACCCACAGCAGTGTGATGGACTCTTAACTGCCCTCTGGGCAATTAGGGATGGGCAATAAATGTTGGCTCAGCCAGTGATGGCCACATCCCATGAATGAATTATAAGAAACATAACAGAGAATTGTAAGAGAGGACATCTTTCCTGGGGCCCAATTTGTACAGGCTCCCGATCCATGTGGCCTGACGTTGTCATAACATAGCACCTTTTGCACATGATCAGTAGCTATACTTAAAGGCACAATTCCTCAGGATTTTAACCAGAGCGTTTCCTTCATTGGCATGGATGGGCAGGCTCTGGGAGCTGGGCAGACAATCAGAGACCCATGCCAGCATGAGAGGAGAAGCTGTTTGCAGCACACAGTCAATAATCAGGAGAGAGGTTCAAAAAGAGAGAGTTCTCTCAGCCACTTCTTTAAAAAACTGTCTAATTAAATGATGCTAAGAGCAAGCAGGTCACTGCTGTAGTCGTGGGTGAGATCACAATACGAGTGTGGGAGCAAATGACCGCAGATGCTGGAATCTGTACTGAAAACAACAAATGCTGGAAATCACAGTGGGTTGGGCAGCGTCTGTGGTGACAGAATAAGCTAACATTTCAATTCACATCAGCTGAGATGAAGAGTCACCCACTCTCAAAATGTTAGCTCGGTCTCTCTCCTTGGATGCTGCCTGACCCCCTGTGACCTCCCGCAATGTTCACTTTCAGTACAATACTAGTGTGGCTTCTGCTGGTCTATAAATTTGAATGCATCCTGAACAGTGCAGCCCACTGAGCTGCTAAAGGAAAAATTGTTATAGTCTTACCAGACCAAAGGGATGCTATTTCATTAAAGAGACAGAGAGCTGGTTGTGGCTTAACCTAAGGGTCATCATGCCTCAGGCAAGGGGAGAAGATGAGAAGGAGAATCTTTCATGGCAGCCTCAGTACAGGATTTGTATCCACACTGTTGGTATTACTCTACATTGGAAGCTAGCTATCCAGCCAACTGAGCTAACTGCAATATCCTTACTTGCCCTATGTACTTTTGGTTTTTATAGGGTTAAATGAGAGACCAAGGGCTCTGTAAAACACATTGGACCTAATGTCTGGATTGACAGCCATTCAGAAAGACCTTTTATTTGACTGTAATCTCTCACAGCCACCCAGCAGGTTGGAACATGCCTTTATTCCGAGATTGAATGCCTTTCTGCTCAAACAACACCAAATCTTCCACAGAAAGTTCCGATTGATAACATTGGGCTAACTCTCCAGATGCTCCTAGCATTGGGAATGGAAGCGTAGAATGTCAGAATATTACCAGGTTGATCAGAGTTCTGGCTCCCTGACCCTAGTCCTAATGTCAGCCCATTGGGTTGACATGGGGTCACAGTCTGGGGAGTCCTGTCATGTCCCACCATAAGGAAGGGCCGGCAATTTGGCCAATGACAGGCTTGTTAAAGAAGGATTGAAGAGATTCGACTCAGAGCTTCCAGCCATTTTCTAGATTTCCTAGGGGAAGAGGGACAGATCGCTTGCCTGGAGACGGGAACCTGACAACAGCATTCCGGGCAGGAAAAGAGGCATTTGCTACATGTGTGGGTCAGAGTGCAGCTGAAGCCTGCCACCCAGAAAGGCTCCATCTCACCACCAACACCATCATTAACAGTGCCAGTGTGGCCTGCTGAAATCATCTCATAATTAAAACTTTAACTCTAGCATGCGATTTCAGCGGGTAGTAGGAAGGGCAAATGGCATGCTGGCCATTGTGTCAAAGGAAATGGAGCATAAAAAAAGGGAGGTCTTGCTAAAACTGTACAAGGCACTAGTTAGACCACAGCTGGAATACCGTAAACAGTTTTGGGTCCCCCATCACAGGAAAGACTTTGGAGGGAGCCTAGAGAGGGTCTATTAGTTTGATCCCCAGAATGGAGAGGTTTTCTTTATGAAGATAGGTTTAGTGGGTTAGGCTTGTACTGATTGGAATGTAGAAGAATTTTGAAACATACAGGATTCTTAGGGGACTTGACAGGGCAGATACTGAGAGGTTTTATTTTTCCGTCTTGTAGGAAAGTCTGGGGCCAGAGGGCATCATTTCAGAGTAAGGGGTCACCCCCATTAGGACAGGGTTGAGGAGGAACTTCTTCCACCAGAGGTAGTGAACCTGTGGAATTCCTTGGGAAAGAAGGCAGTAAAGGTTGGATCATTATGTCTATTCAAGGATGAGATAGAAGAAAAAAGCAAATAACTATGGATACTACGGATCTGAAACATAAACAAAAATTGCTAGAGAAACTCAGCAGGTCTGGCAGCATCTGCAGGAAGAAAGCAAAGTTAACATTTCAAGCCTGGTGACTCTTCTGATGAAGAGTTGTCTGCTGAAGAGTTTTTTTGGTGAAGAGTCACTGAACTCAAAATGTTAACTCTCCTTTCTGTCTCCACAGGTGCTGCCAGGTCTGCTGAGTTTTTCCAGCAATTTCTGTTTTTGTTTGAAATAGAAAGCTATTTAGTCAGTAAGGGAATTCTTAATTGGATAGGGAACACATCTCTAAGACAATTAAAGGTGAGTTTTACCTCCAGCAGGTTGGTTTGGCTGATGCAGCAATGCTTATGGTATCTCTTTAACATAAGAAACTAGGTGTGGATATATATCATGATGGTGAAGAATCCAGCAGACATTAATTACAACCAACTGTTATGCACAAACATCATATTCCTCAGGCACGGTAGTGTGGCACAGAGTAAGCTATTAGGTTACAAAGCAGCACTCTTCCAGTAGGGTGTCATACTTCAAGTAGTTGAGGTAAAATGGAGTATGAGATCTTCAGAACTCTCAGAGCACATGCAACGATGCAGTGATGGTTTCTTGCATAGACCTCATAAAGAAATACTGAAATACTGACTGTAAGGTATAACACAACGTGCCCTGTGAAAATCCCACAAAGGCTGGCTATTTTCCCACCTATGGGTGGATTCAGGACCCGATCTCTATTTCCCATCCTCGGATTAAACTGTATGTAACAAACTGCTGGATGTAGTCAGCTGATTTGGCCACATCTCTGCAGAGAGAAAGAAAGTTAACATTTCAAGTCGATGAAAGTTTGTCAGGATTCTGACATTGTGCCTTGTCAGTGCTGATCAATGCCCTAACTTCTCAATACATCATTGTTTGTAAACACCTCAGTGAGTTTGTGGTGGAAAATGATTCAATAAAATGACAGATTTACCACAAGAGATGATAAGACTATTGTTTTTCCTACTTGTTAGATGCAGATAGGTAATAGTGAATGGTTAAGATGCCTGTGTTTATTTTCCCAGGCATGTTTCTGGGATGATTGATGGTTGTCGGTGATCTCTCCTGAACATTATCATTCTCCCTGTCAGTGACTGTGCTTTCTTTATGATTAATCTCCCCGCAAGTGTATTAGATTTGGATGATTCAGCTGTGTGGATGTAACAGACAAAATTACAATCATCCACCTCATAGGCCTTTAAATTACATGAGCCAAGTGTTATCAAATGCTTTCCTGATATCTGGGGAGCTGGTGACATATTGTAATATCCCTGAAGTAATAATCCTTGCTGCATTTGGACATGGATGGCCTCAGTGTCTGAGGTGTGTGAATCAAGAGCAAATATCCCTTCTTTCTGACAGAGGAAAGGTCATTGATGAAGCAATGGAAGTTTGTGGATGAGGTGCCAATCAAGTGGGCTGCTTGGTCCTAGTTGGTATCAAGCTTCTTGAGTGTTGTTGGAGCTGCTCTCATCCAGTTGAATGAACAGTGTTCCATCACATTCCTGACTAGCAAACAGGCTTTGGGGAATCAGGAGGTGAGTTACACGCCACAAAATTTCTAGTCTTTGACTTGCTCTAGTAGGCAGAAGATGTCTGACCTAGGATACTATCTTTAGGAATGCCTGCAGATGGAATTGGGATGGCTGACCTCCAACAACTGGAATCAAATTCCTTTATGATAGGTCTGAATCCAACAAGGAAAGTTTTCCCCCTGATTCCTACTGACTCCAGTTTTGCTAGGGCTTCCTTGATGCCAATCAGGACATTGATGTCAAGTGCAGTCACTCTTTCCTCAATTCTGGTATTCAGTTCCTTTGACCTTATATGAACTAAGGCTATAATGAGGTCAGGACCTGAGTGGCCCTTGTAGATCTCAAATTGAATGTCGTTCAGCAGGTTATTTTTGTGCAGGTACTGCTTGATAGCACCATTGAGGAAATCTTCCATCTATTGATGATCAAGAGAGTAGACTGATGGACCAATAATTGGCTGGGTTGGACTTGTCCTGCTTTTTATGTAGAGGACATACCTGGACAATTTCCCACATTGTCTGATAGATGCCAGTGCTGTAGCTGTACTGCAACAGCTTGGCTAGTGAGGCAGCAAGTTCTGGAAAACAAGTCTTCATTACTATTGCTGGAATGCTATTAGGGCCTGTATAATTTGCAGTTTTAAGCACCTTGAAACTATTTCTCGATATCATGTGAAGTGAACTGAATTGGCTGAAGACTGGCATCTGTGATGCTGGGGACCTCTGGGGGAGGTTGAGATTGATCATTCACTTGACACCTTGGCTGAAGATTGCTTCAGCCTTCTCTTCTGTACTGATGTGCTGCTTGTCTTCCCATTGAGCACAGGGAGATTTGTGGGGCCTCTTCCTCCAGGGAGTTACCCACTAACATTCAGTCTGGATTTGACAGGAGGGCAGAGCTTAGGTCTGATCCATTCACTGTGGAATAATGTAATCCTGTCTATCAAATGCTGCTTACACTGTTTTACACACAAGTTGTCCCGTGTTGTAACATAACTAGATTGATATTTTCAGGTATGCCTGGTGCTGCTCTTGGCATGCCCTCCTTCACTCTCCATTGAACCACGGTTGGTCCCCTGCCTTTGATGGTAATGGTTGAGTGAGGGCTGTGAGGTTGCAGATTGTCTGATGAAGGGTCTCGGCCCGAAACATCAAGTTTTCCTGCTCCTATGATGCTGCTTGGCTGGCTGTGTTCATCCAGCCCCACGCTTTGTTATCTAGGTTGCAGATTGTGTTGGTGTCCCCCTGTTCATGGATGCCCAGTCTTGAGTTGCTAGATTTGTTCAAAATCTACCCCATTTAGCACAATGATAGTTCCACAGCACAATGGAGTGAACCCTCAATGTGAAGATGAGACTACATACCCACAAGGACTGAGTGGTGGTCGCTCTTACCAGAACTGTCATGGATAGAGCAATGAGTGGCAAGCAGGTTCATGAGGATGAGGTCCAGTTTGTCTTTCCTGCTTGTTGGTTCCTTCATTACTTGCTGCAGACCCAGTTTAACAACTATGTTTGACCAGTTCAGTCAGTAAGGGCTGGTTTTATTGATTAGAGACAAGAAAACAGCAGATGCCATAATCCAAGGTAGACAAACAGGAGGCTGGAAGAACACAGCAAGCCAGGCAGCATCTGGAGGAAAGGATATTACTCTTCTTCAGGACTAGATATGGGGGTAGGAGGAGCTGCAGATAAAGGAGTGGGGGAAAGGGGTGGAGGTGGAATGGTGGTGATAAGTGGACACTAGTGGTAGGTATGACCTGGTTGGTCGATGGGAGGGATAAATCCGGTTGGTGGCTGGAAGGGAGGCTCAGAAAGTGGAATGGAAGGGAGGAGGGTGGTGGGGCTGGAAAGGGAGCCAGGAGATGGGTGGGAAATATTTGAAATTGGAGAACTCAATGTTGAGTCCTCTGGGCTGTAGGGTGCCCAGGCGGAAGATAAGGTGTTGCTGCGACATTGGGGAGGCCGAGGATGGGTGCGTCGGAGGGGGAGTGGTGGAGGGGGAGTTGAAATGGGCAGTGACCGGGAGGTTAGGTTAGCCATTAGGGGTCAGGCAGAGATGCTCGGCGAGACGGTCACCTAATCTACGTTTGGTCTCACTGACGTAGAGAAGACCACATCAGGAGCACTGGATGCACGAGACTAGGTTGGAGGAGATGTAGGTGAATCTCTGTCTCACTTGGAAGGACTGTTTAGGGCCTGGGATGGAGGTGACAGAGGTGGTGTGTGGGCAGGTATTGCATCTTTTACGGTTACAGGGGAAGGTACTGGGTGGGTTGGAGTAGTTGGTGTGGAGTGTGATGTGAACTAAGGAATGGTGAAGGGAATAGTCCTTGCGGGAGGCAGAGAGAGGTGGGGACGGGAAGATGGTCTGTGTGGTGGGGTCTAATTGGAGTTGGTGAAAGTTTTTGAGGATGATACGTTGGATGTGGAGGCTGATGGGGTGGAAAGTGAGGACAAGGGGGACCCTATTTTTATGATGTTTGGTGAGGGAGAAATGGTTTAGAGCTGTGGAGTGGGGAATGGAGGAGGCACGGAGGAGGGATGTCTGGATAACAGAGCGGGAGGAAAGAGCATTGTTTGAAAAAGGTGGAGGTCCAGGATGCTCGGGGATGGAATGTCTCTTCATCAGAGCGGATATGACTGAGACAGAGGAATTGGGAAAACGGGATGGAGTTTTTGCAGGATACAGGGTGGAAAGAGGTATAGTCTAGGTAGCTATGGGGGTCTGTGGGTTTACAGTAAATGTCAGTCTGTAAATTGTCACCAGAATTGGAAAGGGAGAGGTCAAGAATGGGAGGGAGTTGCCTGAGATAAACCAAGTGAATTTGAGGGCAGGTGGAAGTTGTTAGCGAAGTCGATGAACTGTTCCAGTTCAGCCTGGGTGTAGGATGCAGCACCGATGCAGTCATCGATGTAACGGCCGAAGAGTTGGGGAACAGTCCCAGTGTACATGTTGAAGGGGGAACTGTTCAACATAACTGACAAAAAGGCAGGTGTAGCTGGGGCCCATGTGAGTGCCCATGGCAACCCCCTGGATTTAGAGAAAGCGGGAAGAATTGAAGGAAAAGTTATTGAGGGTGAGGACTAGTTCGGCGAGGCAGAGGTGGGAAGGGGGAGGGGGACTGGATGGGTCTGTTGGAAAGGAAATAACTGAGGGCCTGTAGGCCGTCCTCGTCGGGTATGGACGTGTATAGGGATTGAACATCCATAGCAAAAACGAAGCGCTGGGGGCCAGGGAACTGGAAGTTACCAAAAAGGTGGAGGGCATGGTTTGCATCCCCGATGTAGGTAGGGAGTGTCTGGATCAAGGGGAAGGGAATGGAGTCGAGGTAGGAAGAGATGAACTCGGTGGGGCGGGAGCATGCAGAGACAATGAGTCAGTCAGGGTGGTTGGGCTTGTGGATCTTGGGGAGCAGGGGGAACCGGGCAGTGCGGGGCTGAGGGCAGTGAAGGGGAGGTCACCAGAAGCGATGAGGTCATGGACAGTGTAGGATAGGGTGGATTGATGGGCCATGGTGGGGTCATGGTCAAGAAGGAGGTAGGCGTGGTGTCGGAGAGTTGGTGCTCGGTCTCTGTGATATAGAGGTCTGTCCTCCAGACTTGCCACCGTTCCGCCTTTGTCAGCGGGTTAGATAGTGAAAAGGGGATTGGTGCAGAGAGAGTGGAGCGCCACACGTTCAGAGGGGGAGGTTGAGGATGGACATTGAAGTCCCCTACTCAGAATACATTCTGCATCCATGACACCTTCAGTACTTCCTCCAAGTACTGTTCAATATGGAGGAGTACTGTTTCATCCGCTGAAGGGGCAGTACATGGAAACCAGCAGGAGGTTTCCTTGCCCATTTTTGACCTGATACCACGAGACATCATGAAGTCTGAAGTAAGTGTTGATGACTCCCAGAGCAACTACACTTCTATTGCATACCACTGCACCACCACCTCTGCTAAGCCTGTCCTGTGAGTGGGATTGAGCATAACAAGAGATTGTGATAGTGATGTCCAGGACATTGTCTGTAAGGTGTGTTTCCATGAGTATGACTATGTTAGGCTGTTGCATATTTAGTCACTATTGCTCGTTAGCAAAAGTAATTCCTTTCCTTACCTGGCCTGGCCTAGATCTGACTCCAGGCCCGTAGCAGTATACCTAGCTCTTAACTGCCCTCTGAAATGGCCGAGAAGTCACTCAGTTGGATCAACCTGCTTAAATTTTCAAAAATGATTCAAACCAGATGAAGCACTAGACACCAGCCTCGGCAACAGCCTAACATAGTCTGAGACACAGCTCTACCTATTTTGGCAGTAGCCCCCAGAAGTTAGTATAGACAACTTTGCATATGTTGCCAGGGCTGTTTCTGCATTTTCCGTTTCTGTGCCTAGGGTTCTGCTTTCTGATTCCCTCGCTTTGTGAATAAAGGAGTTGCTACCATCTGATGTAATCCACAGATCAAGAGGCTTTTGGAAAATCATAACCAGTGCATCATTTATCTCACTTGCCACTTCTTTTCGATAGCCAAACACTTCTCAAGCCACAATCCCAACAATTTACTCAGCACCTCTTCTCCAGTGATTGTGATTGTGAGTTTCTCAGTTCATCCCTCCCTTGCAGTTTCTATTTATAGTTGCTCCTGGGATATTTCTTCCATCTTCTCTAGTTTATCTTCTGCAGTGAAGACTGATGCATAATACCTGTTTAATTCATCTGCCAACTCCTTATTTTCCATTATTAGTTCTCCAGACTTTAAATAGGACAGATGAACACTTCATTCAGAGATAAAAGGTACTGCAGATGCTGGAGAATCCGAGATAACAATGTGTAGAGCTGGATGAACACAGCAGGCCAAGCAGCATCATAGGAGCAAGAAAGCTTGACGTTTCGGGCCTAGACCCTTCATCAGACCCTTTCTGATGAAGGG